>JAECYV010000008.1:440930-483976 GCA_023014305.1 Lepiota subincarnata
GGGGGGGGGGGGGGACACGGAGAACATGTACGGCTAGGCGGGGCCGTAAGCACCTCATTGAGCTTGGGCAGGTCTTCGAAGAAGGGGAGTGGCCTTCTCTCCTTCTCTCGTACGCTCCTTGCTGTCTGGCCCTCGGAGAGTCTAATCCAGTCTCGTCAGTGATCGCGTCAATCACGTGTCGTCCATTGACAAAGTCCCTTTTTCGAGTTGGCTTTGACTGGCAAACATGCCCCTCTACCAATTGGTATGCATTGCTGTCCATTATCCAAAATACGTGAGAGAACATGTCCTCCGAGCATTCTTTATCCCTTATTCTATGCCTCTAGCAACACATACGCGAGCTGGTCCGCCAGTCCGCATTGCATGTAATGGATGCCGGGGGCGTCGTCCGCAAGATTGACTCGTGGGGAACGTTGCAGCTGCCTCAGCGCATGAAAAAGAAGGGTACTCATACGTATGAGTGGGTAGGAGAGTGAGTGCCCAGTAAATGAATTCGCCTGGCTACCAACATACCCGCTCGTCACAGTTACTGGACACTTCACTGCGATGCCAGTCCCGACACGCTCCGGTCACTAAAAAATCTCCTGCGCCGTGACCCTCGCGTCCTTCGTTGGACTTTCCTCAAGTTGGGGGACCGTGTGGAGGATGTTGCAAGAGAGGGTCGCAAACTCGCTCACAGGGCACCCACGCCTGGAGACGTTGTGGATTTATAGGAGAACGGGCCTACCGATATTTCCTTTCAGCTGCAATCCGGTTGCAGCCATTAGCATCCAAGAGCTGTCTGTGGAGGACTCCGGGCACTAATACCACTCTGGTGCTACCTAGATTTACTTYATGCATCATACATATAACAGTGTCAAGTAGCGTTCCTGTCCTTTACAAACGAGACCACCGCTCCTAAATCCTCAATCACCCTACTGCTGCCATCTAAAGACTCGCCTACTTCCTGATGCGCCTCTTCGCCGTCCGGAGCGGGTCTCCGAAGCAGAAGGCTCTTCATTCCCGCATCTGCGGCTCCTTGCAAGTCACTGCACCGTTTTTTTTCGTTTGTAAACAGCTGAATGCGTGAGGCAAGAATTGGGATTACCATATGAGCTCATCCCCTACGTGGAGACATTCTGGCAGCGTGATGGGTTTCCCCTCAGTGCCAGCGTTGACCTGGGCGAGAGCACGCTCAAAAATTTGTCGAGAAGGCTTTTCAACCCCTTCCTCCTCGCTAAGGACGATTGGACTTAGGTAAGAGGGAAAAGCCAAGTCTTGAATCACAGAACCTGTGGAGCATCGGAATCCGGACTACCGTAGGGATTGGCATGGTTGCGAGACTCACGGAGACGAGAGTCACCATTGCTTACAATGGCTGTTGACACTCCCAGTATATCATGCAAGTACCGTACTGATTGTTAATGCTCATTAATGAACCCTCGTCTGGAATGAATATCAAGCTTCGATAAACACACTTGTTGGTATTGAGTCCTGGAAGGCCGCATAACCATCTTTTGAACTGAATCTTTTGAGAAGCCTTGGCACAATCTTGTGCAGTGATGCATCAAGACCTGCAATAGACCAAAGCCAATCAGCCCAGCGAGAGAGTTTAATTGCCGGGGTGCTTGCCTCGTCCGTCGGCCCCTGCCCCCAGAGCAGTTCGCCGGACGACTTCGCTCCACCACGCATCCGCTCCTTGGATGTATGCTGGTCTTTCGGTCTGTACTTGCTTCAAGGCTATATGCTAATGTGAGAACACCACTTGTCGGACCAGGTGTGAACGGACGCACCAACCTTGAACGAATGCCTGATCAGTTCTGGATCTAAGAGACCCAAGAAAGGCTCAAACACTTCGGAGTATTGTACATGTATAGGTCGGCGAGGAGTGATGATTGTATGCAAGGCGTCGAAGGTGACGAGTCGGATAGCCATACTTACATAAATTGGACACTCGACCCCAAGACCTTCTCTGGCGCTTAATTATGAGCGCTTCTTCGTCCAGGGGCTCGGCGCCAGCAACTCAGTTCAGCAAGTGCATCCTCCTGTTAGGCAAATGCGCGCCAAATACTTGTTTTTACGCGCGTTGGCTCTCTACGTAGCTGCTACAGCTCGCGCCAACACCGTATTACCCGGTGCTCAATGCTTCAAGGTTGGAGGTGAACAGTGGGTGCTGCCTCAAGATGCTCGTGCATGCATGTCTACAATTCCCTTTGACAAGAAAATACAGGAAAACGTCGGATCTTGTTCGCTTCCAAGTCTCTCCGCAGAAAGCTGACAACCTCCAGGTTCTCGATGTCGTAGCCAAAACATTGACTTTCCATGCATCAACAAACTATCAACTCCAGGCCCCTCCCCCCTACAATGAAGACGTGCGTTGGGATCTCCTCAAGGATGTAGAGGATATCAGGTCCAGGAATTACACAAGTGACTTTGAGTTTCATCGGGACATCCAGAACTCTCTCAAACGCGTCAATGATGGTCACTTGGTGTATGCAAATTGGTGTTTTGACGGTGCGTTTGTACATACATATTCAGTTCTTGGCGTTCATTCTTTGCACACAAGGCGTCTACATCACATACAACCCATTCCCGCTTGTACTCTTGACAAATTTGACCGACAACACGCAATATGTGCATATTGCACCCAATGCACACGAGATCGCGTCTAGCGCCTTCGGTCAAGAAATCAAATTTTGGGAGGATGCCTTACAAAAACCACTGCAGGAGGTAACTAATGCCCCTCACAAAAGCGTGATGTCGCTGAGACGGCTCCAGTTTAGCGGTGCTCGTGTTTTACGCATCAATGGGGAAGAGCCCTTTTCTTCCGTTAACGCGAATGCGGCAGTCTCTGGGCGCTTCCAAGCGCTTTCCTCTCGCCAAAATGCGTGATTCTACCCCCTGCCTACGCTGGTTCTCATCGGTGCTGAGGCGAAATTGTTCAGGTTCTTTTCAAGCTATATTCGTAAGGCAGATGCATGGAGTTATATGTTAGGAGAATTTGCAGAGAAGATACACCCCACTGTAGATTCAGTTCAGATGACTATTCAACGGGTGGGGTCCAAGACAGAGGAGGTCATCACTGTGAGTGCTATCTCCCTCTTCCTTAACTATTCGGCCTCGCGTGAACCACTTTTCCAGGTCCCCTATCGATCGAAATTTAATCGAAATCAACACTTCAGCAGCGGAAGCGACTACCAGAGCAAATTTTGCAAACCTACGGCAGATACCAACGGCCACCACCTGTATAAACGTGCTTTGAATGACCTAAATGATGCGAAAGAATCCACCTTGCGGGCGGCAGATATCAAACCAACAGAATTAATCTTACCGCATGTTTTGCAGCCAACACTGACCCCACTAGAGGAGAGCCATCAAGATATAGAATTCTACTTGCTCGAAGACAAGACCGGTGTTCTAGTTTTGGGAAGATTTGACGGTCACAAACTCGAGACCTTTAAATGCACGTTGATGAGGGGCTTGCAAAAATTGCGTGACCTGGGGGCAACGAAACTAATTATTGATCTCGTGGGTATCCTTTATCATTCCAGTACTGTAACTCATAGATGAGTCCTCAGAGCAACAATCTCGGAGGTGCGTTGGTCCATCATTCCTACATCCTGTCATTTCTGAAAAGTTCCTTCAGGTTATGTTTGTGTCGSGCACGTATGTCTGATGTTTGATTGTCCAWGCCCCCCTTTAGCTTAGCTGACACTATTTCCACCCCAGTTCTTACACCGCATCGTGAGCCCATCCAATATGTATTTTGAAGTAGGCTTCTAACATTGGTTCAGCTCTTTGGCGAGAACACCTTGACCTCTCCCCAAGCTGGTCTTGATACGATGATTCGTGTCAACGACTTGGGCCAAAACATCGTCAAGCACCTTGCGGGGAACGATCCCGACAAGTTACTTATATTCAGTCAGTCGTGGCGCAATGCAACACATGACCCGTTCAAGAATGACGACTGGTTCAACCCGATATTCAAGACAGTCAATGGGCGTCAGGATGCCTTTAGTCAGAGGTGATTAAGTAGAGCTCTTAAAAAAATGAACATTTCTAACGTCCAATCAGGCTGGGCAAAGAATGTGATGTTTCGTCTTATGTCTGCGCTGGCAAGAAGGCACGAATTAATTTGGAGCCATTATTCGCCGCCGAGAATGTCGTGATAGTTTCAAATGGCCGGTATGTGCTCGAGTTGCAAATTCATGATTTCTATTGACTGGCCAACTTTACTGAACTTGCAAGTTGTGGGAGCTCCTGCGCTTTGTTCTCAGTGGGTCCAACTGTTTCTCCTTCATGGACTTCATGCAATGCTGATTGGCCTTAGGTCCTGCTCGCTAAAAAGCATGGTGTCCGCACTGTCGTCGTTGGCGGTAAATCTGATATTCCTCAACATTACTGTGGCTTCGTTGGAGGGCAGAGTGTTAGTTTCGTGGACATCGACACGGCCTTGATTGTAAGTCTCTATATGCAGCATAGTCTTCCCATCCTGTGCCAAGATTACACCACCAGACGACTGGACTAAAGAAAAAGAGTCCCTGGCCAAAAGACATTCCACCCCCGTTGTAAGGGTGATATTACTTACAAGTCACCGACTGAAGAAGTCTCACGCTGATGAATAGGGAAGTTAACGCTACGATGACGATAACCTGGCGGCTCGCATACGGCGTCGAAAATCCCGATGAGCCCGAAGGTTGGTGTACTCACCCGAGTTTAGAACTAGCGCAGTGATCTCATCAGTACGATAGAATGGCAAGATCATACCGCCAACCTGAACCTTCCCTTGACCCTCGACATGTGAGTTGTAATTAACCAACCGGTGTTGGCTAGTAGTTGACCGTGCACATCCAGCGTGAACAGGCCGCAGGCGATCTGGGAGACAGTTTCCCAGAAAGTATTTTCATCTGCCTTACCTGTACTACTAGTTCAGGTATGATCACAAGGTCTTGGTATTCCCTATTGGGTAGTAGATTGCCAAGTTATTATTTTTCTCGACTGTTGTGGGTATCCTTTCGCGGTACGGAGTAGATAAATCCCCATAACGCGACGAACAAGTATTTAGCTGGGGTACTGAGAAGGACAAAGCTCACTCATCCTCCTCTACATCTCCTAACTCAAACATGCCCAAGCGGTCTCGTTTGGCGCCGAGCACGGCTTCTTGGAGCCGTTTCAAGACCTGTGGGTATGCAGACATATACCTGCAACCTTTGCGATCAATGGATGCAAGGCCTTCGCGCAGCAGATCGGCATTGATACAGGCCAGAGGGTCTTCTGCAGAAACAGGATCGGAGGGGTCCATCAGGCGTAGATGAAGCAGTGAGCCTTCCTTGTGGTCAATGTTAGCGATAAGTTTGCGGTTTTCACACAACGAGCGGAAACGATCGATGGCTTCAGTATAATATTCGTTGTCCTCGYTTACGAGTTTTATGAAACTGAAAAATAATAAGCTCTTGACGAATAGGGTCTAATTATTGCCACATCCTTACCTCAGCTTTGCATCTTGCGCTTGTCCGGGCAGTGACCGGAATTGAGCATCCAATGGGCGTATGTCGGAGAACCGGATGGTACTTTGGTTTCCATAGTCGATAAATGTTACTTCAGCTTCCTTCTTGACAGGAGAGGCACGGCGGACTCTGGCTCTGTACCAAGCTCCATCCGAGAATTTCGCTGACACGAGGTCGCCACCCTTGGGCATGAAGCCAGGTGGAAGAGTCACAGCACCACTGTGATGCAAACTGAACTCCTTCATTAGCTTTTCCAGAGAGGCAATACCTGGTCAATTGTGAGGCGAATCAGATCAGGTTCAAATAAGGACCAGCTACTTTCTGCAAACCTTGCGTGTTGAGGATCTGAACAGAAAAGTTCAGTCCGTTTTTTGTTCGTATGTCGCTGATGATCACGTCCAGATACTCAGACTTCAGTGGTTGATTGTCATTCTCCAATTGGACCTCCGGTTGTTTCTCGGCTTCCTCGTCGAAGTCAGCCCAAATCTGAAAATAGACTGCTTCGACCGTGCAACAAGGTAGGCATCAAAGTTGAACTTACGTTGAGCTTCGCCTTTTTTGCTTCAGCCTTGTTTAGAAAGAGGATAAGTCAATGTGGAACGAGCACCAATACAGATATAGAACTAACCTCAGCATCATACAGTTGGCGCGACCAAGAGTAATTATCCGCAGAGAAAGAATGCACAGTGGCCAATCCTTGTCGTGCAAGTTCTACGGCAGCGTTCTCAGTCTTATTAAGATACAGAGCTCCAATGAATCCGCCCGATTTGTCAACGGTATCGACCTCAAATTCAATGTCTCGCTGCATGTACTTGCGTGCGGTAAACTCCAGTGCCTCGTTCCCGTATGGTTCCGTTTTCTCGGAGGGRTTACGTGCGGTTCGGGGAGCACGAATACCTGAAATTGGATCTTATCAGAATCAAGAAGAACCTGAAGTGGCACAGGTGGTCACCAACCTCCCAGGACCAAAGTCAAAACTTGGTTATCTTTAGGGAGAAACAGTCTATTGGGTGTAAGCGGGGGGTGGGATCAGTCTGATGCGTAAGAACTTACTTGAAGCGCGAGCCTGCTGCAATATAGTCAACGATAGCCGGAATTCGACCAAGACGCTTGAAGCCATTGACGAAAGTGCCTGCACGATTGCCGGACTGTGTCTAATTCAGAGACTGTATCCACAAACAACCAGAGACCACCTACCTCTGATATGTTCAAAGGCGCTTTGGGGGCAGAGATTTCCTTTCCCGAGTGGATGCCACGAGTGTCCGTTAAAGCGCTRTRGRTTRTCGCAGATAAAGAGACGTGTTTTTAGTAAGATTTCTTACGTCTGTTCCGCGGCCATCAGTTTGTCGTAATCCGGCGACCTATCCTCATCATCACGCTTGTGGCGGACTACGCCTGCCAGCCCTTTCTCTATGAGTTGCTCAGCGATATTTCTGCCGGAAAGTAGGTTCATTCAGTGCAGCTGCGCTCGGGGGATATACGCACGCATTATGGCCTCCGTAACGAATGGTCGCACACTCGCGCTCTTCAAATTCGCCTTCACGCGGGCGAACGAAATCAATTGTGACCTTGACACGTTTTCCGATCAGCCTCTTCCGTAGGAATTCCCTAGCTTCTTGTGCATAGAATGCTTGGCGTGGATCTGAGAGCCTTTTCCAAACCGGTCAGACAGCGGGAGCTGATCGTCAACCAAGTCTCACTTTGGCCCACGGGTCGAACTCAGCTGCAGGCGCCGTTCCTTCCCATCCTTATCAATAATTGAGATCTGGTCCCCGCTCCAAATGCGAGTGACAGTAGCATCGAAAGTTTTCGCTGGTGCGCTGCCAGCGACAGCGCCTGCTTTGGTAGCAGCAGTAGCCACAGGCGCATTGGCGTAAAGGTATGCACGCCGTTCTTTCGCAGTCTTCTCCGCAGCCCTCAAGCGTTCCATACCGCCGCCTGCAGCAAGCATTCCGGCGTGCCAATCGACTACCCGGGCTAGACCCGCTGTAACGAGATGTTCTGCGATATATCCAGCAGCAGGGTGGAGAACTGGGGTGTTTAAGCCAAATTGGTTAGTCGATTCGACATTAATCGCCACTGACCGATTCCGATAAAGATTGTTGCGGCTGTAGGCGCACTCGTGCCTGTTTGAAAGGGCGTCGCACTGGGTGTAGGCAATGACAATATTTGTACCCGGACAGGCCTCTGAAGGAGTCGAGACTCGGTAAAAAACTTGGCCTGTGCAGAAAATGGATCATAGGGTCGAAAGCAATATAGTGTCTCGGACGAACCTCTTCTCCCCACTGTTCTGAAGATTCTCCTTGCTTTGAGGACACGCGGGGACAACGCACGCCAGCTAATGCAATATTTGCGAATTGATGATCTCCGCCATTTAACAAGAGCCGGACTCTCAGTGTGCTCCCATCTCGAACTTGTTCAACGATGGCTAGATCTAGTGAGTATACAACAGTTACACGAGATAATGTCAACTTACCGTCTATTGATTTGCCCTTCCACTCTGAGACGAAGGCCTGGGAGTCTTCTGGCATTGAATAATGGACTTGTCGGGCCTTTTCACGTTAAACACTACTGACATTTCATCGAAATACCCGGAACCATACCTGAGGGCCCTGAGGGTCCCAAAGCCCTTTTCCGGCAGCCTTGGCCTCACTCTCGAGATTTTTGCGATTCAGATCGTCCTCAGTTGGCTCCCTTTTGTTTTCCTTCAATTTTGCCCAGCCGTTCTTCAGAATCTCTGATGTCAAGTCGACTCCATTAAGCGCTGCGGTACCAATATCGCGGGGAACGTCGTCATTGGAAGGGAGAGAATGAATGGACGCAAATGTAACTTCTTTTCCGACAACAAGGGCTCGGAGGAACTCTCTTGACTCGTACGCCCACGGCTGGGGGGCTTGTGTCAGTATCATACTTATGCGATATCCAGAGGGTAACTTGCTTCGTCCTCCCTTGATTGTGTCCCGAGTCTCGGAGCATTGAGATCTGCCAGGTGTAGGACGCTGAAGTGTATGTCGGTAAATCAAGACGATCCCTTGATCCATGTCGATGCTCACCGCTCTTTAGGAGGGTGTCCTCGATTACGAAGAACCAAAGAATCGCCGGAGATGACAGCTAGCAGCAACGGATCAGAAGCCTGTTCCAGCCAGTTGGTGGAAATATCTGTTACATTTAACAATCTACACAGAGCAATCAGGCAGGTACCGTAGAACTGTTGTAGGAACCTTACTGCAGTAAGTGACATCCTGATGTGTAGACTATCGAGTCAGAGAGGGCCCGGGGTGGAATTTAGAAGCGCAACGTGTCCAGTTGGTCGTGGAGAAAGTCTATACCACACATTTCCTCGGCAATCTTGTGTTAATGATGCATCCGTCATGTGACTTTGAACAGGGGTGTGTGTCCAGCAACCTAAGGTTTCGCATCTATGGCAGCAGTATGTACAATCTAGAAGCATATTTTCTTTCGAGAGGACAGTAAAAATAGAAAAAAAATCCATCGAGGTCAAAGTGTGTGGAGAACAGGTGAGGACTATTTTTTACGAGCTCTGGCAATCTTTTGGGAGATAACCCGCACCCAATGACAGACCAGTGAGAGGTTCCTAGATGTTGAGGGGATAGGATCTGGAGAAGTTAGGTGTAACCACTCCTTAGAGTTGGCAATGTTGTGAAGAATCCAAGGGTGCCGCTATTGGGGTTCGGTTGTTTGAAAGAGCTCAGGGCGAACGTATCAAATTCTCTTACCTTGATTTCTGCCGCAGTCACTCTGCTCTGGGGGTTCTTTTGCAGCATAGAGTCTAGAAGCGAAATCACGGAGTGTCCCTCACTCGTGACATCTTTCGGGTGCCGTCCTCCAGTGGTAATTCGATCTGCAGCCATAGTGTCTTTGACCTCCCAATTTTGTGTGCAGATTTGGTGGTATAGCATCCATTCGTTGTGGTGCATGTTGTCGTTGGGAGAGGAAGGTGCATTGAATGGAGTGTGTCCGAATAGCAAGCAGTAAAATGTGACGGCGAGAGCCCATATATCTATGGCGTCGGTTATTGGTGGACGGACTTTGGGCATAGCGTTCGCTTCAGCAACGGTCAGGGAAGAGCGGCTGGAGTGGGTTTCTGACGTATCACGGTCCGAGTCGTCGAACCAAACAACCTCAGGTGCAAGGAAGTTTGGAGTTCCTTGGGTCTTGAGAAGGTCGGAGTCTGGGAATAACAAGGCGTCTTCCGGGGTAGAGCAAGAGACGTGCAGCGGCAACGAGCGGCGGGAATCGTAATGAGAAACCCCAAAATCAATGATTTTGACTGTCGCCCTCCCTTTGGTGTAGAGTATGTTGGCCGGCTTGACGTCCCGGTGGATTATCCCCAGCGAGTGTACTGCCTTGCAGGCTAAATAAAGAACTAGGGTGGAAGGGGTAAACTCACAGTATTCCAGACCAAGAGTTACGTCTCTCATGATTCGTCTTGTTTGATCGAGGCGTAGAATGGGCTCTCTGTTGTCATTGGTCCACTCCACAGGCCCACCCGAGCAATACTCCATCACTGTACGCAATTATTAGCTGTGGCAGGATACTAAGGGCAGAGACAGCTGTACCCATGTATATCTTCTCTTGCATGGGATCATCTATAACTTCCAACAGTCGGACAATATTCGGGTGGCGACATTTCTTCATGACTGCAATTTCCTTGCGTATGCTATTCTCTGTGCTATTTAGCCAGGGCCTATCCGAGCCACCAGACGTAGTTTCGCTTTGTTGGTAGTTCTTCCTGAGTAGCTTAATCTTATCCCTCGGACCGCTGCGCTTGACGACCTTGATGGCCTTTGGAGAGCAATGTTAGATGCAGAGTAACGGTGTCTGGTAGAACAATTTATGTGCGTACGGCTTCCCGGTATGCAGCCTCCTCGACACGACACAAGTAGACTTCCCCGTGTCGTCCCTTTCCTATCCGAACCTCCTTCGAGTACTGGTTGATTTTACGCTTGCGGGCCCTCAACTCGGTTGTGAAGCGAAGGGGTTCGGGTGGGTCGAATGGACTGTCGTCTGGCGTGTCCGTCTGCCATGATGTCCTGGAGGGTCGTGTCATTGCAGAGCGACGAGGACAGGGGGCGGTTGGATGGTTGGATGGACGGCGTGCAGGGGCGGCTACTCGGTATGATCAAAACGCTTGCCTAATCCAGTCATATAGCATCCGCAAGAGGCCCCGTGACCGCCTCTGCTTATCTTACAAGTTGTTCCATTTAATTTCTCTGCCCCACAAGAATGTTCTTACGGCAATACTCTACAAACGCCGGAAATCCCTGGAACAACACTGAAAACCAGTTCGTGCCCCTTTATCGTCTGACACACTGGCATCTCATGCGACAAATTCAATTCTCGGTGGCGGGTACAGCCAGGTCCATCCGGTGGCGCGGGGCGCGCGAGGTGCGCCACTGCGACGTGGCCGGATGAAAGCCCAGGCTTCAGAATAACGGGAGGGCGGAGCAATCTTTCTCGAGCTGCGGATTGGACTTATTCATGGTCATCCAACATATCGTATCTTGATCCCTCCGGCCCTATTGCGGGCTTCGAGTGCTGGAGAAAGAGGTTAGAAGAGTGGCCACCATATAGAGACCCTTCATACCTTTGAGCTCCTCAGCTTCTTCACGCTGTTCATAATCAAGCACAAGACGTTTTAATTGCTGCTGTTCCACTTTATCTTGCAGCTGGGCACTCTTTGTGTGCACAGCTAAAGCAGAAGCAGCTGGGATGGGGAGTTGGCGAGTCTGGGACGCGTTGAATTTGAGTGCTTTCATCGTAATAAGCGCTACTCACAAGTTGCTTGTTACCGCGTTTGGTAATCACAGTGAAATTCATCATGTTAGCCCTCTCGGCACCATTGGGGTCTCCTTCTTCATCACCATCGTCGGCAGCTTTCTTCTTTCGAATGGTTGGGGGAAGAACGGCGGAGTCCCAGAGTGCTAATGCGGTCTTCTTGTCAACTTTTCTGGACTCGGCGGATGTATCAGTAACCATTTTGGCCAGCTCCTTCGCAAATTCGACCTCAGCCTCTTCCGATGGACCCAGGTACTCTTGCTTGCTATTACTAGTAGACAATACAATCTCCTCGTCCGGGGATGGCGCACGTTCGTCACCCTGATTTGTTCATTAGCCTGAAATTCTCCGGCTCTCGCACCTGAACACACCGTTGATTGTTGTACGTCTCCCTCCTCATCCAGAGGTTCATCCTCGCCATCTTCTTCATTTGAGGGCTTCTCTTCATCCTCTTCACCACTTTCTTCCCCACTGTCATCAGTAAGACCTACAGGCTGTCAGGGGGATATTTCAAATTGGACGAGGGAATCACCAACCTGCTGCTTGATAAGCTGAGCTGAACATCTCATCCACGGCGATGGCTGCTTCCTCGATGTTTTTAGCCAACTGCAGTTTTGGTCTGACCGCCTGTGCCCACAAATAAATATTTTTGATGAACGAAGCGCACCGACACGAACCTCCAATGAATCGGCCAACATGAAGTCAACATCCATGGGTAAGGCCTCTTTGCAAAGTACATAATACTACAAAACATGTCAGGAGAATCGGTGAGGAGATTTTGAAAGAAGTCCAGACCTGGAAAAATGTTAAGAAGTCGTCAAGCTTCTTTCTCTGGTTTCCGCGATCAAAGCACATTCCGCAAGTATCCAGAAGCACGCAAACAATTCTAATACGGAAAAAATCATCTGGCATATCCAGTGCAACAGCGGGATTTGGCGCAGGTCGACCCTCGGCTGTGGGGCTGATGAATCAATTGATACACAGTACAGTGGGTGAAGGGCTCACGGTGTCCAAAGGTAACGATCAACCAGAACGTGTCAAATATGATACTCGAACTGAACAGACGATAGATATACAGTTCTCCAAGGAACTTGATGGTTGCCAACCTCTTCTGGTTCGCGTTGTAAATATTCTGCTCAAGGCCATGCCTGACATCTTCCAAGACTTGATCAACAATAGCAATGGAGAATGCAGGCCGATAGCGTTGCAAGTCATATGTCAACATGGCCAATAAGCTGATATTGCTGTATTTGATCTTCCAGGGCTTGGTAAAGACTTTGTGTAGAATTCGTTTAACTTCTTCGTCATCCCAGTCAAGCTTTCGTATAAGTTTGAGGACTTTGTCTATCGTCTTTTTCGCAAGGACATCATGAATAAGATGGCGGATGAACAACTCCATTGGAGTCCGTTGCTTCTCTTTTTTGGGGCCTCGTTCTGGGGGGTTGCACTATAAGTGGCAGATAAATAAACTGACAGCACTGAACACGACAGTGAACAGACCTGATAGTACGCGTTCTCCAGCATCAAGAGCTGGCGTTGATCAAAATGCTGAAGACTTTGCTTGCGTCGCAAGAGTTCAAGCTATCATTACACGGTGAAGTCGACGAATCAGTGAGTGGCAGGAACAGTATACTTACCATGGTCCCAAATCTTTCAGCAGTATCTTCGTTTCTCAGCAGGAAGCGACCGCAACCTTCTAAGAGCATAGCAATATTATCCACATTCGTCCCCGTAAAGTCATCGAGGCAAACTTTAAACATATGTAAGATGACATGGGGAGGAACAACTCGGAACTTCGTGAGGTTGGATAAAAACATGATATTCTGGCCGACACTGTCAGTAACGCGAGCAATCGACGAAGATTATACCCACTTTCATTCTGAGTTCAGCAAGCTCCTTCACTACGTTTTTCTTCCGCTGCAGATAACGGAACTCGTCGTCCAGCTGCGATACATGGTATTGAGCTAACTCGATTGCTCCGGTGCAGAGGCCCAACTCACGAGAGAAACAAGATCAGTGCCAATATCTGGCATGTACTTACTGAGAGTTGCGACCAATCTGGAATAATGAGGTAAAAGGTCCGTTCGATTTTTTGGGACTTGACTTAAGAACTAGTAGGGTTCAGTCAAATTTCGATCAGGGCCCAGGGGCTTGGACTAATACAAACCTTGACCAAACGTTTCCTTGCAGCTTTAGAGTTTAGAAACGCAAAATCAATCGCATCTTGGTCTATAAGGGCACGGTTTGTTGAGTCAGGGAGCCGGACAAGTAGAGCTGTGAGAAGCTGAGAAGGGCCCTGGGGTGCTAGCTGAGGTGAAAGGGCAGGAGATGCTGCCTTCGGCGATCCTGGAATAGGGGTCTGCGCACTGTAGAAAGTTCAGAAGCACATTGCTTCAATAAGCCATTGGAAATCTCACTCGTCCTCTTTAACGATCGACTCTTCGGGTGACTGAATTCCGGAGGATTGGTCATTCTCAAGCTTGTGCAATTCCTCTTCAAGTTTTCGGACCTCCTCCTTCTCTCGGTCTATGCGCTCTTGTTCCCGTTCCTTGCTATCCTCTTCCGTACCCTCACTCGGTCCATCAATACCCAGTACACTGCTTGGCACATAATCCTTCAAATCTTGGATATCCTCATAAAACCGCCTTTCCTCCTCGTCTTCCCACTTGCCCCCCACGATCATGATTTCCTCAGAGTCATTGGAGATGGATGCATGAGCGGAACCAATTTGGATAGACTCTGACCTGTGTGAAGCAGTAGGAAGGGTGGGTAGAGGCAAGTACAATAGCTCCGATAATCTTGGCGAAATTAATGATTGCTCACATGCATGTATATCGTTACTTACGATTGGCAACTTGCAAGGAGTTTCTCATAACTTTTGGTCATCTTTTCATAAGCCTGTTGGCGATCTTCGAAAATTTCTCCAGAGCGAATATATGCCTCATGGTTCCGCTTGTCTTGCTCTTGTAGCCGCTGTGTGTTTGGCTAAGTTGTGAAATACAGCAATGAATTCCGGGACTACCTTGTGCTCAATGACAAGYTTTTTACAGACGTTGTCAAAGTATCCTTCGCACATACGCTTGAAGCGGTCTCGAATATCTTGCTCAATCAACTCCTCTGCCTCTTTCGATATATTGGGGAAATGGGTAGCATAATTACCGTCACCCGATTGGATGCTCGATAGGGTGCCTGGTTCCGTGTTGGCAGAGATCTGCTTCTGGCCAGCTGGCGGCGCAATACCRAGAAAAGGCAGAGAGTATGATTTCAAGAATGTGATGAGAAGAGGCAAGGACGAGAGGGTAGGGTCATTTGAAAGCTAAACAACGGAATGAGAAGTCAACAGGCATCAAAGCTAGCAGACTCACCAATTCTTTAACTGCCTTCATAATCCAGTCTCCTCCACTTCGTTCGGAACCGTCCCGGATCACTCCCACCATGGCCAGTTCTGAACAGATGCGAAGCACTGGGCGTTGACGCATGACCCGAGCATTATCTTCCTTTTCTCTTTGCTCAGCGGTCAAACTACTGAGACTTGCACGAGATGGCGGGGAAATGGCAGCAGAGAGAGAGGAGACCAGAGCAGGCGTGAAGTTTTTCGGGAAGCGACGATGCAAGTGGGAAATGAGCTTCGAAACATTGAGAGTCTTGCTGCTGCAGAAACGAACGCATGATTGCCTACCTCGACCGCACCCCAAACATCCTTTTCAGACCTGCAGCGAGCAATGCCCTCCACTACTGCTCCTGCTATTTCATCGATATATTTCTCCAGAGAGAGTGACTCAAGATCYTTCATAATCTGATCCCTGTTATCTGCTGCCATAGACTGACGGATGCGCTTGATGAGAGTTGTATGTCTTTTGAGAGAAGAATCAAGTTTAGAGAGCTCTGCATAAAGTTCAGTGAACCGTTGCCGGCCAGTTGGAGGCGAGAATCCCCAATACCTTGCTGAGTGGGGCTCAGGTTCAGCTCCTTGAGTTTGACGCGCTTTTCATGCCGCGCCCGCTCGTCCTCGAGCCTGGACGCGGACTGGGCCCCATTAAGGGCTGGTTCCATAGAACAGGACGGTTTGACGAGTATGATACGGGGGTCAGCGAGTTGGTACTTTGCAGTGAGAGCACAGCCAGGGAATCCAGAGGAGGCATTACATAACAACCTCCTTAGCCACTTGGTTTCCAGGTCATGAATATGCGCGGCAAGTAGTCGCAAATTCTCTCCTCATGGACGACATCGACGACTACTTTGATGATGACCTGGTTCTAGACGAACAAACCCTCGCTATTCTAGACCGTGAGGAGCAAAAGTACCAATCCCAGGTGCAGCAAAGACACTCGCTTCCAGCGGTCACAAAGAAATTGAGAACGGGAGAGGGGTGGTCGCCGGGCATTGGCAGCCGAACGCGAGAGGATGAATTCGACGACCTTCCAGAAATCTCGATAACCACCGACGGAAACTATGGCATCGCCGCGCCCAGCCTCTCGACTCAAGCACTCACGAAGCAACCCAGAGCGCCTCAACTCACCCGTCAGACCCATTCTAGCACCATCACCCCGCAATCTCGTTTACCGATCTCCCATCCCCGCCCTACGCGGCCTGTTACTCCCGTCCAGAGCAGACCTACCCTCATCGTCTCGGACCCCCAGCTGGCTCAGGCCTCCTCTAGCCTCAACCGAGGTTCATCTGTTCAGCGCAACCTTGATGGACCCTCCGACCGGCCACATTGGGAGAAACAGATTTTTGAGCTCCAAGCACAATTGCAGGAGCTTAAGGGCGAAAACAAGAAAGTGCAGGATGCCTTGAAAGAAGCCACGGAAATTAGATTTGCCAAAGAAGGGGAGGTCTCTATTCTACGCAAAAACATGGAGAAAGTGGGTGGGCTGATTTACAAGATAGCCGACGATTAATGTCAGCTAGTCAGCGCAAAGTCATGCCGCAGAAATAGCTAGGATGAAAGTGACAAAAGAGGAACAGGACGCCAAGCACAGGGAGCTGGAACGCAGGTTAAAAGAGGACGCTGAAAGGTTGAAAACCCAGTTCATTTTCAAGGTGCGGCTACATCAGTTTCTTTGCTTGTTCCCTGTTTTTCCGATGAGCCGGACAGCAACACGAACTCGAGGCTTCGCTCCGAAGACCCCCCGCATCAGTACGCCCCGCGAAAATCATGAAAAATATCCCTGCGACGCCCGTCCGACTTGCTGGCCCATCTCATATATGGAAAGCCGACCAAGAGACTGAAATGAGCCAGAAGCTTCAAGATACTCCAGTTCGCAACCGTCGCGGTCCGACCCTACTCAATTCAAGTCCTCACACTGGCCACTTCGGCAAAAGGTCGCCGGAAAACTCGAAAAAACTTGCTTTCCTGCCCGGCTTTCAAAATGCCTTTGTCGGGAGTCCGCTGAGAGCAGGACAGAAAAAAGGAAAAGAAATCAGACAAGAGGAATCATTTGAATACCCCAGTCAAAATGCTGCGCAAGGACACCCCCTTTTTGCTGCTACCCCTCGTCAGAACATCTCCGGAAACGGTTGGGACTTTGCAGACAATTTCAATACTGAGATGAGTTCGGACGGCGTGGTTTCCCAACTTGACGAAGATGGGGACGCAGTTATATTTGATGATCTTAATGAAACAATAAGTGGTGAGATGGAACCTATTGAATCTTACAACAGGAAGGCCGAGGTCAGCATGCATACACTTCCACCTCTTGTTTCAAATTGCTCAGGAGTGAATTAATTAGCTATCTCGTATCCTGATGACGCATACACACGTGGACGAAAACCAGACGACCATCCAACTCATGATCGGCTTGCCTTTTTCTCAAAACCTTGCGGGTATACAGGCACAGGATTGCACCCTTGCATGCCAAGCTATTTTGACCGCTCTAGCACATCCTGTGGATGACTCCGACCACCCTATCTCTGCAAATATAGTTACTAAATCCCTCACAACCCTCCTCAAAGTTCTACTTGATGAGGATCCCGTAGGTTCCGCACTCATTGTTTTCACTCTCTTAATAACCTGTGCTAGTGYCCACCAACGGTTGCCCTGTTCAACCTCCTGACCTCGCTCACCTTGTCTCTACCTACGATGAACAAGGCTTTTCTGATGCATGAGGCTGAAGAGAGCGGGGATTCATTATTGCTCACAATAATTTGCGAGTTCACGAGGCGCTTGGTCGCATCCGCATCGAATATTGCCAGGATGATATTAAAAGAAGCACTTTTGTTCTTGGAGATCCTTTGTTGCGATGTGCCGGACGAGATGGTGGCTAGGTGTGTGGTCTTTCTGAAGGGCGTGATTCTGTATTAATGGCGACTTACAGGTTGGCTTATTTAACCAAGCAAATGGAGTGCTTAACCCCCCTCCTGGACGCCTCTCAACCGCGCGATCTGATTGAGAATTTCAGCCGCATCGTTCTTCTCCTTTCTACATGTCAGGGTTTCACTGTATGGTTATGACTAATCTAATACTCGCCGCAGACAGCACTCTGCGTTCGCGGCTCTTGATTCCCCCGGATGATAGCAGACTCCAGGAAGGCCAATTCAGAGACTCTGCACTAATTTTAAGACTGTGTACATACCTCGTGGAAAGTCAGAGCGATGAACTTTGCCAGGTGAGCTTTCGAAAGTCATTCAGTTTGCACTCGACTACAATAACACAAAGAATGATTTGATTTACAGCAACATTCTAGGTTGCCTGGCTCAGATATCCTTGACACAGGCAGAAATCCTTGTGAAATCTCACATAGTTATCCCGACCCTGGTTTTTTATGTTGCTACTCAGTCAATCATATTGTGGAATGATGACAAGAGATTTTCTACATCCCTTCAAGCTAATTCGTGAGTAACTTCTTGGTCTCTACATCCGTCTATTTGTCATCTTTTTCCATCCAGAGTGATTCGCACCATTAATCAAGGGCTTTTCCTCCTCCATCATCTTGTCTACGGAACCAATCCAAATGTGCAACTGCATCAGAAGCTGCAACATTCTCTCAACCGCAACCTTGACAACCTTGTACACATATTCGTCGTTAGCTTTGGACAACTCAGCTATTCAGACCCCCCGGATTGGACCGATCCATCCGGTAAGGTCGAATTGGAAGGTCTTTCTGGTACGTACCTACCGATTTCACGGAATAACACCTAGATTTTTTTAACACTACGTCACAGAGGCAGCTCGAGAGCTACTAGACCTCGTTGTAGACGGCCCCGAAGGCGACAGCGTTTGGACTGCATATCAGATGGATCCAGAACCATCTAGTGAGACGGACGATGAAGAAAGAGAGGCAAGACGAATAGAAGATGAGATGCAGTCTTGAAACATACTTCAGTCTTTTTTTGCAAGAGACTTGCATGTACAGGTCTAACTATACATAGAGTACAGCCTACACCTTATTATTTATAGTTTTTGCTCCTTATGATTATTCGCAATTGGTGTCTGATCCGAAGACGAATTTAAGTGCAGAAACTCGTGCCGATAGAAACACCTTCATAGGGGCCGTTCTGCGGAGAAARCGATAGGTAAACTGCTGTAGTCGCAATTTCCGGGGCACTTACATGGTCATTAATATTTCCTAGGGCGACGAGTGGCACAGTTCGGATAGTGCACTGACCATCGGACGTATTCTCGTTGCCTGGACAAAGTTTTTGGCTGTTTCAGCACTGATCACTCACAATGTGATAGTATACACAAACCTGAGCATGCGACAGCGTTCCCGGGTGAGACGATGTGAATTTCGCCCTCAGGATGCATAAACCCTAGGGGAATGGGCGGAAGAATTGGAACGACATCCTTCCGGTTGTTGATACGTCTAAAATTGGGGACCTTGAGAGGGCCATACGCAATTAAAACATGCGGGTGCTGATCCAGATAAAAAGGGGGCACCTTATCGTCAACGAAGTTAGCGTAAACTCCATTACCAACTCGAGGCGTTCCGTAAGTAAAGGTTTGAATAGCAGTCGACGGGGGTAAATTCAAGGATAAGAAAAGCGCGTCGAGCTCAGCTAATGCGCCACCAAGTGAGTGTCCAACCTATTCCTAGATAAATTAACCTCAAGAATGGGACCAAGATGATACGCACACAAGTGATACTTTGGGTGTTGTGAATTGCCATCAAACGTTTGACCTCATTCAAAATTCCAGGAGCAGTACGAGCGTGTGCAAACTGGAACCCTGCATGAGCCCAYGCAAGGGCCGGTACTCCGGGGAAAAGAGAGCGATCTAACGGGAGCCTCGGGAGATTGACATCGGTCAGSACAGCGTAACTGAAAGATACAAATCAGCAGCATATTCGAGGAACTTGTGGAGTTTAGCTCGGACATTTTGCGAGGATTTGTCCCCTGATGCGCCACAACGATGGTGTTTTGCTGGGGCCAATACCCGACGAAGTCTACCGGTCATGTCAATGGATYCCGCGGCCAYTACGCGACGCTTGGTTGAATGACTCTACTCACAATACTGAATGGTATCTCCATCCCCACCGACAAGGGTAGGTTGGAAATCACCCAAGATATTGCAAGCCTCTRTGGTTGTATGAGCACATTCCTCATCAATGTACYGACGAGATTGATTCAGCACCGCACCTCCACAAGTCCAATTACCCAGTACACTCGGAGGACAATACGCTGCCCGAGCAAATTGCGCGTAGGGAACCAAGTCCCCCAGTTGGTTCGCCGATAATGGTTGTATCGCGCGTTCGCCCAGCTCACTCACAGCGGCAGGGATAGCCACCACTGCRTAGATAGAGGCGCACAGCAAGAACAGACGACGGAACATTATCCAGAGGGTGTCGGTATTGTAATGGGACCAGCCCAACCATTCGATATTTAAGTGTTTCGGCTCTGAAGAATCTGGCTATGCATGTGTTTGGTGAGTGCTTGTTTTGAAGTTCAATAGTTGGACACGTACGACTGACGCGAAACCCACTAGAACCAGAAAAGTAACGTCACTTCTAACAAAAAATTAAATAGTAATTCGGGTTCCCTAAGCAAACTGGCAGGCAGCCTCGACARCGCCAAGCTTGCTCTCCAGATCGTGGCATAGACTGTTGCGCAGGTACATGCCCAATGGATATAGCTTTGATGTAATCACCGTTTGAAGACAGGATAGGATATAATATATTTGGAACCGCCAGTGATTTGAAGAATAATAAACGATCAGACCAAACTAGTTTGGCTAAGAATGGTGTCTTATGGCAGTATACAGTACACAGAGACCCTCCGTCCACGGGCGGAAATGCAACTGCCATTTATAGATATACTATTGATCGTACCGTGACACMATTGAAACGGCTACACCGTGGCTATCGGGCTACACTTATCAAGTACTCTGGGATAATCGCTTCTATCACCGCACGAACTATACYWTCAGGGGGGAATTGGAAACGTCCAACAATCTCGATGTCCGCCAATCCCATATTTTGAGTTCGATTTACTGGCTTAAGGGGCGTGGTAATGTCCAACACGTCGAGCACAATGGWAGAGTGGCCTCGTCCCGCAAGTTCCAGCGTCCGAACTTTCCTTCRAACTTCAACTTCCGCTTCTCACCGGGTTCTCATTTCATAATCTCAAACTTTACCGCCGTAATCATGCCAAGACGATAGTAGCCACACGCGCGCCAGCCACCGACGATTCATCGGCTTGATGCGTTCGGCCAGGAAGATTTACGCACGCCACAAAAAGATTAAGCATTCATTATTTCGGGTCCAAGTGATAACGAAATCTGTGGGCAGATGCTAACAGTAGGTAATGGACTGAATCCCATGTTYTCGCTTGATTCCGTGCGCCGTGAAAGCACCAACTGCCATTGGGATTATCAAGRTGAATCGAACATGCTATTGTAAACTTCGACATGGTATTTGAACRGCGAGCGTGACAAGCGACAATTTCTTCATCCGACAACAGACTGCACCTCCTGCTCTAAAAACAYCTGGACCAYGTTGAGATATATAYTAGATGTCATATATCGAGTTTGACGTAGATTGGGCCCAGATCCGTACCTCGGACGGATGTTTCGAACTCCCGTTCCCTTGGTCCGGTATTCTTGAATTAAAAACTTGCTATGGTGGCCGATTCGCATGTACCAGATAAGATGTCAAAGGAATTGCACAGTTGTGGAGAAAGCGTAATACACAAGTGCGCCTGCAGCTGATGTGGTACACGCCAAAAAATCCTTTGTATTCGAGCTCACGAACGGGATCTCTTCCCTACTGAGCTCCTCAAGCACTTCGAGTGGCCCACTARATATTGCTCAAGCCGGCGTTGCAACGAAGGGTTTATTTTAAGCACTGTTGCGGCGATATCGACTCGATCACCTGGCGTGGATAGTGACTACGAGCATACCCTTGGATATTTATACACTGCATAACGGTGATATATTTAACGCCTTTTGGTAAGAGAAAGCGACATCCAGAACTGGCTTTGCGTTATAACTCCGTCACCATCTGTTCCAGAGCCACGCTTCCCTAAGTACAGAAAATAGTCCCGATGAAAATRCCTTCATAAGGTCCAAGCTATTGAAGACGCGTAGGTACGTCAGGAAAGGTATGATAAAAACAATTCACTCACATGATTCAGAATATTTCCCTCTAAGACGTTGGGTACAGTCTTAATTGTGCACTGGCTGTCTGACGCGTCATCGTTGCCTGGGCAAAGACGGTTACTTCGGACATTGGTATACAAGGTTTCCATATTCACTAACCTGGACATGAAACAACATTTCCGGGAGAAATGATGTGAATCTCGCCCTCTGGGTGAGCGAAGCCTAAAAAGCGTCCAGGGACAATCGGGACAATATCTTTCTCGTTATCGATTCGTTTGAAATTCGGGACCTTGAGAGAGAATCATGCACGGTTAGAACATCTAATCTCGTCCAGAGAGCCGGACTATGAGTACCCTGGAGTCAACTAGCTCAGCAAACGCAGGGTTGCCAACCCGCGGCGTTCCATAGGTGAATGCTCGAATGGTGGTCGATGAAGGCAAGTTCAAGGAGAAGAAAACGGCGTCGAGCTCGGCTAATGCACCACCAAGCGAGTGACCGACCTATCTTATCCATTACAACATAAATTAATCTGGAGAGACTAGCATCAGAGACACGCACGCAAGTGACACTTTGGGTGCTATGGGCAGCCATTAAACGCTTGACTTCAGCTAGTATTTGGGGTGCAGTGAGGGCATGTTCGTTCCGGAACCCGTCGTGGACCTGAACATTTGAAGACACTCCAGGAAAGAGCGAGGTATCCAGCGGATCCATCAGGATATTGACATCCGTCAGGACGGAGACACTGGTCAGTAGTTCGTTAGATACTCGATGGCCTCAGAAGGACAGGCCGTACAGTTGAGTGGGGTCCGTTCCTTCGTGTGCTACCACGACTGTGTTTTGTGTGGGCCAATAACCAACAAAGACTATAGATATGTGACTATAAACAAGTGGGACCTCAGGGCAATTGCAGGAGGATAATACCCACAAATCTGGACTGCATTTCCATCACCGCCGACAAGAGTAGGTTGGAATCCTGGCAAAGCCCTGCAAGCCTCTGAATTTGCTTCAGCATTTTTCCCCGTTCATACGGGCAAGGCAAAAGTTAAACCGTACCTCCACAGGACCAGTTCTTCAGAGAACTAGTAGAGCAATATGCTGCTCGAGCGAACTGGGTGAACGGAGTGAAACTCGCTAGCTGACTCGATGACACCGGTGCGACAGCGCGTTTGTCAAATCTGACTGTGGAAGCAGGCGCGGCGGCCACAGCRCAGATGACGACGCATAGCGAAAGCAATTGACCGAACATTGTCCCAAGACTATCGGTAATGGGGGTTCCAGGACCCTTTCAAATTATCCTTCAGAGACCTTCATGGAGGTACTTAAGTACTTCGCTCTATGGAAACCGGCTAGGTTGTGGGTGAGAATACATTGTTCCCCACAAAGTGCGCACATGGGTTAATTGTTACTTCTAGGCTAAACGTTGCACGTGTATAGCTTGCGAACTGAGTTGTTGAATTGATGCAATCCCTGTGGTACCCCTTRAACTTGGACACGATTAATCACAGGTCTGCCCCATGTTTGTCGTTACTACTACTTTGGTCACCTAAAAACAGTTCATATGAGTATGCTCGCGTGGACGCAAGATAAATCGACACTTGCTTTCTCGACCTCATCCTAGTAGATCCTGATGGCAGAAGGACTCCGTGGACAGAGAAGAGGTTCTCAATTCAATCTGAGAATTCGTCTGACCCCAAAATGTGTTGAGTTGAGTACAAGACAACGCGGGTCGCCTAGTCACCAGGTTAGCATAAACGAATTGATGGGAAAAGGTGGCATGGAGCCCTGATGAGCGTTGCCTAGTCTGGTGTGCTTGTCGAAAACACATGGCGACTGAGTTTTGAAGGATGACTATTGGTTGATAGGGGCTTGTACATCACGGCAGTATCTCTGTTCCAACAAATTTGAAGCTGAAGCATGAAATTTGGATGGGATCAGTTAAATCACTGCGATATTGATGCGGCGAGAGGTGATCGAGGCATCAGGGCTGTGTATTACTGGCCCGTGCATTGAGCCCCCGCTAACCATTTACGGACGTGATGGTTCACAGCAACAGAACAACAGGTACAATGAGCATGCTGGAGACACGGCTCAGTAGTCTAAATGTAGATCGACAGTTGACAAAAATATCAAAGCCACAGCTTTGTGGCGGAGGTGCAGTGCGTCGCGGATAACGCGAGTGGTCAGGGTGACGAGATAGGATCGCAAGAAATGCAGGACGACGTCGACTGCCTAAACACAGCTCAGTGTCGATATACTAATACCATTGTATGGGCCCAACTAAGACGCTGGAGTCAGAATAGAACTCGTGAACACTGTGTTGCTTACATGGTCGAGTATGTTTCCAAAGGGAAGGGCTGGTACCATGTGTGCCAGGCATTCAGAATCAGTGTCATTGTCGTCACCTGGAAATATATCACGAACGGTCGATAATTAATTAAAATAACCCGACCCATCGAAACACTGTACAGCCATTCCGGAACTGATGATGTGGATCTCTCCGGCAGGGTGGAGATATCCTATATTTCGGGGGGGCACGATGGGGATGATGTCTACGAGTGCCAAGAACAAATTAGGAACTCCTTTGAGTAACCGTTGTGACAGTTCGGGGCATGCCTCTCTTATTGTTTATCCTGTAGCGGAGTATTGATGAACGAAGTCCTGGTAAAGTCCAAGTTGCTCAGGCTTACTTTAGTCTCAAAGAAGCGGGCGAAGGCGGCATTGCCAACTCGGGGGTTCCCATACGTGACTGACTTAATTTTCGCGTTATCCTGGAGGTGGAGAGAAAGGAACAAGGCATCTAGCATAGCTAGAGCGCCGCTTAGGGAATGCCCAACCTACATCCATGGAGTGAGAAGCATCCAAGAAATGCCAAGCCAACGAATTGGGTACGCACTACTACGATATTGTCTGTCTTTTTGGATCTCATTAATCTTTCAACTTCGGCACGAATCTCAACCGCAGTTCGCGCGTGGGCTAATATAAAGCCAGCRTGAGCCYGRATTGCAGAAGGYATRCCAGGAAAAAGRRYTGGATCAAGTGGGGCAAGTATGATATTAGCGTCAGTCAAAATGGGTAGTCTGCTCGCGYTCCGTTGACGYGAGGCCAGTAAAGSGGTAAYTTAGYAAARCACRTACAGCGCCGYGGGATCCGTTCCTTGGTGAGCGACGACAATCGAGTTTTCGCAAGGCCAGTAGCCAACGAAATCTGCCAAGGGTTCAGGACAAGCTCGGCTATTTTTATAAATCCCAAACCAACACGTCTGGGTGATAATTCCGTCACCGTCGATCAGTGTGGGCTCGAAATCTTTCAATGCGTTGCAAGCCTCTGAGGCAATTTAGTTTACTCAAAATGACTCTCAGTGGAACGGACAGCATATCACCTCCACACGCCCAGCCTTGAAGTTTGTATTTTGGACAGTGCGCTGCACGAGCAAACTGCGTAAAGTGATCGTAAGCTGAGATTGAGACTTTGGTTGGCTTGCGTGTGGTGGGAATGGCATTTGCGAGAGTGCCAAAAGACCAGAAAAGGGCCAAAGCRAGAAAGGTGTRCATGGRTACTCAGAAAACCATCGKGTGGTTGTTGTCGCYAMTATATRGGCYRCTTGRGATAAAAAGAAATTGCATTTCCGGAGCGCCCGCAAGCGCTTCTTCAGTCAGCTTGGGGGAGAGAGAAGYGTTGATTGATTGGACACGTGTTGGAAGRGCGAGTGTGACTGCGAAGCTGTGGGATGCGGGTTACGTGATTGAGTGCTCTTGCCGAACCTGGGTTGCCCGTGCCCCACACACCCTTGCAACATGCTGCGGGGTGCACGCATCATAAAAGTAAATCTTGCATAGTGTGACAGCGGAACGGAACGGTATAAACCAGCCCTTGCCAGTGTTCAGGACCAACGTGCCTCCCTTCGAGACAACAGGNACTACGATATTGTCTGTCTTTTTGGATCTCATTAATCTTTCAACTTCGGCACGAATCTCAACCGCAGTTCGCGCGTGGGCTAATATAAAGCCAGCGTGAGCCTGGATTGCAGAAGGTATACCAGGAAAAAGAGCTGGATCAAGTGGGGCAAGTATGATATTAGCGTCAGTCAAAATGGGTAGTCTGCTCGCGCTCCGTTGACGTGAGGCCAGTAAAGGGGTAATTTAGCAAAACACATACAGCGCCGCGGGATCCGTTCCTTGGTGAGCGACGACAATCGAGTTTTCGCGAGGCCAGTAGCCAACGAAATCTACCAAGGGTTCAGGACAAGCTCGGCTATTTTTATAAATGCCAAACCAACACGTCTGGGTGATAATTCCGTCACCGTCGATCAGTGTGGGCTCGAAATTTTTCAATGCGTTGCAGGCCTCTGAGGCAACTTAGTTTATTCAAAGTGACTCTCAGTGGAACGGACAGCATATCACCTCCACACGCCCAGCCTTGAAGTTTGTATTTTGGACAGTACGCTGCACGAGCAAACTGCGTGAAGTGATCGTAAGCTGAGATTGAGACTTTGGTTGGCTTGGGTGTGGTGGGAATGGCATTTGCGAGAGTGCCAAAGGACCAGAAAAGGGCCAAAGCGAGAAAGGTGTACATGGGTACTCAGAAAACCATCGGGTGGTTGTTGTCGCTAATATATGGGCCACTTGGGATAAAAAGAAATTGCATTTCCGGAGCGCCCGCAAGCGCTTCTTCAGTCAGCTTGGGGGAGAGAGAAGTGTTGATTGATTGGACACGTGTTGGAAGGGCGAGTGTGACTGCGAAGCTGTGGGATGCGGGTTACGTGATTGAGTGCTCTTGCCGAACCTGGGTTGCCCGTGCCCCACACACCCTTGCAACATGCTGCGGGGTGCACGCATCATAWAAGTAAATCTTGCATAGTGTGACAGCGGAACGGAACGGTATAAACCAGCCCTTGCCAGTGTTCAGGACCAACGTGCCTCCCTTCGAGACAACAGGATGCCTGTCGAGTACGATCCACATCCGGTGCCSCCTGAAGGGCCTATCACAACTTTGGACGAGTAAGTCAAGTCGCCTGTCATTTGTAGCGCGAGTGTTTCTTTGATATGRGTTGCGCAGTTCATCGTTCGATTTCCTGGCTCGTGTCCAGGAAGTCGTCAGTTCCCCTTCGCCCTTGATGAGACTTGTTGGAGATTCTTCGCTTCTGGGACAAAGCAAGTCGAAAAGCAAGCATTCAGGGCGTCCTTCACGATCACCACACCGAGAGCACCGATCGCCTTACGTGGTTGCACTTGCTCTGGCGGAAGAAGAGCGTCAAGCAAACACTTTAAAATCCCTTCTCAGATCAACAAGTGACCACTTGGACTATGAAAGGCGAAGGGCCGAGGAAGCAACATCGCGAGCGAATGACGCTGATTTGCGAGCCCAGAGGGCCAATTTTAGGGCATCGGCTGCCGAGTCCGCCCAGAAGCGGTTGGAGGAACAGACAGCTTTGCTGAAGGAAGAGCTGAGACGCGTCCAGTCGCAGAACGAATCTTTGGAGCGTGAGGCACGAAAGGCACGAGACGAGGTCAGGCGACTGGAACAGGAGAATGAGGATCTGCAAGATTCCATGCACAGGTCCAAAGAAGCGGCACGAAATCTGCAAGCGACTCTAAGAGAATATGAAGCAAGGGAAGACGGGCAAGAAGAAAATCGGCGTCAGGCCATGGAGAGGTCCTTTGAGGAGGGGCATGATGAAGGATGGGGTGTGGGGTATAAAAGCGGGTACAGGGAAGGTAAACGTGCGGGCTATGCTAGTGGAGTGATCTTTGGGCGAAGGGAGGGTGTTCACGAGGGTTGGGAGCAAGGGCGGAATGAGGAGCGCCGAAATGCATTAGAGGCGTTTGACCGCTTTTTGGCCTCGGAGCAGAAGCGGGACGAGATGGACAAGGTAAGTGGGGGGATCACGACGGTGAAGAATAATGTGTGTAACACATTCAACTTAGAAGTCGTCCGGAGGCATTAGACTGCACTACCCTGCCGAGGATGAGAGTGTCTCATCACTGGGCGACTCTGCTTCGAGGAGATGAGATGAGATGCCGTTGATGCTGATGCAATGATGCTGATGCCAGTGATCACGGGGCTGTTATCTCTGATTTGGACTATCTACTTATATACTTGGCAAGCGCTGCTTTCCCAAGCTGTTGTACCTTTTGCCTTCAGACCTGTCTCCATGACCTCTACTTCTCTACCACGTCGCAAAGGCCCAAAACAGCCACCGCGTCTTCCCTTGTCGGCTTTCACACCACCCAACTCCGGAACATCAGAGAGATTTCCCCTGCCGCCGAGTCCCAGCACCGTTCACCCCGAGAACGTTGTCGATGCGCATGTCGTAGGCAATCTAAACCTGGACAAGTGGCAAAAGGAAGCGGGCCAGGCCCTGGGCACTCGYGTCCGTGGCGTGGTATTGTCTGTGCAGGCCGCCGAGGCAGAGGAGATCCTGAAGGGGTGAGTAATTAATTACCCCCCACGTTAACGTCCGTTTAATGACCGGCGACCCAGGTTGGAGACGCACTCTGACAGGGACAAGATCATCTCCCTCATCATCTCTTTCAGTCTTGATGATCCTGCGTCGGTATCTGCAGCGGAAGCCATATCTGCCACAGCTAGTCTACCAACATCATTTTCCACTGTATTTACCAAATCTACACCGGAATCTATTGCCGCCCTGCGAGAAGTCCTTCAGAGAGGACGGCCTGTGGACATTGAAATTCAAACGTCCATGACGGATGCCTCGCTGGAAGGCTTTGAGGATTTTCTGACCAAAGCCACGGCGGAGTTGCAAGAAGTCCCGCCTATTGTTTTGTGTGAGCACGGGCTGTTTGCGTTCTCTCTCTCTCTCAAGGGCTGACACCACCGGCAGCCAACCTACTCCCGCCCCCCCACGACCTCAATTTGCCGATCGTCAAGCTGATGAGCCACCCAACGTACCATACCTTCCAGAAGCAGGTGGCCGCCCTGTCATTATTCCCGTCGGCATGCGTCAAATATTTGCCGCCTGTCTGGGGTGCAAGCACACCGTCCACCCCCCTGCCTGGTGCAACTGGGGACAGCTCAGGAAGCAAGGAGCAACGAGAATGGAAGCGCAGGATCAGGATGTATCGTACGTKGGGATGCTGATAATGTTGTTCAGTTGCTGATGCACCCTGGGCAGTTGGGCCGGCTATAGAGGCGTTCGGATTTCAACGAATCATATTCGGGACATCGCCGGCGGCGGCTTCGCAGGTGCCATCAAATTGTGGAGACTGGTACAATGTTGCGCGGGAATCACTTGCTGAGCTTGGGGTGGAGCAGGAGTCCATTGATAGCATTTTTTCGCTCAATGCGCACAAGGTGTATGGTAATAACATAGCTGTGTAATTGCATGCCCCC
Organism: Lepiota subincarnata; assembly: GCA_023014305.1. Classification (NCBI taxonomy): domain Eukaryota; kingdom Fungi; phylum Basidiomycota; class Agaricomycetes; order Agaricales; family Agaricaceae; genus Lepiota; species Lepiota subincarnata. The sequence goes on from JAECYV010000008.1 coordinate 470,100, forward strand.
CCGTCTTGAATGTGAACAGAGCTGGGCCGGAGCTGCTGGGATGTGTGCACGTGACTGTGCCAAGAATGTATCCGCTTGCAGCCGTGCACGCGTTCCAAGTTGCCATTTTGTGGGTCCTGGGTCACAACAATTCATATCCTTTCCAAGTATAAGTAGGCCCCACAACCTCCCTTCCCTTCTCCACCTAACTGCCACCTCTTTAATCCGTCCAAAATGTCCCCGGTTCCCGGTCCAACAGGGGGTGCCGCGCCCAGAGCCTCCGCCGATTCCTCGTGAGCCCTTCGATCGTGTCCTTCTTTGCCCTTACTCTCTCGCTAACATTTGCCACAGGAGCAGCAGGGAATCCTCTCCCGGGCGCGTAAGAGAATCACCTCACCAAATTTGTAGTCAATCTAAACCCGTCTTTGGTCTTTGCAGGGYACCTCTAAGAAGCGGTCCTTCTCTCCCGACTCCGAAGATGATCAATCAGTGGGACCCCCTGCCGCCGATGACACATCTCCGCCCCCCGACCAGCCTGTTATTCGTCAAGGCTTGGCATATCCAGCCAGAAATGTTAATACCTATAAGGCTTCTCTGAATGCCTCGAAAATTAATACTTTCCTTCCCGGTCAGGAGGTTCATACAGGCGCTGGGGGAACGTCTTCTTCAGCTACAAGTCCCACCACATCGGTGCCTCAAATGTCYTCTGCCAGTCCGACACCAGCACCGACAGCTTCCACGCCAGCAACGTCCTCACCCCATTTGTCTGCTACCAGTACACCCTCTGATAGATCCTCGGCACCGAAAGGGACCAAAAGGACGTCGAAAGGGACCGCCAACAAAAAGGCCAAACACGCGGATGATGTTTCATTCACCACAGGAAGATTCCGCATTGCCCAATATAGTTCAACACCAAATGATATGCCTCCTCTGCATCATGGGCAGGGCCCTTATTCGTCTATGTATAGGGCACCAGTACCTTCGGTCGAGATAACACCACCAGAACCCTCATCTCTACCACCACAGTCTTCCTTTTCACCACCTCCCGGTGCCTCGACCGCAGCTTTGAGTAGCAGGAGGATGATGGAACAAGCTCCGCAACCCCCGGCGTCCAAATATTCGGCGCGCACGTCCAAACCACCTCCAACACCGCCCGGCCCGCCGCCTCCTCTACGGAGTGACTCCGCAAGCCAAATGAGTGCCGGTCAGTCTCGGGTTCGTCCAGGACATACCATTCGTGCTCCACCTCCATCTCAACACATACCGAGTACATTTTCTCCCCCACCTGGTGCTACTCCACGTGGCTCTCATCCATCTTTACCTCCCCACCATTCGGGTAATCGCATACTAAGCAGTGGTTATTATCGACGCAACTATGAGCAGGATTCGCATGCTCTTCGCGACCACTCTTATCCCTCYCATGGTATGGTTCAGGTACACCAGCCTCCCAGCGGGCGCGAACCGGTTATGGCTCCTCCTCCCGGCGCAGGGATTTCTTCCAAGGGGAAGGAGAGGGAAGCTATGGCATATRGTATGTGTTATCTTGGTTTCTTGATGTGTTGATATTCATCAGATATGACTAGGTGAGCACCATAATCCTCATCCCGAAGCTTCCAGATTRGCCAAAGGCACCGTCCGTCTGGTGACGGCTTTAATCGAGGACAAAAGAGTGAACCCGCCAGATCATTTACTGGCGGAGGTCCACATTCGGTGTTGGGGTGGCACCAGACCCGAGGAACTTTGGTGTGATGCCAAAGACCTGGTGAGTACGGAAGTTGCCTTTTTCTTTGTCGTTCAGGACTCATTGTATTCTAGAGTGAGGCGCTTCAGGCGAGTGCTTCTAGGATTGATGGTGGGTGCCAGATCGACCTATTGTTCATGGACACCACATTTACCATCAAACTTTGCAGGGCCAGCCAAAGTGTTCACAAAACGCGGAGATTACCGACAATGCTTTCTTCGTGTTACGCATGAACAGGAGGATAAGTACAACTCGATGAATCTTGCCTTAGCGCCAGACAGGACAGTCCACATCACCGTTGAACATGTGGGTGTTAAATCCGCCGTGATGTAGATGTAATGTCTAATTGATTGATTTTTTTGCGCAGTTTAATCCTCCTGAGACAGCAAGGTTGACCAACGCTTATGATTGGCGGACGATGCCCTGGCACGGTTCTCAGCATCAGCGTCATGACGATGGAAGATTTTTTGCCGAGGCTTCAAGAAAGCGCCCAGCTTATAGCGACGATCGCAGTTCCCCAGAATATCCCCCAGACTCTCCAAGACATATATCATACAATAACCAATCGGGCAATGCAACAAATCAGGATCCCAGGTTTGAGGCGCCTTCACTCTCTCGTCACTCTTCGTCTGGATACCCCCGAAAAAGGAGTCACGTTTCGGATATGGAATCTCCCATCGAGGATGTGCAGAATATGCAATCCAATTTCATGGATACCAGTAATGATTACGGCAACACGGGCTATGACTCATCCAACTCTGACGACATACGATTTGTGGTTGCTGATAGTCTCGGAAAGCTTCTGCGAAATGATATCAATTTTGATCGGTTTGCCGACCTCTACAATTCTGCCAAGTTGGTCGAGGTTATACAGGCCTATCGGATGGCAGAGGATATCTGCAAGAAATATGCCGGGCGCCCGCTGCCGATGAAGGGCGGTAAATCCCACGTAGTAACCGAGGTTTGTATCCATTGCTCATCCTATCGCAGTCTGGTTCTCACTTGTTCTTGCAGGAGGATGTTGCCCGAGCTCTTCATGTCAGTGAACCCAAGAGATTCAAGCAAGAGAGGAGAGAAATGTTCAGGTTCCTCGAGCTGTATGGCGAGAAGGGCAAGCGCGGTGAAAACTTAAAAGTAATCAAGATGCTCAGGGACGAATATTATCCAGATAATAGCAAAAAAMYCATCAAGCAACTTCAGCAGCTCCTTCAAGAAGTAGATCTCAAATGGGGGCAAGAACATCCACCGGAGGTGGGTGGTGATCAGCGTTCTTCAAGAATGACTTGATGTTTTGTAACGTTTCCGGCGGGATTTGTGAATTTTTTTCATGGTCATGGTCATTATCTTTTGTATTGCAATCGTCGTGCTAGCGAATACCTTTGCTTTGTCGTTGTGTARCTTGTTTTCGATCCATAGTTTTCCTCGCTGCCATTATCTAATTTACCGAGATAACGTCGCTCATATTTTAAAGCTCCGACCGAATTATTGATCAATCTCGAACGCGTCCTTGGACGAACATTAATCATGGCATCCAGCATTGAACTCATAAACCCAAAGGCGGAGAGCGTGCGACGTGCAGCGGCCTTGCAGGCACGTATATTCCCAACCCATCTGCCCTATCGACTGAAATATAGCCCAGGTGAACACCACCGGGGCCATGGGCCTTGCCAATGTCGTGAAGGGCAACTTGGGTTAGTGTTTCGACGCTTCATTTTCGGGCCTTGGAGTTCAATTGCGTCTCTCTCTCTCTGAAGGTCCCAGAGGGACATTGAAGATGCTTGTGGATGGCGCCGGACAGATCAAAATTACGAAGGATGGAAAAGTGCTGCTATCGGAAATGCAAATTCAGAATCCCACCGCGGCTATGGTTGCTCGGACAGCTGTAGCCCAAGATGATCAGGTTGGCGACGGGACGACATCGGTTGTGTTGCTAGTGGGAGAGTTGTTGAAGCAAGCGGATCGCTACACATCCGAGGGTGTGCATCCGACGATTATCGCAGAAGGGTTTGATTTGGCGAAGAAGGAGGCCCTGAAGGTGCTACCCTCAACGCTTGCCTGGAAAATGATATGCGCTCTGACTTTTCATATGTCTTCTCAGTTCCTGGATCAGTTTAAGGTTCCTACGAAAGCGGATCGCGCAACTCTGATCAATACTGCCCATACCTCGCTGGCCACAAAGCTAAATGTTGCACTGGCGAAGAAGCTCGCGGCTGATATTGTTGATGCCGTGCTGACCATCCGCCCTCCGCCGCCTTTGTCGGGTAAATATACTTTTTTTTTTTTTTTATCGTGTCTCCCCAAAAGTTAGTGACACCATGAATAGATTCAGCAGAACAATTCCGTTCCCCCATCGACCTGCATATGGTTGAGATTATGAAAATGCAGCATCGGACTGCATCTGAAACACAATTAATACGCGGACTTGTCCTTGATCACGGTGCCCGGCATCCTGATATGCCTAAACGGGTAGAAAACGCGTATATTTTGACTCTCAATGTCAGTCTCGAGTATGAGAAGACGTGCGTCTACCTGTCTCCCTATCGTTTTAAGGGGGGCTTTACGTTAATGTCTTTTATCATATCAATTTCAGGGAGGTCAACTCTGGTTTCTTTTACTCTTCGGCGGAGCAACGGGAGAAACTCGTAGAGTCCGAACGGCGGTTTACAGATGCCAAGGTCAAAAAAATCATAGAGCTCAAGAACCTGGTATGCGATCAGGCCGTTGATTCGAAAGAGAAGCGAAAGAACTTTGTGGTTATCAATCAAAAAGGAATCGATCCTATGAGTTTAGATCTACTTGCCAAGAATGGAATTCTGGCGCTCAGGCGTGCAAAGCGTCGGAATATGGAACGGTAAAGAGGGGGTTGTGCCTTGTCTCAAACGTAAATCTCTGATTGGAACTCTCTTTCTTTTGGCGCAGATTACAGTTGGTTTGCGGAGGCACTGCGCAAAATTCCGTAGATGATCTGACACCCGATGTCCTTGGTTGGGCCGGCCTCGTGTACGAACATACCCTAGGTGAAGAGAAGTACACCTTTGTGGAAGAGGTTAAAGATCCCAAATCCGTGACCCTGCTCATCAAGGGACCCAACGCCCACACCATCCAACAAATCCAAGATGCTCTTCGAGATGGACTGCGTGCCGTGAAGAACGCGATCGAAGACGAGGCCCTGATTCCTGGCGCGGGCGCGTTCGAAGTCGCGTGTTCGGCTCATCTGAGCGGTCCAGTTAAAAAATCCGCAAAAGGTCGGGCAAAAATGGGTGTGCAGGCTTATGCGGATGCTTTGCTTGTTATTCCAAAGACGTTGGCAGCGAATGGCGGGTTCGATGTKCAAGATGTCGTCGTTGCTTTGCAGGTTCGGTTGTTCATCATTTTGTTTTCCCTCATCGGTATTAAAAAAAAAATTCTATTTCACCAGGATGAGCAAGCTGAGGGTAATGTGGTTGGGTTTGACCTTCAGTCGGGCGAACCCTTTGATCCTACTATTGAGGGCATTTGGGATAATTACCGAGTCAAGAGACAGATGTTGCACTCCTGGTACGGGCTTTGATTGACTGTTGGTTCCCCCCTGTATATTAATAATTTACCCGCCACAGCTCTGTGATTGCGGTCAATCTGCTATCAACCGATGAGATCCTAAGGGCTGGTCGCAGTTCCCTCAAGCCGGACGGCGCTCAGTAAATAAATCAAAAAAAAAACCCCCCATTCCTTGTATAGGTTTTACAGYCCCCTTAATCAYRCCAAGCTTCTTTAAGCAACATGTATATCATACAAGTCAACATGAGTGTTTTAGCTGTTGCTGTTGATTGAACTATGTATTACAATTTTCTGCGTGGGTATGCTTGCTTACTAATATGAAGGTCAAAAAGGGTCCAGGAAAGCGGTGAGCGTCACGAGAACAACGGCAAAAAAAGAAAAAGCGAGTGATTAAGCTAATAATGATAAGAATATACATCGAAAAGGGGGGRGGGRRGGRRGRMCCMAMSRWTCGGGGTAAGTTACGCGGTGTATAAACTAATTGGCAAGAAAGAATAACTTGAAACGAGTAATACTAAAAAAAAAAAACCACCTCAAGTATCAGACGCCTCGGAGCATGCGTCATCCCAGCCGGCGTGAATAAAGCTAGGTTTGCTGGCATCCGCATAKGCCTGGGAGCAGTATTGCATAGGCTTGTGGATAAACTGATGATGATGATGGGGTTTGGGAACAACGGGGTAAATCTGAACAACGTCCATCGCGACCTCGTCTTCGGAAGATACACCTGATGGGTAGCTGAAGGTGTCAGATGCGGGACTTTGCGGAGTCGATGTCGCATCCGAATTGACCTATGACAAAAAAAAAAAAAAGATACATTAGCGCCAGTCAACATTTATTTGCCCCAAAAACAACCGACCTCGTCGCCAGCGAGCCCATGCCCAGGTGCATACATCGACTGCACTCTTCGCCCCACGACAAGCGGGTCCGATTCCTTCCTTTTACCGCCATCGTCCAATGAAGGGCCAAGACCAGAGGAACCCGAGGCAGAGGCCCAGCGACGTTTGGCAAAGGTGAAAGGGGAAGGCTTGTACGTTAGGGCACCACGGGGCAAGACGGGTGACGTCAAGGCAAGGTCCTGGTGATCGTCTTGCTCTGGATCAGCAATAGATGGGGRAGGYGGTGAGAGATGATCTTCTGGTGTATCAACGCCCTGTTCATCTTCGGATGATGATGAATCGTCGCCGCGTAACAAAGGGCTGGCCCAGACCTGYAGAGCAAAACTGAGAGGRTTGGGGTTGGAGACCAAGGTCGCGCCCTTGAAAGTCGATGTTCGGCGAGGAACAACCTTCTGGAAGGTATGGATGTCACTGCTGCCTTCATCTCGATCCATTGTTTCCAAAGACGGTTTCTTCCTGGGAGATTCGTCGCCGTCAGCGGGGTCGTCGTTTTCTCTCTTCTTGCGAGGGGAGGAGCGGGTGGGCTTGGGTGGTTCGGCTCTCTCCTTACGGGACGGCCCGCTAACCTCGACTGTAACAGCCCTGGCGGCCCTTTGCTGAGCCTTCAAGATGGTGTCCTTCCTGCCAAATCGTCCATTCATGTTCCTAGGCTGCGAGAGCGATAGCTTGTCCGGAATCTGGGTTGTGGTTTCCTCCATCTTCACGACGGGAACTACTACTGCGCTGAGCAACTTGTCGGACAGACGCGGCCTGCCCCTCTTGCGCTTTATGGTTTCAGGAGAATCGTTGGGACTAGTCTGGGCGCTCTTGGACTGGGCTGAGCCTTTGCTTGGAAGAACCTTGCAAGGGGCTGGCGTCACATTTGCACTGGCGGAAGAATTGGCGTGAGGCTGCTTCAGCTTGAGGGTCAAGGATGATGCACTATCGGTCTTGCGACGTTTGGCCGCCGGCTCTTCTTCACAAGCATCTTCCTTCCTGGGTCGTTTGGGAGCAGAAGAAGCAGCGGCGGCGGCGGCAAGCTTACGGTCCAACACGGGAAGTGTTTTCTGGGTCACACGCTTGTTGAGTTCCAGGGGAGTAGACTCTTCCCTGGGAGTGACAGAGAAAGCGGTTCCATGTGGAGGTACACGGCGGGGCCACGGCTGGTTATAGATAGCAAAATGTCGTATACACCTGTTGTCAAGTGTAATAASCCCGTGAGCTGCTGTTCCCGAACCCATAGCCAAGCAGACATACCTGGGGCAATCATGCTTCTTCTTTTTCTTCCCATTCTCAAASCCAAGTCCCCAGACAACCTTTGAATCCACGGAAATGACGGGCAGCACATTTCCACACGTTGCACAAGTGGGCAATGGTTTTCCATCTGCACCTCGAGGCGCATCCGATTTTGCGGGGAGTTTGCTCGGCTCAACGCCGGGTGGCGGGGCGGGACGTGCCCGCAGCACGCGAGCCTCGGCCTCTTCCTTTTTGACCTGCGCGGCATCTTTTGCGACTTTTGCAGGACGGCCCCGTCTTGGGGTGTCTGAATGCGAAGTGGCCCTAGCTTTCTCCATGGAAGAAATGGCGGATGCGGATCGAGTCAAACGCTTCACGGGAGTGGCAGGGGAGCTTTGTTCCCGCGAGGACTTGCTGCAGCTGGCTGCTTCTACGCCATGAGCCTTCTGTCGACGTGTCGAGATGATGGAACGAAACGGGGTGGAAGAGTCACTCCGAGACGTGGCTTCCCCAGCGGAAGAAAGTGAGCTGAGAGAGGAGGAAAAGCGAGCGGGAGGCTCGGAATGAATAGGGGTAGAGGGGTCGCGGGTGGCGTCGGAGGTATTGGGAGGAGGGACAGAGGGGGCGAGTGAAGTGAGCTCGGAAGCTGTGTCAGCGTCTGTCGTGAGCTCAATGTCTCCATCGGCTGGAATGTCCTCTGCGCCGGCCAAGGGAACCTTGTTATCCTCCTCGCTCTCGCTCTCGTCGCTTTCCTCCTCACGGGTCACGATGGCATACACCCCTCGGCGAGTCCTCCTCTCGTTGACGTTGAGAGGAAGCTTGGAGTCGGAATCAGAAGGCATTTCCGAATCGGACTCGCTATCAGAATTCGAACTAGAAGCGCTTGAGCTGCCGTCGTCATCTTCGTCATGGTCAGGGGCGTAGCCTCCCCTGCCATTTTTTTCGCATGTCTCACAGAGACAATGGCGATTTTTGCGCCCRACTAGCAAAGGCGATCAGCCCACAAACGAGTTGTTAAGAAAAGAGGATCATACAATAGCCATCCCCATAATGTGCCGTAATCTCCTCGCCAATGTTGATAGGCCTGAGAACGCGAAATGTGATRTATCTTCCTTCGCGAAAGAGCTCACAGTTGTTGTTACAGTCATGCTGTCATGGGGTTGGGTCAGGCAGCCGAAAAGGAAGAAACGGCCAGTGTGCCCACATTGACAAATCGGGCTGGACCCAGGAAGAGATGGTTCTTTTTCATGGATTTGGAATGGATGACGCTAAAGTCCCGCCTAATGTCATTGTTGCGCATGCCAGCGCGCTTGAGTTCCCTGTCTTCTTCGTCTGTGAGATTGGCCATGGAGCCCTTGAGCTCTGTGATGACGGTGCCGGGGGCCAGGGGGCGGGTTGCGAGGATGCAGAGCTCTGATTTGCCGGTCTTGTGAGCGTAGCGAGAAGTGTGTGCGATTTCGATTGAACCGGAAGGATAATAGAGCTCGAAATACCGAGAGGCGTGTCTGCATGGGCAAAAAAGTGTGTGTGTGTGAGAGGGGGAAGGGAAGAGGTGCGGGAAAAATCGAAAGAACACACGTGGCGAATGCATTAATCTGCTTCTGGGTGTAAGACTTGAGGTAGTAGCGGATGGCAGGGAGTCTGTTGGGAGAAGGGGGTGTGAGCACGCCACGCTGGGCAGGGTCGAGTCGGGCTAAAATGGCCCGGGCGCGCACGTACTTGAGGATGTCGTCGGTAGCTAGACGGACAGCGTTTTGAACGGTGCCTCTGTGGAGAACAAGCTATGATGCGCGCGCGTTTTGCAGGATGAGGACGGGGGACGCGAACAAGGTGGCGGGGCCAGCAAAGACTTACGCGTCGGACGATTTGGAGCAACTCCTGGGGGTCKGTCTTGGGGAGGCGCCTGCCCGAGTCCATCTTGTGGACATAGAGAGGGACCCCACCGGTGCCAAGCTTCTCAACAAGGATATGGCTGATAAAGTCGTCGTCGTTGGAGAGGTCTCGCATGTTCATGACCTTTGTTGGCCGCCATATGAGGGGAGCAGCGGAGCCATAGGCATGGAGGGGAACGGGTGCCATCGACGACTGGGTCGATGAGGAGGGGGGGGGCGGGGGGAGGGGGATGAGACGGTGGAGAGGGATGAAGGGGGAAGGGAGGGAGGAGGAGAGAGAGGAGAAACGGCCCAAGCAACGGGACGAGCACGCGTGTTACGTAAGCGGTGCCTGCTCGTCATCTCTTGTGCGAACAATCTCCATCCACGTTTCACGTTGCACTATCAATAGGCGACAGACGGCCCATCCCAAACAGCGACCCACCACACTGCARCGCAGCATCCGGACATACCGGCCGTGTCCCCTCCGTCCACACAGGAGAGCTCCGTCACTGCCTCTCTCCCGAGCGCAAACAAACTCTCGTCCACGAYGGCAGCCATTTCAGGAAACTCGATGCCCATATCTGGCCAACTCTCCGCCGCTGCTGGATAGCAGGATGCCCCATGCGCACCGTTTCCCACCCGCCTTACAATCTCCCTCACAGCCCTAGCCGAGGCCACATGCACGCTGGGTCCCTCGCAGCCCACCCCGTCGCCAGTGTTCTGTCCGTCTGCTGTCGAGGCTAAATATATGTATCACGGCAGTGGCGCATACAAAACATGCGTGTCCATACTATCCACCGCTAATAGCAGGAGGAGGGAGGAAGAGGAAGAGGAACACAAGACAACGAATGATTGATAGGCTGTTATGGATGCAAAATCTACAATGAACTCGGGGTAATACACGCTTATGGGGGGAGAGGGAGAGAACCGAGGTGGAGGGAGGAATAGGTATCACACAACAGGACATACACACGAACAACTCCATGGACGCATGACGGGATCGTAAAAGCGCAACTCGGATCACCGACCAAACACCACCTTACCGAGGCACCTGCCCCTTCGCTCCAGGTTACTTCCATCTACACTGGCACCCATCTTCCTACCTGTCCTTCTCGCTCGGTGATCATCTTCCACGCCTGGTATTTCTCCGCATCTGGTCAGATGGTGCCAAAATAGGACGTCCCCGGGTTTCAAGGCTCTTGATGTCGGCAGGTCCTTGTGTTCTGGCAGCCCCCCGGAGCCCGTGGCGAATATAGCTGCGTTGACAAGGGGAGGCGGACTGGAGTCGTAGCTCAGGGACGCCGTGGGTGAAGAAGAAGCGGACAAAGTCAGCCTGAGATTCGCGGGGTGAGTGTCGGGAGGAGGGTAGGGAGCCTGAAGCGGTGAAGATAGATCGGACAGCGGCGCTGCACCAGCAGCAGCAGCAGCAGCTCTAACGGGGGGATTCGCTTGTTCAAGGGGAGGGGTCGGTAGCCGCTCTAAACTGAATCCAGGGGAGCTGGTGCGAGGATAGGGTCGCGGAAGCGAGACATGGATCTCCCGTGGGCTTAATTGGTCCGGGCCACCACCACCACCACCACCACCAACAACAACGCCTGTGGGCTCGTAGGGGATAACGCCGGGTTCGTCTGGGATGTAATGGCGCTCCGTACCGACTACCTCGCTCGAATGGAAGACGAAGCGATGGCCGTTGGTGGCGCGGTTCGTGGCAGATATGGAAGATGTACAGCGTGTGCACTTTATTGATGGGGGGGGGGACCAATGTCAGAGACAGACAAAAAAAAAAACCAACAACTTGCAAAGGCGAAATACGCACGGGGATGACAATCATGTAGCCAATAGTGTTACCACAGCCGTGGCAACACAGTGTCTGTGTAAGGCACTCGCACGTGCGAGGGGGGACATTGGAGGAGGTTGGGCGACAGGGGGAGCGGCAGCGCAGGGCGTCGGGGTTTGCAGCATAGGCAGAACAGTTGATGGGGAGTGCGTCCGAGGAAAAGAGGGAGACGTTGGGTCTAAGGAGGAGAACGGCCTGGAAACAGACACACAGAGTCAGCGGGGGCGGTCTCGGGAGCGACAAGGAGGGAGGAAGGGGGACGACCTTCATTGCGCGGTTTGTGAGAAAGGTGCCGCATGACTTACAGTCGAGGACCCAGACCTTGTGTGCGATGGGGGGTGGCGGGGGCTGTGGATAGGGATTTGCGGGGAAGAGATGGGTCTGGTTGTAGTATGTGTACGCCATGGATGGGATGGGATGGATGGGCTGGTCGACACTTTTATATAGCACTCTTGCCCCTTCCGGCCACCCGATCACTGCTGACTCAGCATCTCTCTTCTTTGTCCCGTCACTCATCTCATGAACAACCTCGCCACGCTCACCCGCTCCCACAAGATCATCGCCGAAAAAAGGCGCGCCAGACGCCAACAGATCCAGCACGTCCTCTTTGATGATGACGCCCGCTCGTGCGCTCAACCCCTCTCCCCCATCCCCGAGCCACACCAATGACTTTTTCTCTCTCCAGCGAGTTCCTCACCGGCTTTCACAAGCGCAAACTCGCCAAGGCAGACGCCGCCCGTAAGAAGGCACAGGAACGCGATAAACAGGAGCGACTAGAAGCCCGGCGCGAGGTTCATCACTGTCTTTTTCTGATCCCTCTTCATTCCGTCCCTGACATGCCTGCGCCCTCTCGCAGCAACGCCGCGCCCTCCGTGAACAAGCTATTGAAAACGCCAAAACAGTCGAAGACGCTTACGCTTCTATCTATGGTACACATCGTCTCACCTCCATCGTACTGTAGCTCTTACGTTGCACCCCTCCCCATAGGACATGACGACGAATGGCCCGGCATCGACTCTCCCCCCGCCGACAAAAAAGGCAACCAACAAGCCAAGGAATACGAGGACGAACAGGTGTTGGCGACAGTCACCGTAGTGGAAGATTTCGATCCCGATGCCATTCTGCACGACCCTCCAAAGTCCCATCCCCCGCCGAAACCCAGCACGAAATCACCATCATCATCATCAGCCCCACCTCTCAAGAAATCTTCCAAGCCTCAACCGATACGCTACCAGACCAAGGGARCGCGAAAAGCCGAACGTCTGAAACAATTCACCCGTCGAACCGAAAAGGCGGAACGTGCTGGTGGAAAGTCCACACGCAAAAAATACTCCAACAAGAAAAAAAGCGGCTCAAATTGATTCCATTGCAATGGATCATGCAGCCCAGCCTTGCCGCAATATCAACATCTGCACGCTGGTTCCGCCTGTGAGCCTCGTGGCAGACCTGAGACTTGCACAAAAATCACTGGTGTAAGCAACGTGCTTCCATATGCCGCGCTAAGGGGCATATCCGTTCGGACACCCATCGCTCCCCCCATGCGCATTTCTTTCTCCATAAGGCAGAGAGTGGTGATCTAGTTCTTATGTAGTTCATCTCGTTTGCCAGAATAAAGCCAGTTGGGCTTCTCCGGCTTTGCAAGTCTGCAGTTGTTGCTGTTGACATTTCCGAGGAATATCTAAACTATTTTTGAGAATCAGATTAACTCCAAAGGGGGTTACTTCCAAGGGCTTTTGTCGACCATGATATGACAGCCTAACTTGGGTTATATTACCAGGATCAGAACACGGAGAAAGAAACCGTCGTGGGCGAATAGGAGCACTTTCGACCGACGTATGATTAATTGATTCTTGTTGCAGAAGCCGATGGGACCAATGTCCTTCTCCTGCAACTGCCCGGCAACAACCGGATGGGCTATATGTCATTTCCCACAGACACAAAGGGGGGGGGCAGCGAGAAGTATGAAAGGGCTAAAGTAAGTAGCCATGGTGTCGGTGCTGTGCTACTAGTACACTTGGCGCGCTCATTTGAGGAGATAACCCAAAACCAGAAATAAAAGCTCAAACCACAGGCAATGTATAATTGGGAATTTCTATGCGATCAGAATAACTGATGCAAAGAGAGCGCGAGACGGTGCGACTGGTGGATTTACATCGCCTAGACGACTTTTTTCCCCCATTCCCCAAAGGGGTGAACCCACACACAGCCCAAGCCCATAACTGGTCCCCTGCCCGATGTCTCCCACATGTAATAATATTGACAACTGATATATACCCCATCTGTATTCGTGTCTCGCCGAGGTGTGCCCCCCCCCCTCCCCCAATGTCGAGGACACCCTCCACTGGAGGCGCTCGTTCCACACATATCCGCGGGGGGAAATTCGAAGCCTGTGGGAAAGGGGGGAAGTCCCCTAACACCCTTCTCGAATTYTGGGGTGAGAGCCCAGAACACCTGAGCTAGATTGAATATATCAGGCCGAAAGATGACTATCAACTCGCCATTAAGAAACTCCACGAACCCATTGAAATCGAAGAACTTTTTTGCGCAAGTGCGAAGAATAGGAAGTAACGTCATTTTAGGAAAGCGCATCCACGGTTCGTGAGATCCGTCTTTGAGAGTTTACCCAGAATTTTTTTTACCGATGGAGAAATTTCGGATTTGGTGCCATGGGGCCTCAAAATCCCACAGAAGAAGATAACTGAGTACATTTAAGAGTAGAGCACTTAGTGTCTCAGGCACGTGACATCATACATAACGTGTCGTGATGGACGACCACCGCGAGCGGCGCAGCACTGAAC
>JAECYV010000008.1:484771-509344 GCA_023014305.1 Lepiota subincarnata
CTGGATGAACACAGCTTCATTCAGAACACAGAGAATCGACTGGATGAGTTCCTTGCCCAGGGCAGAGAGGTGTTGGACAATCTTGTGGATCAGAGAAAAATATTGAAAGGGACGCATAAGCGACTCTTGGATACCGCTAATAAGCTTGGGTTGAGTCGGCAGGTGATCGGCTGGATTGAACGGCGGAGGTACGTGTGTATCGGTGGAAAATCTCGTTTTCGCAAATGTTGCTGACTCTTTGCCGCCTCAGTACGCAAGATATATACATCTTCATCGCAGGCGCCATATTTACTTTCTTCTGTTTCTATTTAATATGGCATTATTTGGGTTAATTGCTGGTTAATGTTTCAGGTGCTGCTATTTCATTTCATTGATTTGGACTCATCGTTCGTGAGAGAAACTGGGTGCAGAACAATGTTTTACGTGGCCTGGAACCAGGTTTTCGAAAGAAGTCGATACAGTTGCCGGGTCACCGCCTCTGAAGACCTGAAAGTTTGGGATCTCTGTGGGGGTACCGGCCCGCTTATCGACAGACGATAATGATACCCGATGCCTGGGGCCGTCAATGTGTAAGGGAAGTGTTGAAGGTATACAAGAAGGCTCACTCTTGGATTGGGAACGGTTAGCCAAATCAACATTTGCCATAGTTTATGCGACGGCAAGTTATAACAGCCACTTGCAGTATAGTTGCGAGTTGGATCCTACCCTACTTGGCGGGACACGAACCCCAAAAGTACTCATGGGTCAATGGAAGAACTCGAATATCAGGGAGGATTTGCACAGCGAGTCTTGTACGACAGTCAAGAACCCAGATGGCATTGCCTCGTTTCCTGGCAAAGCCGGCGATAATCATCACACCTCGCAGCATAATATGTGGATGATCCGCCAATGAATAACGCTCCCTCCCCGGAAGCGGGTCGGGGAACCCGGTTCCCCCCCGGTCCCCCGCAATGTCTGGCTCACCTAAGAGGATATCCCGAAAACAATATTGATAGATTTTTTTTTCTTCACAATGGCTTCTACATCTCCCTCACGTATCCCAAAATCATGGTCGACCAATTCAATCATCCCTGGGCTCCACCCGCTCCATGTGCCATCCCCGCACCGCCACTCGTGGCGGCGCAAAAACCCAGTCCATCGACAACTTTCCYAGATCAAGCGATTAAATTCATAAGCCGAGCGGGGCGTTCTGCAATAGAATGGTGCAATCAATATGGTGAGCGAAGGGCAGGACGTGCATTCGTGTGAGGACTGCGGTCCGATATATACGGACCAGTAAACAACCATTTCTAAATTTGGTGACCAGTAGATCATCGTTTAAACCACCAACTTCTAAATGAAGGAAGAGAGCAACCCCATCGATAATACCTCGTCCGGACTCCCTGRGCTTCAAATTCACTCGGTTATATTGTGCTGGGACAAGATTGACACGTCATGCACCGATATTTCAAAGCATCAGTGTCTTAGCTCGTCCTTTACACAACTAATTAGTCAATCACTAATTTGTAACTAGGGCCAACTTATKATGTGGGTCCATGTGCCTTATATGAAAAACATTGGAAAGATTCAAATTTATATCATTCTTTCTATACCGAAATAACAAAAATATCCGAGCAAACYATCGAAGAACTAAACCCTAGACATGTTTTGCTGTCCCCATATGGCCTAAGCTAACGTGACCCGCTCAGAGAATGAAAGGAAGGGAGACGTGAGGCCTATGGTCTCTTGCCCTCGTAAAATTTTAGGACCACTTATCGRAGGTGGGGGAATTCTCGAGGAGCGTACGGAGGGTACTGCAAAAGTYCCCAACTTGTAACGAAGACGACTCCCACCTGGAAGGGTTGATTATGCTGGCTAAATTAACGCCTAGTCCCATATGATGGCGCAAATTGTACTACAGATATTAGACATAGGATCCTGGATTGGATACTGCCCCCGAGCAGCGAGGGGTGAATGCCAGTACTATTATCTCTTTTATATTAGATATCCGCGCTCAATACATAATTTTCAGTCCCCGCATCATTCCAAATGAGGCCAGACAAAAACGGGTTCAAGTTCTTGACAATCCACATTTCACAAGCCAGCTTAGCCTCCAAGTTCGTTTGGTCAATATGCACCAATATGTTATGAATTGATGTTACGGATGGAGGATAGAGGCATAAAGGTTATTTACTCTTGGGACAGGGAGTATTTATGCCTATGATCAGCCCATGACGAAGCCAGTTTGATTTATAAGCGTCGCCTCTCGACTTGGAAAGCACCCGGATTTCCTGCGATTTCGAATGGTTTCTGTACGTTACAGACAGAAATACACGGTGCGTCTGCCCACGCCACAAGGGGGGTATAATGATGAGGTCGATACCGTCAACACGGGCTCATACTGGACGAAACGATGGTCTGATACAAGGCGTTGCCCACCTATTCGATGGGGCGAGTTTGGGAAGGTGGTGAGTGGGAGGATGRTAGGAGAAGCGTCATTTCCGAATGCGTGGGTAGAAGTCCAAGCCTGAGGGGCTTGGTCTACCTGCTTTAGAGGTAACTATCCTCATCAATAAGGAGATAGGAAGCAGTGAGACAGCAGTCGTTGAAGAATGTCCTACTAGAGAAAGTTCCAAAGAAGGGCACTCGTCGCCCAGAAATGCTGGCTATGCCGACCGAATTGGTGCTTGATCCCTTGGGAACGGTGCAGGTTGCAAGGACCGGGTGAAAAAAATGGGGATTAGGGAATGGAGTGAGTGTGAGTCCCGCCAGTCCCCCGCACACACCCACATAAGAAACCTTGGATTCCCTATCTTTACTATCCTGAACATAATCATCGGATTCCCCGCCAGATTCTTGTAGGTTAGGGTTGAGAATGGGACAGCCCACCCACATTCAGTGCGGACTCCAATTTCGTCTCCGCCGAAAAGATGCCTGGGCCTCAACTCTATCCCATCGTGAGCGTTTGTTATGGCTCGAGTCTGGTTAGGCCTGATGCATTTTCGAGCTGGTTTCGGGGTTGGAGTCGGTAGTTGAGCCGCAGCAACTCAGCCCGTTTGAATAAAACAGCAGAAATAGCTGGGATATTCGCGTAAGGCCCAAATCTGAGGATTACCAGAAATCCAAGCCCGCACGGCTATCGTTTCAGCAATCGGAATCAGATAAATGAGATAAATTGTGGCATGGGAGATCGTGGAACGTCRCGGAATGATGGAAAAACTGAGCCAACACCCAAGGTAGGAAAGTGACGCGCTGGGGCTCTCGCTTCTCTCATCCCCCCCCCCAGGCACCGGGCGGATTCCTCCATACCTTGATGCATCTATTGGTAACCTGGACCCGTCTGTGCGGATATGGGTTATTGTGACAGCCTGGCCCCCGGCTTCCTCGGCAGGAGAGTGCGCTCTAACGCAAGCATAAAAGCCCACGAGGACGTCAGGGTGAGGCTGAAAATGCCCTTGCCTCACCCCCAGTTCGGAGGTTGGCCTCCCTTGTCCTGATCGCCCTCTCCYCTCACCCTCATYCASCGAATCCTCTTGCCATAGATTAGATATCAMAGAGAGGGTGTCAYCGTGTAGTTTGAGGCGGTGACTAGGCACATTGACCAGCAGTAGTTTTCGGATCCGATCTTCCAGTTGTTTTGCGAGGACCTCACGATCCRCTCTCGTTCGCCCATGTTGCACTCGAACCTGCCCTTCGATTTCGAGGGGTTAACAGAGAGCATTACCATGGGAATGGAGGAGGTGGATCATGATGAATTGCACCAGCATCGGAGTCGGAGGCCATAGTGAATACGATCTTGCATTCTTCTAGTTGTCGAGCGTGCTTTGCTGTCTCCCATAGCCMACATAATATTATAGGTTGTGCCCCAACTTGAAACTAAGTATCTCCTTGAAAGTCTCGTTTACTGCGTGATCCCCGTCCGTTTCTCATGAATCAAGCGATTACTCAGGGCGGGAGGCGGGTTGCCTCCACCCAAAGATCCTGGGATTATCGCGCCYCATCGATTGGCCAAAAGCCCGCTAGCGACACGGCAAGAACGCTCTGGATTTCAATCGATGAAGTCGATTGCAGGAGCCACAGCATGCCACAAGCCCCCAACACAACTCGTTTCTGGAGAGCCCCCCAATTCACCCTGGAAACCTGAACCAYAGGCACYYTTAACTYGGCGGGCAACTGGAAAGGGCATAMATATGTTTCTCAACAGCGCGTTCTAATGAACACACATTCCTAGATTGGCCCGCTGTGGAGAAGAGGAAGAAGAAGGGGTGCTGTCCGCTTGAAACTGTACGGGCCCGAGGAGCTGGCAGTCCTGTTGGCGAGGATCTTCGAATTCCACATATCGTTGAATTTCGTCACATGTCATACACCATACGGGAGATGCTGCACACCAATGTATACACAGCCAGCCCAGCAAGGTGGTCCTTCGAGAACGAACGCCCGTAGGTGACCACAGGAGAATGGTCGAACAGCCAGAGCGCCTATTATGGTTACCGCAGCAAGTGAGGACACTATGGGGGACACGACACGTCCTCTTTGTATCGCTGCATCTAAATAGATGGCGGTGGTGGAGCCATGGACGCGGCGTTAATACGTCCTTTGGCAAATGGAGTATCTGGGTCCGTTGGAGTTGCAAGCCGGCAGGTGTGGTGCCTCGAGCCGCCGAAATTTTTGCGGCCGCATCTGGGAGCCAAACTGGAAGGGCGATACCGTACGATATCGTACGGCGCAAAACAAGAGGTGAGCGTTGCCGTTCAACAGTTCGCATGCGTTCGGCAGTGATCTGCGCTCCGAGACGAAAAGGCAAGTCGCCAGCGATAAGTTAGGATCAACTGACTACAACAGCCGGATGTATAAACTCCTCTCCACTGCTATTGCCTACTATATTCACTTTCAGTCCGACTCCAGCGGGTACACAGCCCTCCCCGAACGCTTTCTCCAATGCTACCTTCACCTGGAAACCGGAACAGTGCATAGGAAGAACATAGGTCGGCGCAGGACGAAGATCATTGGACAAAAAGTCAACGGTACGAGAGATCCTGGGCTGGAACTCTGGGCCTGCAAGGTGGAGGCCTCCGATGATCTTTTTTATAAATGCAATGATTGGTGCGTTGTGCCACCGTTTGCAGRRATGTTGTGTAGTGCTTACCATAAAAATAGTACGATTTCGGAATACGGTCAGGGCATCCCTCACAACATTGACGATACCTGCATGGGAACAACTTGTACGGCTTGGAAACAAGGGTATCGCAGCATTGGCAAAGAGACYATACTCACGCACTGAATATAACAAGACCCTTTCCCTTTACATCAACGGCCGCATATCGCTCGTCCATGATGTGCTAGTTGAATTCCATCCAAAAGCAAGGTCTCAGGGAAACCCCAGCTCATGATCGACACGAAGTGGGGGAGGGGAGGACGCACCGGCTCAGCTTTCCATCCGCCCTTCTCTCCTTCCCTYTCTCGCACCCACCGCTTACCACCCAGGATACCAGTTTCCCAGTGAGTCACACGCGGAATTTCCCCGCTTACCCATACAGTTCCTCCAGCGACCARATGTCCGGTCGCATGTGCCTCCACCACGCCCCCTGCCTCTTCAATCTCTTCAAAGCTAGGATCGCTCGGCAAGGCGCACACCACCTTGTCAAAATTGGGCCCGGGCGCGATGCCCCGTGCGATTGGGCGGTCTGGATGCACATCTACGACACATTTCTCCSCTTGGCCACCGAGGCTTTCGTCTTGTTGCTTTCTCAGCTTCAGAAACGAGAGAAGCCCGCCTGTATGGTCGCCGTGCCAGTGAGAGGTTATCACCCTTGTTATTTTRTCCGTTGATATCTTCATTGCYCGTATGTTGCGAACAAGGGAGAGGGAGTCGGGCCCAGTATCAAATAGGACACAAAAGGACCGAGTTCCTTCTCCTTCATCTACTATCTCTGTTTCCTAGATACGTGGGTGTGAACAGGGGAATTTMTCTTTTCTTTCATACCAGTAAAGAGTGCCTACGATAAGCGCCGAGAACCCATGCGCYCCTGTTATGTGTAGCCTATTGCTCAGCCTTCCCAGCGTGCAGCGGGCAAGGTTGGTGGTACTCGCCRCARCAAAAGTTATCAAAATTCAAAACAGGCACGCCCAAAACGTCGTCTGGTACTGGATCTAATTGTATGTGCTGGGGTAATTCATGAGTGAAACCCGGCGGAAGCTTGGTCATCCTTCGTGGCATTATTATGCGTTCTCGTTCAACAGCTACTCAGCAAAGAGTCCTAAGAGAGACAGACCATTCGATACAGTTGTCAACGAGAAAGGTGATGACAATTCTGTCGGCCTGACGCATTTGATCCGTCGTCGGGTGAGGAGCCGTCTTGCAGTGCAACGACCTGGTTTCAGGTTGAGTGTGCAGCATCAATTGATGTGATGGATCAGCCGCTGTTTGACAGATGAGTACCACGACAGAGGCCGCGACCGCTTGTTCTGGACACGAGACCCTGTCCTGAATATGTATTGTGGGTAAATTACTCAACAACAAGTGATCTGTGAAAAACTGATGATGCGACCTCCAAAGCAGTCCACTGCCAAAGGAAATAGAAAAAAAAGGGGAACTTCGAATATCTATCTACATTTATCGCCTGCAGAAAAGCGGAGTGGTGCTGAGCAACGCTTCTGTGGGGTCAAAGGTTGTGTGTGACTTACGACAGGCCACCATAGCCCATTGCGGCGCCTGACTCCGCAAGTTTCCGTTGCCTGAACGCCTGGAAGATGGGTAATCGTGTCAGATAATGCACAGCACGGAAGATGAAAAAAAGGGAGTGTGCCGCACCTTGCGGTACTTTGTGCGCTCGTAGGTGACAAGACCGACGACAATGAGAGCAATCACTGAGATACCCGCAAACACACCAAGACCGATGGGGAGGACCGACAATTTCTTGCCTGGCATGGTGAACCCGGGAGATTGCGTAGACTCAACTGCCGCCGCCGATCCACTAGCATTTGTTGTGGTGGCTGAGGGTGTTGAGATRGTGGATAGGGGGGTGTTGTCGGCGGTTGGGGATGCCTGAGACGTGGGGAAGACGACGCTTGGAGTACTTGCAATAGAGCTCAGTGTTGACACTGGGGTGATGCTAGAGACTCCCTGTATAACATTGACGCTGTCAGAGTTCGTTCGCCAAACAATAGAGCGGGGAGTGTGYAACTTGCATTAACAATGACCGGGTTTGATGGTGATGCTGACGGCGTAGAGGTTGCGACCGACACGACACTCGACGCAGCTGCAGGAGCGGTCGACGACAGAGGACCAGAGGTGGAGGTGGTGGGTGATGGTGCGGGTGCAGCTGTGGCTCCGGACGATGCAACGCTTTGATTTGGATCCGACTCTAGTCTGCATACTTGCACATCCTGGAAATTTCCATCTGGAAGAGGCGTCAGGGTGATAACGCATATCTTCGTCGCTGGTCCAGAAGGACTGCATTGGGTTTAGCCCAAGCAAAGGATAGAAAGAAGCGAAACGCACGTCATCGTAGTAGTCTTTGTGGTCAGCGTCGTAGGCGCATTCTGTTGGCGGGGGTGCAGGGGGAAAGCTTGGGCTGGGGTATTGAGAGAGAGGAGGGTGCAGAGGATTGCGAGGATTGCGATGGGGGCTGAGAGCTGGATGGAAAGCATAGTGAAGAGGGCCTATGCTTGGTCGACGTTGAGCCCCGTTCCAGCGGTTTCTCGACGACGTTGGGGGGGRAAATAAAAGATTGGAAGTGCCCTCGGGGCGGAGTCGTTCGACGAAAGAAAGGGAGAAAAGAAAAGAAAACAAGCGGGGGGAGAAGAAGGGCTGGAAGGACAAAGAGTAGGTATTGCGATGTCACTTCTTCCTTCCGCCGACGCCCTTGCAACCGCCCGGAGATCTCGCCGGCCGCCGCCTCCGGGCACGACCCGCTCCCCCCTGTCTTGCCGGCACCAGCCGGCACCGGCGTTGGCAACAATACCTGCCAGCTGCTCAACAACCATCCATCGCCGGCGTATAGCCGACAGCGCAACGCATCTTAGGCCAGTCCAGGCTCTAGTTCTCGTCAATCGACTTTACACACACACACACACGCGAGTTACACTGACTACCGCATCCCACCCTCCACTGTCTTGTATGCCTTGTCCTCGCGCACTCGTCTCCGACCCCGATGCCACCACCGCATCACWGCCCCGACACAGCTACCTACGCCCTGSGCCCCCCATTGCTCAAACGCCATTGAGACGCCAACATTTCCTGCCGCTACAACCAAGAGCGTCGCTCTGGCTGCCATCGGAAGTGCCATAAGCGTCAACAAGTCTCGAACGCGCTCCGATGGCACAAGGACCAACAGTATGTTGATCGCTAACAAAATAGCCATGGAAAACATCAGCCAGGCTATATGATACGTGTCAGAATTCGGGTTTCCCGTCAGTGATGCCGGTTGCTTTTATATCACGCACCGTTTGTCCACATGGATTTGCGGTACGGTGGCCCAATGCTAAATACCGCAGCAACGAGGATGTATTGAAAACAGGATACCAAAAAGAGCACCGTATTCTCGTAATTTGTGGACTCGAGTTGATTGTCATCGCCGTTTGGATCGTTTTCTGGAGGGGGTGTATACCTACACTCGCATAGTTAACATTATTGCCCATTCCAAGATAGCAAAGCTCAAAAATACCATGGTTGTTTGCGCACCCATAGGTATCCCCACATTTGGAACCCACTTGATATAAGAATTTGCCCAATGATACTCGCCAATACTTTTTTTGAGACCAAACTCGCCGTAGGCCGTTTGGGGTGAATGCGCGGGTATGGAAGTGTACGGGCCACTGAACGAAATGTCATGAGCACAAATTAGCCACGGGCGACATCGATCCAACGCACTGGAAACAGCAACTGGTATAATTATGAATAGGTCAATATAAAGGAACTAGTGATGTGAGGTAAATGATTGGCGACCCAAAATGGCGTATCGACGAACCTGGAAATCGCCAAGCGAGGACGCAAAAGAATAGAGTAATGTCACTGATGTAAATTGAATCAATGAATACAAAGCCCTGGCAGGTGCATGGGTTAAGTTAGAGGTAAGCCGCCGTGCTCAGGGGCACTCACATATATTTGAAGCAACTGAAACTGGTAACGAGAGCTGCACGCCCCTCTTTGATAACCTCGATCACACACCCAACGTCCGGTATTGTCGTCGTGAACGGGGCAGCCACACTCGCCTCCGCCTCCGAAAGTGAGATCCCAACATCTGCGGCCTTCAAAGCCGCGCAGTCATTGGCCCCATCACCGCACATAAGGACCGTGTAGCCTAAACTTTGAAGTCTTTCGACAACCTCGTTCTTTTCGTCAGGCGACATCCGGGCAAAAATCTGCGTTTTCACAAGCATCTAGCCAAAACGGGTGAGATTCGGGTCCATGGTCTAATTCGGTTGGCTTACTCGCTGCAGCGTCTCCAGTGGTGCATAGTTGATCATCCACCGGAAAACATTCCCAGTTACGACCAGTGAATAATCTTGATAGCTATTATCATCTGACTCGACCGTATGGTGAGGCGGGGGCGTCAGCGGTTTCAGGCTGTACGAATCGAGCTTCCATAGGGGGTCGTCCATACAGGTCCACTCGAGTCGCGATGCAGGCTCAGAAGCGTCACCTGGGATAAAAATCAATCCCACTCTCTAGACATGCATGACAGAGCAGGAAACTACCTATAATAAAGGAGGGGACAAATACGTGCCCAGACTGGTTGATTAAGCAGCATTCTCGGGCGACACTGATCGCTGTCAATGGGTTGTCGCCAGTAATCATCCTACATGCGAGATGAGCTGCACGTAGTTGCTGTATAGCTGGCGCAGTTCCAGGTTTCAGTCGATTCTCAAAAATAATCAGACCAAGGAACCGCAATCCCGACTCGGCTTGCTCCCTAAGATTCATGTCATTTGACTGTTAGAGCGGCTGACAAGCCGAACGGCTCACCGCTTCATCCGTTGCGCCTTGAGCCAAGATAACCCTTCAATACTTTTACCTGCTATAGCGATGACGCGGTATCCCCGTTTTGTGTAATACGACAACAGGTCATCATAGTCCTGAGGAACTAGATGGGGTCCAGCTCAGCGTGCAAAGTAAGAATAGTATGAGCGAGACTTACAAGAGTCCTGCTCGCATATGTCGATCATAACCTCAGGTGCGCCTTTCACATAGATCTCCATACTAGGACTTTTCAGCCTTTTGACAATGACGCTCATCCTTCTCAAAGATGACACGAATTCGAAAGTCCGTATCACGCCCAACTCTAGGAAATGTGCATGCTATAATTTCATGAAGTCACCTTCTAACATCCCAGATAGCCAGGGACATACCTTTGACGTGCCCTTCAACGCGTCCTCTAGCCTAAACTGCGCTGACCCCGGCGGTCTCACAACGGTTTGGACAAGGGCGGCTTGATCAATCACTATCCCCTTTGATTTAATCGTACCCGTGCCTGTCACTCTCCCCTCTTCCAGCGTCCATTTTGTAAACCCGAACATCTTGGCATCCAAAGGGTCACCAATGACTTCACCATCCACAGTTTTCAACGAATGGCACGTCGCAAGCGCATGCAAGAAAGAGGCTTTGGTGTTGCCGAGAGGCAAATCGTGCACATCTTCAAGCAACTCTCCAAACCTCTGAAGATTCCGTTCCAGTCCACGTACGCCAAGAATGTCCAGGTCATCTTCAGTTAGAGTGCCCGTCTTGTCAAAACAGCACACGTTGGTTTTGCCAGCCACGTTGACCCTACTGGGGGATATGCAATAGATTCCTTGCTTACGAAGGCGAGCGATGGCGAAGCTAGTCCCGATGGACAGCGTCGCCGGTAGTGCTGGGGGCACAACAACAGTAATAAGATCAAGTGCTCGAATGACAATAGTGTGCCAAGGGACCTAAAGTCTCGGGGTTATCGTGCTGGTGAATGTATGTGTAAGGAGAGTCTTACCCCTAGTCGAACGAACTGCACAGCGCTGAAGCAGAAGCCGATGCCAGCAATACACGCCAGAACGGCAATGAAACGAACAGAATCTCGGTAGAATTTGAAGCCAATAGGTTTGGGGAAAAGCATAGACCTCACGAGAGCACCTTTGGTCGTATCAAATCCTATAACGGCAGTCAGCACGATTCCACGTTTATCCACCAACCTTCAACTTACCTGCTCTTGCTACAAACGCCGTGGCGGGTTTCCCTACTCCATCTGGGGTAAATGACCCTCTTATCCTAACAATCTTTGTCCCCCCATATAAAAAACATTTCGGGTTCTCCTGCTTTTCTTCCCTCCACTTGTTAATGTCACCATCCTGCATGGGAATTTTGCTGATTGGGACGCTCTCTCCTGTTAACATGCTTTCGTTCACGATGGCATCGCCGACAAGGAGAAACATATCGGCGGGTAGTACCGGGAACTGCGAATCTGATAGATTGACCACGTCTCCGGGGACCAAGTCCGTCGAGTCACGCTCAACCCCTAGAGGAAGGTGAGGCTGCTATTTCCTCTGGTGGTGGACCCCAGGACATACATTCGCCATCCTGAAGGACAATCACCTTGCACACGTAGCGAGACATTTCGCGCATGCGGGTAATAGTCTGTGTGAAAGATGTAAGGATGACACGGTCACCTGTTGCAGGAGTACGCGGCCTACCTTTTGAGTTTCTACAAGCGTTGAAATGATGCTCACAACTGAAATGAGAGCAATACAGAAAGCATAATAATAGTAGTCGTCCAAAGACCAAAGGATGACACTGGCAATTTGAAAAACATAAAATGGATGGATGACCTGGGGGGTATAGGTATCATACATAAGACGAAAACAAAAACAAAAAATGCAGGGGGAACACACCTCATCAAGGAGCAGTGCCGGTATCGATTTGCCTTCGATATTTATGAGATTCTCCCCAAACAAAATTGCGCGTTGTCTCCTTGTGGTGCTCCCTAACCCGCCTTGTATAACGCCCGTATTCATCCAAGCAGGATCTCTCCAGTGCCTACCATTGTCATCACATCAGCAAATCAACTATCAGACAGGCAAAGGAAACTAATTACTTGGTCATGTTAAATAGGCCCGTACGAGGGTCGAGGGCGAATCGGGTGTATCGGTAATCGACCAACAGAAGTTTTTTCAGTAGGCCATCTTTGGAATCCATGTGTTCACCGATTTTTTGCTCCAGGCTTGACCTGAACAGCTCGGTGCATTGGTCTGCAGGTACAGTGGTAGGGAATACGGTAGATATGTGGTGGTGATAATCCAAAACGCGGATAGGGAGCAGCGTAATGGCTCTATGAGCTGACTTTGATTCCTTGAGAGGAGGCCTGGAGGGGAAGATGCATTTGAGCTCACCTCCACGACGATGAAGCCATTACGAGAATCAATGAATCCCTTTTCGTCTGCAACCCAGCGCAGCCATAAACGGGGAAACCAATGCCCAACCAATCCCAAGAGGCCAAGGGACAAGATGCAGCCCAATTTCCATAACCATCCACGCCACCGTGTCACTTCATACCCAATAAACCGAATGGTGGTATCCTCATCGGTGATATARATAGTCTGCCTGCTCGGAGGCCCAGGGGGGGGTGCATCTAGGAGTGTGAATGAAACATCCATATCAATACGAGCTTCACCGCCAAAGACAGGGTCCATGGTAAGGAGAGGAATATTTTGCGTTGGTCTCGTAGGGCTCGACGGTTCGGAATCGTATTGCATGCTCGCAGTGATCGAGGCATTGTCATGAGTATCGTCCACGCCTTGTAACTCCCGGTCGGACTCTTCCTCTGCAGAGGAGTAGCCCCAGCGTTCCTCTTCATCATCGGTAAGTAATGCATGCTCTGAAGTAGCATCGGATCGACGGCTCCGGCGACTGCCTCGCGACAGCCGGCTGGTAGAAGAACGAGTTGAAATAGAGAGTCGACGATTCCCCGAACTTTCACCTGCAGTTGAACGGCCAAACAAATTGGCTATGTTCTCCAGCACGGTATTGCGTGTCGGTGAACGGTGCTTCCCACTCCGACCCCGCCCACTCCTGTCATCATCATCTAAAAGAAGATCACTTTCACCCTGTTCACTCCGGTCCTCGGGCTGGTCCGTCGTCTGCTGCGATACCTGACTGTCCCTACTCGAGCGCCTGCTCAGCCACCGCCGAGACGAGAGGGAGTCACGGCGCCCTGTTGGTGCAGTGGACCAGTTGTCACTGCTCCTCCTCCCAAGTTCCAGATTGGACATGCGCGACACGCTGGTAGGGTTCACTGAATGTCCAGGACCAGAAAACATCGCACCGCCCTCGTCGTCGTCATAGTAAGCACTGTACTGAGAATCGCGGCGTGTGCGTCTGGTGTTGGCCACTACCTCGCCGATATCGATAGCAGACGCGCCTTCTGTGTAGTCGTGAGCATGGCTTGAGGTCGAAGGCCCGGCGACGGGCAACATTTCATATGAGCCACGAGATGACTGCAGTTTGCAAGGGTGGATATATGTACCGTATGGATGAGAGAAAGGGCCAATCACTGGACCGGTCGGCAATTCCGGGCAGCCGGGCTCGCCCACCCTTCGCCAGACCTCTCATGTCCTACGACAAAATCCGCACGCAGAACAAGAGCCCCGAGGAAATATACAGGCTCACTGTTGCCCGTATACACAAGATACAATCCCATCTCGACAATGCCCCGCGCGGTTCCAAGCTGAAGGGCAAAGTGTGTATCATCACTGGTGCGGGGTCCCTCAAGGGCATTGGGTATGTGGTCTGCTACATTGTAAGCAGCCATTCCTGAAACTCCCCCTCGCTGGCAAGTCGCGCAACAGCCATGCTCTTTGCACACCAAGGTATGAGCGTAGTGTCAACGATCCGGAATGCTAGCTTATATCTTACTCTTCACAGGCGCAAAACACCTCTACCTCCTTGACTTTGATGAAACGAACTTGCCGGGTCTCAAGGAAACGATTGAGACGAAATACCCCGACGTGAAGGTATGCGCCAAAGTCCACCCATACCCCCAACACTAATACGCTTCCCAGGYTACGGTACAACAGGCCGATGCCGCCGACGAAGACGCTATCAAAGGGGTTTGTGAACAAGCTATGAAGGATGAAGGCCGCCTCGACGTATTCTTTGCTAACGTCCGCTCATCCCCTATATTGTCTTATGCGTATGATCCAACTTTGCCCATTAGGCAGGGATTGCCTCCAAAGACCCTCTTCACGATACCTCGAAAGAAACCTTTATGGAAACCATGAGAGTTAATACCCTGTCGTGAGTCTCCCACCGTCCATTTTCCCCTTCCCCCTATCCCGGGTACACTTAACGTCAAAATATCAGGTGTTTTCTTGCTATCAAGCACGCTTCGGTTGCAATGCTCAAGCCCAACCCACCAGCAGGCAAGGAACACACAGGAGGGAGCATAGTTCTCACAGCTTCAGGCAGGTCCTTGCACCTCCGAACTCATAGCATTTTGTGGGCTTACAGTATGTTGAGTCGCCGGTATTCGATCTGGCGCTGGCACCATTGACTGTACGTTTCGCATCGTGCAGAAATCGGAGTATCAGCTAACGTCCACCAATAGATAGCGCAAGCAAGGCGGCGTGAGTTGTCACCGTAAAAGTTGTGAGCGTTCTGGCTTATGAAGCGCACAGTGTCAACTCGATGGCCAAGACCGCCGCATATCAACTCCAGAAAACCGATATCCGGGTAAATACTGTCTGCCCGGGTCTCACTGAAACCGGGATGACCACCGCGACCTTCGACTATGCCCGACAGCGCGGCACGGCCGCCAAGATTGGACAGCTTAGCGCCCTCGGCCGTTTCGGTGTTGCGGAAGGCAAGTCAACACCCACCCTCATGTCCCACCTACTTTTGTGCTCACAGCGCTAAATGTGCAGAAATCGCAAATGCTGTGCTATTTTTAGCTTCAGGTCGGCAGATCCCCCCTTCTGCACACTAAACGCTAAATCACCTTCTTAGACGATTCCAGTTATGTCAACGGACAAAACTTCGCCGTTGATGGGGGCCTCTCCGCCTCCCACCCCGTCGTTCCAGGACGATGGGCATAGGATGATTACACACTTATACATACTATATCATTTCAAGTCTGCGAATCTTTATAACATGATTATGGATTCAAGGCACGACACCCACAAGTCCCGTGAAAGCAAGCGCCGTCCTTATCAATCGGCGCGCCTCCGAAAAACGAGGGGTAGACGCTTAGGCCTGGAGACGGTTATCTGAGGCACGAAACAGGCTATGTGAATAGTAAGGCTGCTTACGATAGAGTCAGCACCTGTTGAGTGGTCAAAATTCGAGTCTTCCTCTCTGCAAAGGTTTCATGCTTGAACTGTGGTTCTTCCTTGATCTCTATCTTGTATCGGCTAATGATAGAGGTGAGAGCAGCCACGCCTTCGGTTTCATTGAACCTGAACCGCAGTGAGTTGAGCGCAATCAACAGACAAGTGCCCCATCGACATCATACTTTCTACCCAGACAAGCCCGAGGACCTGACAATGGCCATCTTGAGTAGATTCTCATTTAACGACCTCCGACCACATACCAATAGCAAATGGGATAAAGGCGTCTTTGTTCCAATCCCCCAAGAACCTTTCTGGAATAAATTCCTTGGGATCTTCCCAATATCTCGCTATATCAAGTCAGTGCAGCTGAATCCGGAGATATCAAACCCCTCTTACGATTGTAGTGCACACCAGGAACGTGAAATAAAATCGATGTTCCTTTGGGAAGCGGAACCCTCTTTTGTTCGTCGTTGAAGTTGTTACCGACCAACATGGACGTATCTTCTGGTACCATCTTCGTGATTGCTGTGACCTATTTGGGAAGGAAGGTTTTAAGATTGCTTTCGAGGAGAGGCAACATTAAACGTTCTCACCGGAGGGAACATTCGGAGAGTTTCGTTATAAACACTGGCATGAAGGAGTGTTAGGGTAGAAGCGATAAATACAGCCACATTAGACATACGCTGTGACATATGTGAGTTTTGGGATGTCTTCGTACGTCTGTTCAGCATGCCACAGTTTAACAACGGTAAAGAAGGGTTGAACGCAAGCATGCTCACGAGGCTTCCTCCATCAGGTGTTATTTCCTTAATATGTTTAAACAATCGCTCTTGGACATCCGGGTATAAGGCCAGTAGAGCAAATGTGAAGGAGAGTGTATGCGCGGTGGTCTTGGGCAGTCAGTACAATATGGGTCCAGGAAGAACTACTCCATACCTCATGTCCAGCCACGAGGAAGATAAAAATATTTCCTAAACTCAAAATTCATCGATCCAACGAAAATCCCGGGTTCAAACAGCACATACCCATCAACTCTTCCTCGGTGAGAGTAATCCCCTCGAGTTCTTCCTGGCTTGCGCGGACGAGGCTGCTAAATAAGTCGTGCCTATCCCCGTGCTCAGAAGTTTGACGGTCCCTAATCATTTCGAGCATGTAATCCTGTCGGGATACTTTCATGAGCCCGATAAGCCAGCTCTTAAAAATTGTTCAATCACCCTCAGCTCGCTGGTTGCCAAGCGGAGCTTTCTCAACCTCGGATGCAAGGATTTGATCCAGTCTGGAATTACGATATTGAGAATAAGCCCCGCAGCCGTAGTGTGGAGGGCCTCTCGGAAAGTCAACTGATGATTTCCCGGTCGTGCGTTGGCATCATCCTCCCAGCTGATTCTTTGGCCGAAACCTGAAAAGTCGACATCAACAAGAATGCTCCGCCACGAGGGATTATCTATCTTTGTGCCTACCTGCAGCGCCGATGACAAGCAGAGCCAACTGTATATTTAAGTACTTTAGTATCGAATCTTCGATCAAAATCTTGACTGACTGGTAAGGTAATAGACACTCCATGTTCCACGACCGCGTCCCCATTTCCCCAAACGTTGTCCATCAAATCATCTACAATTCGTATGGTCTCTTCCCAGACAAGCTTGTTGTTTTTCTGGCCACAGGTTATAAAGGTTGCTTTCATTCCACAGAGACTAGCCTACCTCCGAAAAGGAAGGTGCCGATATTTTTCTGTATCGTTTCCATCTTTCACCCTCGGATGCGACGATGTTGTGACCGTAGATATTGATAAGCTCGTACTGGTCGAGAGGTTTTGGGAACCGGCGGGTGGTAGCAAAATCCTGATTATTTATTAGTACCGGTAAGACGCTCGCAGGATTGAATAACCTTAATAGCCGCGGCGTCAGCAATGAAGATATATTGTCCCAGGGGCCAGTAGGTGAGCTTGAGAKTTTCATKTCAGTGCTAGCCAAACATTTTCTCAGGAGACAAACATGCGAATATGCATCCCATCCGAACCGCTCGAAAACTAGGCATATTTAGATCATGCATGTATCGTTGGTCATATAAAGCATTACCCTCGTATCCATCTTCGAATATAAAATTCCTACCCAGCGTGATGCCCTTGATAGGTGGCAAAATATAGAACCACATGCTGGTGAATCCAAACGCTGTTCGCTGACCAGGAAGGTACCTTGATGAATAGCGAGTCTATACGCGAGTGCTAGAGAGAATAAAATAGGATGCATACCCGACGGAGCGGAGTATCCTCAGAGCTCCAATGGCCCTATGCAGCACAAAAACCAGCGCGAGAGTACCGCCTATGAGTAACACAGATGGCATGGCTGCGTAGGTGATATTGTCTAGGGATGAAAGGTGCTGAATGGGTACTCTCCGCTATGTACTATATATACGCGGGCCAGCATCAGGAATTCCTTTGCTTGTCTTCTTGATGGGGGAGCCTTTACAGTGAGAATAAAAGTTAGGTGGCATGCGAATTTAGAACGAAGATACCAGGGAAATGCCGAGCAGCCACCACAGCTGCCGCAACGCCCCCCGTCCAAGCGTAAGCATCTTCACGCAAACCGGACCGACAGATCTGCTTTTGGTCAACTTGAGTTTCAAGCAAAACCAGGATATCAAGGGTCCTTTTCTTAACTGAAGCTGCGCAAAAACCTGACATCAGGCCCTTGACTGCAAGGTCAAGACAGGGCTCGGCAAAGATCCTCGTTGAAAATCTAACATTCAAAATGCGAGGAATTTGTGCAAGCTATCACGGCTCATTGGATTTGCATGTGTCCGTAATATCGAGTTATGACATTAAAAYATAAATTCCTCCCAAGTAACTTACGGGGCCCACATATCTTCGGCCCCTAGCGCCTCCGGAAAACCAGGGGCAGACGCTTGGGCCTGAAAAAAATAGCCGGATCAGACGCGAGATGGACTGTACACCCAATAGAGCTACTTACGCTATCGTCAGGAGTTGGCTGAAGGCTAAAATGCGCTCCTTCCTTTCTGCGAGGGTCTCATGCTTGAATTGCGGCTCCTCYTTGATCTCGACTCTGTATTGGCTGATGAAGGARGTAATGGCAGCTATGCCTTCTGTCTCGTTGAATCTAACATATTTCTCTTGCTTAATTCCAAGGTAGTAGGAGTGTCAAAATGTTATTCACGTACTTTCTGCCGAGACAAGCTCGAGGTCCTGAAATCATGTTAAGGATATTCCCTATTTGACGGGTTCTGGGACGTACCGACGCCAAAMGGAAGGAATGCATCTTTGTTCCAGTCTCCCAAGAACCTCTCCGGAATGAATTCTTTGGGATTATCCCAGTATCTGGCTACATTGGCATTAGCCGTGAATTTGAAGCCGAAGGGAAATTCTTCACTTACGGTTATAATGAACGGCGGTTATGTGGATGGAAATCATTGTTCCCTTGGGGACCGGAATCCGCTTTTGCTCTTCGTTAAAACAATTGCCAACTATGATCGATGTATCCTCTGGCGCTTTTTTGGAAATTGATGGAACCTATTCAAAAAATCATTTACTATCGCCCACAAAAAAATCAAATTGGTGTTACCGAAGGAAATAGTCGGAGGGTCTCATTGTAAACGCTATTCAGGGGAACGTGAGAACGAGTGTGTTAAAAAAAGGCAGCCACTCCAGACGTACGCCATGACATATGTGAGATTAGGGAAGTCTTCGTACACCTGATAGGAAACAGGGATATCAGAGGGCTAGATTGAGGGCAACCAGCACGAAAGCGGACTTACAGGTTTCCTTCCGTCAGGAATGACTTGCTTGATATGTTCATATAGTTTCTCTTGGACYTCAGGATACAAGGCCAGTAGCGCAAAGGTGAAGGAGAGGGTGTGCGCAGTGGTCTTGATGCTCTAGTAAATACCATTTTGTTCTCAAATGCTCATGATGTACGTACCTCGTGTCCAGCAACCAAGAAGATGAAGACGTTCCCTTTTCCAGAGACAATCAATTTTAACTTTCTCTGTCGGACTGATAATATGTGCGCACCCATCAACTCTTCCTCCGTRAGACTGATGCCCTCGAGTTCTTCCTTGCTGGCATGAATAAGGCTGCTRAATAAATCGTGCCTATTCTGGACCTCGGACATCTGACGGTCTCTGATCATCTCGAGCATATAATCCTGTTCGGTAACCACGCATATTGGTCAAAAATTCGACACCTTTTCCCCGGCCTACAATGCAACTCACCTTCAATTCTTTGAAAGCTAAACGCATTCCCTTCAATTTCGGGTGCAAAGACTGGGCCCATTTTGGAACTATAGCGTTGAGGACGAGGCTCCCAGCGACGATGTGCAAGGCTTCTCGGAAGGTTAATTGATGATTCCCTGGCTTCACGTTGGCGTCGTCCTCCCAGCTGACCTTTTGGCCAAATCCTACGGAGTCAGGCTCATCAGCATGTGCGGTGGTATAAATCTTTGTCCGACGACTTACCTGCGGCGCCGATAACAAGAAGTGCCAACTAGAATGTTGCACTTAACTTACATCTCTACGATCAAAATGCTGGCCTACCGGCAAAGTAATGTCAACACCGTGATTCACAACTGCATCCTTATTTCCCCATATGTTTTCCACTAAGTCGTCCACAATACGCAGGGTCTCTTCCCAAACAAGCTGGTTGTTTTTCTGGTAGCAGTTTATCAGAGTTTAGTTCTCAGCGTTGCAAGAATTCCCAGGGCTCTACCTCAGAGAACGAAGGTGCAGAAATTTTTCTGTACCTCTTCCATATTTCCCCTTCCGTCGAGACGATGTTCYKRCCGTATACATTGAGGGAGTCATACACGTTGATGGGCTTTGGGAACCGCCGGGTAGTAGCCATGTCCTGATGCACCGTCAATATGGCACCAATCAAGCAGACCATGCGAGCAGACGAATTATCTGACCTTGATGGCTGCTGCATCTGCGACAAGAATGTTATGCCGGATATCGGGCCAGAAAGTGAACTAGCGGGTTCATAACAGGATTAAGCAAGTGGCTTTGAATACTTGTGKAACAAGACTGCGAACATTTGAGTATGCATCCCATCCAACCTGTTCAAAAACTTGATACTATCGGTCAGGTMTTGCATACGTGGGCGAATCTGTCGTAGACATGCCTTTGTATTTCTCTTTGA
Source organism: Lepiota subincarnata (assembly GCA_023014305.1). Taxonomy (NCBI): domain Eukaryota; kingdom Fungi; phylum Basidiomycota; class Agaricomycetes; order Agaricales; family Agaricaceae; genus Lepiota; species Lepiota subincarnata. The sequence goes on from JAECYV010000008.1 coordinate 505,191, forward strand.
ATATGAAACTTCTGCCTAAACTGATGCCTTTAATAGGAGGCAAAATGAGGAACCAGATACTGCGGAATCCGAATAGTGACCGGTGTCCAGGAAGGTACCTTCGTCAACACCGGACGGTTAGGAGCAGGAGTAGTAGGCGAGGGAAAAAACCCAAGGTACGCACCCGATGGAGCGAAGGATCCTCACGGCCTCAAAGACCCTGTGTAGTACGAAGAGTAGCGCGAGTGTGCCGCCGATGAGCAGGAGGGAGGGCATGACTGCGTGGGTGGTGCTGTGCAAAGCCCTTGTTCCTCCAAGCAACGCCTATATGTGAACATGCTACAATGATGGGCCGCAGATGCGGATCCAGAAAACCCAGGGGCAGGGATGAATATAATTAGCACGCGACGGCTTATCACCATGCAAACATTGCTGCTACGTAATCATCTTCACGCCATCCGGACCGATATATTTACCCCCGAATTACCTGCTACATAGTATTGTAAAWTTAAGCACAGGAGCAACGCAGTACCTACTACTAGTACACCAGAAGTTTCAACGGCGCACGTGCGGAACCCCGCACAAGCAACACCAATGTGCCAAGTATGGATTTTCAGTATCCTCTCAGTCCGCTAAAGAGATCCTTGGGTTCTAAGGCGTCGCGTCTAATCGGATGGACAATGTTTAAGAATACGGGATATCTTTGGACAAGGGGCTAAGCAATGCCCTGATCTGCAAGCCAAGTATATACAGAACTAGATTGTATCAGGGCATTAGATTCTTCTAAAGATCTACTTTTGCATAAAACATGGTTATGTCAATAGCCACAGCCCCACCCTAGTTGATTCCCACTAATTTGACCTCTGTACATGGTTTAGAAGGTTATAGGGAAAAGATGAATGTGAATGCGTACCGAAGGTCAGTGTTGCATTGGGAGGGATGTCGGGCTTCGAGCCCCGTTTTCCGTACGCGAGCTGGGGAGGGATAGTCAAGACACGCTCGCTACCAACTTGCATGCCGACGAGCCCTTCATCCCAACCTAGGAGACAACTCAGTTCGAGGGCCGAGAACGCCTGATTTCCAAGACGCACCTTTGATGACCTCTCCGGCGCCCAACCTGAAGACAAACTATGTTTTTCAGTCAGGTACGACTGATCCAGGACGATGGGAAGTTAGGGACTTACTGGTTTTCCTTTAGTATTCTTATCAAACACCTTGCCATTCTGAAGCTTTCCAATGTATCGCATCGAGAGCTTGTCTCCCTTTTTGGCTTGTGGCCCAGTCCCAACGACTGGGTCCCTGATCTTGATACCACTATCRAGTGTTTTGAACTCTTTGTCGCCACCTGCCTTGTCCTGGGTTTTCTCCTTCTCTTGTTTCTTTCCCTTCTCCTGCTTCTTCTCCCCGGTCGTTTGGGCCTCAGCCTCTTTCTCCGCTTTGCCGACAGGAACTGCGTCACCATTCGCTTTCTTCATTTTTTTGCTCTTCTTGTCAGGTTGAGAAGACTTTTCCTGTTCGAGGGTCTCAGATTCGCGGGCACGTTTGGTAGGCTTAGGGGCTTCGGGCTCATCAGCCTCCTCGAAGCGACTTTGAGAGAGAAGATTAGAGAAGTAAGAGACCCAAAACGTTTGAAYAACAAGCACCCACCTGGCGTCACTTTCAACGTCATCGAGCTCATGTGGATCCATCTCAACATCCGAGCTAACTTCGCGAAGATCGTACGCGTCTTCCTCGTCTTCAGAATCAAAGTCGTCATCACCGAAAGGTGGCTGGTCGGGGCTAATTTGATCTGGTATAATTGAGCTAGGGGGGGGAGGGGTTAACTTGGGGAATAAGACCTACCGACGTAATTTCCTGACAGAGAGACCGGGCTATTTTGCTACCAGTTAGTTGTGGAGGATTGAGTCAAAAGAAAGAGCAGACTTTTTTCCAACAAGCTGGAACTTGTATTCTGCACCCTCTTCGAGCACTAGGTTCACCTGAGCATTTTCAATCTCAAGTCAAAATAGTCAGCACGAGAGCAGCATGAGATCGTGGAAGAGGAGTGTACCTTGCCTGCAGTGAGGGAGCAGAGGATGAGATTAGACTCTGGGCCCTGATCCTCTTCATCGTCGGTATCGGCCTCTGCGAGCTTGCTGAAGGTCAATTTGACTAGTGTTCTGCCGTTTTGGTCTGCGAGCTTCTCCCCAAGTGCAGCGTTGGAGATGCGGACGTCGCCTTGAGGGATGAAAACTTCCTCCTTGCCTGGGCTAAGGTCTAGACTCCTGCGACCTCCGTGAGTATAGAGGGGGATGCAACGACGCGTGCAGACCTACCAAATTGCAATTGCGACGACCATCTTGTTTTTTTTTTCTCTTGGTTGAAAAACAAGAAAGAGAGAAAAAGGRCAGAGCTAATTTCCAACAAAAATTGATGATGGCGGTCCGCCGAAACTCCGCTGGGTTGTTTGATCCAAGGCCACTCAGCTCAACAGCGTCTCTTCATTCCAGCCATGGTGAGCAGCTGCGATCTKYCCAYCGTTCTATMGCTGACCCCGCACAGTCAAACGTCCTGCGACCATATCTTGCAGCCGTCCGGTCCACTCTGACAGCTGCCCTGACCTTGGAAGATTTTTCGTCCCAGGTAAAGTCCAGCGTCAAACRATCGGGCCGGTTTTAATTATCTTCCAGGTCGTCGAACGTCATAACAAACCAGAAGTGGAGACTAGGTGAGTGCCTCATGCGAGATATCGCCTTATCTRACATGTGGRTAGGGTTTCGAAAGAAGTGTTRTTGAATCCTCTCGTCATTTCGCGCAACGAGAACGAGCGTGTGCTGATTGAGCCTTCTGTGAACTCACTAAGGCTGAGCATCAGGATCAAGCAGGCCGATGAAATCGAGCGCATACTGTGTCACAAATTCACCAGATTCATGATGCAGCGTGCGGAGAACTTCATTATCCTACGACGAAAGCCTGTGCCAGTGYGTCGCTTTGCTTTTGCCCCAGGCCGCCAGTCTCACATCAGRTTCAGGGTTATGATATATCCTTCCTGATCACAAACACACATACAGAAACCATGCTCAAGCACAAGATCGTCGACTTTATCATCCAGTATGTCCATCACCTCCTTGCGATCTGCTTCTCGGTATTCAGCACGCGAACAAGGTTTATGGAGGAAGTCGACAAAGAGATCAGTGAGATGAAACTCAGTCTTAATGCGCGGGCACGTATAGTAGCGGAATCCTACTTAACTGCGGTGCGTATCCATTGAGCCGCTGTTAGATCTCTTGCTCACTTTGATTAGATCAACGCATAGTGTATCGTAAGACATACCACTCGACAAGTACTCCTTTTGTATCAACTAATGTACCTAATCTCTTTCGSCTTGAGAAGAAAAGAAGTAACGCGGGAGACAGTACAAGTAGGCGAGCTGGTCGAGTTCTCTGAGTGTATGCTAMMCTATAGGCCCCAACGGGCTTGGATCCTCTTCTCCARATACGGCTTTACCTGATCCCGCCATTCCCAGTCCAACAATGCATACCCCTTTACRTCTTCATACTTTCCGTCGAGRCCTCGCCATGCCTCCTTYCTCTGTGCCTCYAKGCGCACACCCGCYCTCTCTAGCCAATTTTGCATTGGAAGATTATCCACAGCCGTCTCAAACGTCGCCCGATGGAACTTCCTCTCCTCAAATACGTATCGCATTACGCTATAGAGCGTTTCTGTCCCATAGCCGTCGTGCCGCCTCTCTGGTGAGACCAAGATCCCAATTTCGCAAGAGTTCATCATGGTATCAATGTTGAAAATCCCGGTGATCGCAACCAGATCACCCGTTTTCCCGCCTTCAGGATCCACCGTGAATGCGTAAAAGTCCACAATTCGTGGGTCTTCTGCGCGTTGTTCTCGGCGTACTCGTACCTCCTCAGTCGTCATTTTRTYWGGGAGGATGCGCAGGTGYTTGAGTGTGTYAGGGTGGGTCCTGTGGACCGCCACGATTTCATCGTAGGCAGSGTCCGGAGGGAAAAGCTTCAGTCGRCCAGAACATGATTCAACCGTATCTCGGTGCTGAGGCATAAGGACTCGGGYAGATGGGATTGTAATGTCACCAAKGTCTYCAAGTAGGTAGGATTATAAGTAAAGTCAAGCGRCCAATAAAATAAGGGCGTCAAAGTARTCGAGTCATYATSACCTCAAGG
>JAECYV010000008.1:509377-585458 GCA_023014305.1 Lepiota subincarnata
GSYTTGAATACCAAAGTGATCATGATCKTCACTCTCTTCCGCTTTGATCGTGCGCTTGCCTGCGAGTGCCGAAAAGTTCGACAAGATCTGATAGGCGCTTGCATCACGTATCATGAGACYTAGAGCATAATCACGCTCACCTTGGAGCCTTGCTTCGCGTTGCTCGCGTTGGGTTTCGCGTCTTTTGATGCCGGAAAAAGCCTACGCCATTTTCACCGGAGGTTAGGTGAGATTAGATAGACGAAAAGCATGTGCGAACCTGTTGTACCAATTTCTTCTTTCGCTCTTGAATTTCTAGTACTTTAGACTCAACCGTATCTTCCGCTATYAGCTGRTAGACATGAACTGGCTTCTTTTGACCGATCCTGTTCACCCGGTCGATAGCCTGAGACTCAATACCTTCCTGCCACCAGCTAGGAAGTCAACTGTTATCACCGATCTCTTACTTAACTCTTGTGCCATATACTCACGGATCCATGCTACGGCGTTGGACGTTGAACGTCAGAATCAACCGGCTAAAAGCACTGGGTCACTTACAGATAAACATTATTTGCCACTTGTATCAATATTCCATCATTTTTCGGACTGAGCCAACGTTGATTAGYRACTTACCAGTGAGGTTGAGACCGAGAGCGCCCTGAACAGAAGCCAGCACCTGAGTTCTGTTTGGGAGACATGCGGCAGCGTAGGTCACTCACAGCTTTGAGGGAGATCAGCATCACACGAGGATTTTCCTCCGTAAAGTCTTCATCATGRAAGTCATTATCCTGCCTTTCGAAGTTCTCAMCCCCTTCGTCATCATAGTCGTCGTCACTGTCCGGCGTCCTTTTTGCTTTACCCTTTCCGCGAGTGCGGGCAGCTTTTGCCATCTCCRAACCTGGGCGAATGTTCTCTCCGTTTATAGGGATGGAGAAACGAGCAATGGCCTCCTGGCGCCTTTTAGCGGACATTTGGCCATCAAATCGGACATATGAGATGCTGCAGAAGGCGTTCGAGGGAAGAATTCAAATAAATATAGCGATAGGCGTACCCAGCCTTGTCCAGAGCCTCTTCAATCTAACATGTGCGTGTAAGTAGTTGCTGGGAGTGGTACCTCTGTTTATCGGGGACCCACCTTATCTAAGAATGACGTGAATTGGGAAAATACGAGGGATTTCTCGCAAGTAGGCGTCAGCTGAAGCAAGTGAACAAGCTGATCAATTTTGGCCGAWGAGCCTGCACAAATGCCAGTAGCTTCTCCTGGACTGTTTTCTCTGACTGGTTTCTGGGTAAGCTCAGTTGGAGGTGGTGGCACCAAGAGGTCGTCCATAGAAATTGGGCGTCGATCCTTGGGTATACTAGTTAGTTGGATTCAGTGGATTTGGAGGTAAAACATACCATGGGGCACTTGGAGTCCCTGGAAATAACCTCTGCAATACTAGTAGACGTTGGTTTATCATCGTACTCATGGTGTAGCAACTCTTACCAGGTAAGACAAAACCTGTGGGTGCAATGGGTAATCCTCGGGTCATTCAAAATATCGAAACAGATAGGACATTCCTCGCAATCTTCGATAGCTTGTGCCAACATGTCTTGAAGACGTAGCCTCTCTTCGGGGKTGAGAGATGTTATCGGACCACTATCGGTACCCATTTCAGTTTTGCGCAGCTCTTCGAGATAGTTTGAGGGGAGCAGTCCTGGGTRTAAGGCAAGTTGGCGCATCCGAGTCAGCATGCCGAGTACATTGGACTGCATCTATGGCCACRGTAATATAAATGAGAGTTCACACGGCAGGGAACCTCACGTACGAAATTCTGTTCTCTTTGATTGTTCATATAGTTTTCAAAACGCTGTCTGGACAAGTGTTCAACTTGGTCATATAGTTGCTGATTTACTAGGCATCAGCGAGCTGTGCGCCGATCAAGAGCATCACTTACCCGGGCTTCATCGTGAAGGGGAACGGGAACTTTGATCATCTCTACCTGCAGCAATTCGGTGAATACGATGTTTGATCCAAGTCGGATGTTCTTTACATACCGGTGGAAGAGGTATCAAGGGATTCCCTTGACTGTCCTGCATTTCCTTTGTCCGGCGGATGCAAATCTGACTCATCAAAGCCTAAAAGCCAATAGTACCACGAGTCGTCATGCAAGAACACAGCAGACATACACGAAGTAATTCAGCACCCGATGGCAACGCATCYTTGAGTGGCCGGAGGAGCAACCTCTTGAAAAAGTCTTCGTTGTCCAGTGGACGACAAATTTGCAAGAATGTCAGGAGAGAACCCAAATCCTAGAGTCAGATTCAGTTGACGTGAGGGATAAAATAGACATCGAATGTTTTACCCTGGGCGAGTTAATCTAARAAGGCGATGTTCAGCAACAACAGTTTTCAATAGAATGGTAGGACCAACAACTGGTGTCCCACTCAATACCCAACGCCTCTCGGCTTTGAGAGCGCAGACTGACTTGGCTGTCTTCGTTTTCGAGTTTCGAATGATGTGTCCTTCGTCTAGGATAATTCGCTGAAAGATAGAGTGAATAAATTCTATAAACAAATGCCGATCCGGTCACCTTCCAAGGAATGTCAAACAGCGATCGCTCCATTTTCCGCTTTTTCCTGCCTCCAGTTCCGGGGTCAATGCTCCCGTGCTCGTTTGCTACAGTCTGGTAAGTAGTGATGACCATGTCGTATTTCTGCAAATCCTCTGAAGTTAACTTCCTGCCGTCACCATAGTATATGCAGGTAGACAGGGCCCCCGGCACGCAATGATCTTCGATTTGTTTTTCCCAATTAGATAAAATAGAGAGGGGAGCAACTAGAGTGGCAGATGAGCACGACTCAGCAGAAAATTGATAATTCGTACCAATTAAGGTCGCTTTACAGCTTCCCGAAGACTCATCACCTTTGGTAGCGAGGACAAGAGCGATCATTGTTAAAGTTTTACCCTAAGCGGTGCAGTGGATATGTGACACAGTGGAAACGCATAACTGAGGGCTCGTACCAGTCCCTATAACATATGGTCAACATCTCAAGGATGGAACATATTGAGATTTGACTTGCCATCGCGTCGGCACATAGAGCACCACGGCCAAGCACCGGGGGATCATTCTGCGGCGTTTTGGTAGCCACTATTTGTGTGCTTAGATTTTTCGGGTTTGCTCGCGACATTGAGATGGACCTACAGTTGAAATAGTATGGGTTCTAAGATAATTTAGGTTTAGATCATGTATTATCAAGGTCAGCGACACCACATACCTTTCCATCGACGGTTCTATATTGCCAGAACTGGACGGGTGTGTCACTCTCTTTTTTGGGCAGAATTGGATGTTCCCGTTCGATACACCATTGCAATGCCTGGGACTGGGACAATTTGTGAATTTAACCCGCAGCTTGAAGCGTTCATTACGTACTTGATGCTTCAACAAGTCAACTTTCAAATTAGCTTTCTTGATGCCCGGAGGGTCTGGATGCAACGACAAGTTGAGAATATCTTCCGTAGAGCAAAGGGTATCCAATAGAGAGCTACGTCTGCCCTCATCATCGACTTTGTCCAGACTATCAATCATCTGCTTGAGTTCAGCAGCCTTGCGCAAAGCTTCCTGTTGCTTTAAAATAGCCTCTTGCTGTTTTGTCATGGATTCTTGCTGAGCAGCGGAAATGCTGGATGTGCTAGCCACCCCTGCATGTCCATGCGCCCTCCCTGTGCGGGTTGGAACCTTGGAAGAACTAGCACCAGGGCCAGTACTGGTGCCAGTAGTTTTGTTTTTACCTTTTGACGAAAATCCACGCTGACCTGGAGTCGCCCAAATCAACTGAGGCTCGAGGATGTCATGTTTTTCGGCGGCGCCGTATATCTTAAGGGTCCTATGAAGAATAAAGTCAGCATCCGAGTAATGGCATGCAAGACCGTCGACCCCACAGTGATAGCGTGTACCCCCTGGACCGGCCGACTACAACATGTTTCAGCATCGAAACGAAGAGAGGGTTGGAACGCGTACGATTGCCGTCATTAATAACGCCCTCGACTGTGACGACCTTATGGTCAAGAAGTGGCGCTAGCTTCGCCGCGACATTGCGGGGGATATGCCCTACTTGAACTCGGCTTATGTTCTGAACTTGGATGGCATTCCTATGGCTGTCTGTGCAATTGTTCCTGATCCATGATATTGGTTACTCACGCATCGAACCGGTTGCGAGGCTCTCTAACGAGAAGAACCTCTTCGCCAGGGCCAACAAGACCTATCGAGCATGTTCAGAATTGCAGGAGGGATCTTTCCTCAGAACCACTTACCTTTGTAGTACTGGATGCCGACAACATTGGTGTGCAACGTGCAATATAACTCGTCAACTACGTCGGCTTCTTGGGGCTCTTCCTCAATGAATTCACCAGATGGGCCAACTGATGATTGCATAGGCGTAGTGCGAGACGTTGAAGCCCCTAACGGCTCTTCAACTACTTTTCGTTTGTTCTGAGAACGCCCCTGGGGTGTGTGAGTAACTTGAGGGTGTTTTGGTTTGGCGGATCGCGGAACGTCACTTGGATCAATGCGTTGCAGTTGGATAGCTAAACGGATCTTCGCTTGGTCTCCGGCGCTAGGAAATAGGTCGGCATTAAGCTTTTTAACTATGGAGTAGGATTAACACACATCAGTTCCGAAAAGCCTGCAACTTCATTCAATTTAATGGCTCTAAGTTTTTGAAGAAGATCTGGAGTTACACAACCCCTGACAAAACATTGCATATTAGTCTTCGCGAGGCAGAACCTTTGAGAGAGCGCACCAGTGTCGCCATTCAATATTTTCGCTATATTGGCTTGAGGTTGCCTGGCCGTAGCGTAGCGTGCCGACAGGAAGTACGCTTCCCTGTCTTCCAATAAACCCAATGCCTCGACATGACAGGGTAAAACTTACATTGCAGGGTGACGGCCCGTGGCACTTGGCTCGTACACTCCTACTATACTAAATTCACGGTCAGCACGGGTTTTTCACCACATAACGAATTCCATACCCCAAAAGCGTGCTGCATGGCTATTTGATTGGATACTGGCTATGGTGATGAGGAACCTGAGGAGAAAAGAAATGGGCGCGGCACGGGGCTAAATTACAGTGAATTAATCATGTGACCGTGCTCATTGACGTAAAGGAGCCGCCTCCCTGACTCCTCCCTCCGTCGCACAGACAGGCGGGGTGTGCCCTATCCTAGACTGTGAACTAACCGACACTGGTGCGCCATATCCTTCCAGAATAGATATTGGAGAATCCTGCATTGCTATCGATATACTGGAACTGAGGAGCACGGCAACAAACAAACAGCAACCGCATCGTGACCTCGATCCCATTGGCCGCTATCCGCAACCTCCCAAATGTCCGATACTGAGATGGATGGTAGGCTCTGGATAACCTATGCGTAGGAGAACCATACTAACTTTCACCAGGGCTTACTTTTGATCCTGACCAGGATCTGGAGCAGAAACGTTCCATACGCCAGAACTACCGGAAGCTCGCAAGTAAGATTGAAGGTGATTCCCTATAACAGAAGCCGCGAAAAATAAATAAACAAATCTCTGACTGGTATGCCTGTCCCCTAGAGTATCAGGGAAACCCTACAGGACTAGGCGTAGATGAGCTACGCGAACAACTCGAAACCGCTGATAGGCTGTTTGAAAAGGGTACAAAATCATTTCACGCTCTCTGTGCGCGCTATGCCATACTCACTGAACGTACAGTCAAGGGACCGTCTGAAGCTACTTTGGATTCACATTTTCTCCTGATGGCATCCAATGTGGGTGCCCAAAAAGCTCGAGCGATGAAGTCAGGGACCGGATCATTCGATGTGGATGAATACATGACAAAGCTTCGCAATTTTATGGCTGGTGGGCTCAAACCAGAGAATATCCCTACGGAAGATGGGGATTCAGAATATGGCGCCGAAGGGTCGAGATTGGACTGGGATCGCATCGGACGCCTTGCGCTAGCAAAAAGCAGACGCGCACCCGCCCTCACATTTATGTTGGTCTGATGCCCTCTATCTATGACAGTCACTGAAAAACCTCTAGGCTTGGACCTCTCTCCATTGAACAAAAAGTGCGAAACATAGGCAAACGTGCAAGGCTAGAAAAAGAGAAGGCTCCTGAGGCTAGGCCGGAGCAGCTCAGGGAAGAAGATATTCAACAATCAGCCAACGAAACAACTAAAAATGTCCAAGTGGTGTGTAGTTTTCTCTCCTCAAATCAGAACACCCTCTCATAAAGCCAACTTAGCTAAAGGCAATCCTTGAGCAGATGGAAGAGGAGCGCATTAACCTCTTTCGCTTTGTCATTAACCCCAACGATTTCGCGCAATCCGTGGAGAATATATTTTATCTCTCATTCCTGATCCGGGACGGCAATGTTGCACTGGAAATAGAAGAGGGAGAGCCGGTGATATGTACGTTGTTCTATCAAGCCCTAAATAACCTGGTTCAAGAATTTTTACTCCACAGACCTATGCGACCCCCCGACCGATGAGGACTACGCACAGGGGCTGAAGAAGCAGCAGCTTGTCCTGGAATTCGACCAGGAAACATGGCACGTGAGCATAATTCTGTATTTATCACCATTTTATCACACCTTCATGCGCATTTGCCCCATCCTTCAGGAAGCCATCCAAGTCTTTAAAATCACAAGGTCTAAGATACCCCAGAGGCCCAGAGAGGGGGGTTCGATAGGTGGCTCGGGGTGGTATGGCTGAAACACTAGATGTCCCCACCCGACCGGATCCACCAAATCATCAGTACCACTAGTATCTATCCAGCCCCGTTGTCATCATTAACAGACTGCCTTCGCCTCATCAACGCCCAGAGCACATTGTTCATGCGCAAAGGCACCGCCGTTTGAACACATCAGGAGAAAAGGCACTCCTGATGAGCCCGCTGCCACTCCTCAGAACTCCGTATACAAAGTGACACATTGCAGYCCCTGGTCTCGTGTTCCATTTTGAATAGTGGGTGGGTTGATAACCAAATTTAGGACATCTCGGTCCCTCATCACGCCCGACTTAATTATAATCATGTGCATAGCTCAGTGTTTGTCCTGGCTATCTATCAGCCAGACTAGTTATCGGAGGGCCTGTGAGCGGGTGCATACCTATCGTTAACTTCGGATTGCAAGGTTATCGCTGGTGACGCAGGAGGRCCTCTTTAACCCGGTTCGCACGACGAGCAAATCCCATTTTGTTACTTCCCCCACGCCGCACGGAAGCCCACCACCCCCTCTCACAAAAAAAATCGACTTCGAAGCCAGGCTTTTCCGCGGTCTTCAAACTCATGCTCGCGTACGATAGCGGACAGCGGGCCAGATCGTTGCCCGTTTGCCCTGATATCCCCAAGAATAGATCCCGAGGCGTGGTTCAGTTCGACGCTCAAGGTTGAACGTCCCGGCTCACTTAACCGTCGCACCCTTCCTCCCCCATGCTGAAGATATCAAGAATAGCTCTTGATTAAGGATCTTCTGGCAAATATCCTAGCGCTCTAACGTAGCACGCCACACGCAAATCAACTTCGGACTTGAATGCTAACAATATCCAACCCGCCTCAACTACTCGGTGCTCACTAGCGCTCACCACTCTGCTCATTGCTCTGCACAAGCACATTAACTCCGAAAAAAAAACCCCCAATTAGCTCTATCCACTAGCTAACCACTGATCAAAAACCGCAGCACCACATCCTATTCCGCAAGCCCCCTGCCTCTCCACACTACCCCTCCTGAAACCTCGGAACTTCCGAGATTCGAAACATCGAGCCCAGGCTAAGATGCGAGATGTCACATACCCTGACAGCCACACCATACTGCGCACACACCCTTCGCTCCTTCGTAGGCCCAAGTATATCTACATAATGACAAAACCTTAATTGCACCATATGAGTCCACAGACCACAAGGGCTATGGACGACGCCGAGACGCGAACCCCAACTGACACCACTTCGACACCTCGCTTCTCTCCCTTGCGTCGTTGGCCAGGTGGCTGTAGGCTCACAGATCATAGAATCGAAAGGGCTTGGAGAAGCCAATTACTTAATAATAACTTGGCTTTCTTATCGCTTGCACTTTTGGCAGGTACGGTCCAATCGGAATGGTCCGACGTTTTGCTTGGCRTGTTCACCCACAAGCGGACCAATAGGAACGTAAAATAAAAGGGCTGGGGGGAAGAAGGGTCTATGTACATGAATGAATCACTTGGAACGTTTTAGCTTGTATAACGCAGACTTTAATTTAATGTCAGAAGCTCGATCAGAAACGGGATGTGAATTTTAAATGAACAGAATAAGTACATTGAAATAAAAGTTTGAGTGGATCAAAAAACTCGTAAAGGAGAGACGGATGAAGAGAGTGTGCGTGTTTAAAAAGCCGGGACCAGTAGTGCAATGCAGAGCGAGGAGTGGGGGGAGAAAAACAAAACAAGAACGAAAAAAAAAGAGAGAAATTAATATGCGACAAGTAGCCTAAAATCAACGAAAAACCATTTTATTACAATCCCAACCCACTCCAGTTTGGTTCTAATAAATCCGAACCAAAACACCCCCTAAAAACGAGGCTCGTGGACCACTTTGTATGGCGGGGAGGGGGCTGTGAGGAAGAAAGGAAGAGAAGGATGCTCTGGTGAAGTAATAAGATACACAAAGCTAAAAAAACCATAACGCAAACACTTAGGACAGAGGGGAAAAGCCGGTTCTGAGTGTCCCGTGACAAAACCCGAAGTAAAAGGGAAATGAGTRAATGTGGCAACTAGTTCCAGCAAGGAAAAAGGAGCGCAAGGGTTGGCTGAGGACAATTAAAGCAGAGGGATGTAGTTTAGTGGGAAGTTTGTCAGAGGAAGGGATAGATGATGATAATGATAACGAGAGCGAGGGGTGCCCAAGGACAGGTTCGAGATCGGGCGCGCACGTCAGCTTGCAATGGAAGGCTGGAAGAATTGGATGACGGGGTGTATGTATGGGCGAGAGATCCACGGATTGTCGTGGGGATTGTTGGAGGGAGAGAGAAAGGGAGTCTCGAGGAAAAAGCAAAGGAACGAAAAGAGTCTTCGAAGACAAAAACGGAAAGGAAATCCTGGTACAAGAAAATCATCGCACACGAACAATGGCTCGAGAGCGAGCAGGGCATAGCTATTATGATACAGACAAATCAAAAATGAGTGTTCGGAGTGGGCAAAATTCAGGAATGAACAACAACCAAAAGCAGGAGAGGAACGAATATCCATAGGCCAAGAGGAAAAGTGGGAGAGATATGCGCAACTCAAAAACCAGCAGTCAGAAAAATGCTTTTGGGCGTCGGATAAGCCATAGCATCATGGCCTRTAGGTGATCTTGAACGCTGGCTGCCCCATTCCGATATCGGACACACTAAGACCAGCGCCGTAAGTGGAGGAAGCCACCACRCTAGCGGCGAATTCTTCGACGCCCACATCAGCTTCGAGAGTGACAATGGCATCACATCCAGCAACGGTACCCTGTYGTCGTTCCTGGACTACCTCATCGCCAGGAACAGCAAGGGGTACACCGAAACCGTAACCATCGACCAACTCGGCGTATTGAGCCGCATAATCCCCTGTTGCAGTAACGACATTGGMTAGATCCTCTGTGATAAGAGGGTTATCATCCTTGTTCGCTTTGTGTTTGGATATACTAGGGAGCTTTTCGTCCGTCAGATGCACTCTGGTAATATCATGGACCAGCTCAACTGGCGGTATGGCTCGGGTCCTTCCAGGGGTAGCAGCAATAATGACAGTCGTGTTTTTGGAGTTGTCAAGCATTGAGGGGGTGTCAGGAGAGGTGACCTTAACAACATGTCTCTGTTGAGCTGATGTTATAGGCTGTTTCGGGGGCGACGGTGATTGGATGTGCGGAGGGATGAGACCTAGAGTGCTCGTTATGAGCTGTTCCGCGCCGCCCGAGCCACYGGTGGATGTTGAGGCTTCGCCAAGGATGAYTTGCTTCCCTGGGATGTTGTTGTTCAACGCCAARGCCAGTTCACTCGCGTTTGAAACCAGAACGTTCAGAGAGGCTGTTGAGTGGTTATCGTCCGGCGAGGCAGTAGATGCTGGKGAAGAGAAAGAGGAGATGGACAGGATATCACCCGTCCGTGAATGGGTAGGATCAGGTTCCGACGTCAGAACTGAACATGTCGGGTTTTCATCAAAGTATCCATCACCCGTCATAGGAGCAGGACTAGACACGGGCTGGGCAGGTGCTTCCAGGTCTGCCGTCAYGCTCCCCGTGAATTGATCATGGACGGACCCGCTGTCAAGGAAAACGGTAAACGTTAAGTAAACACAAAATGCCAAGAAACACACCATGATCCCCGCTTTTCCAGATTAGGCACGGGGTCGCCTGGAGGAGGGCCAATGTCATAGTAGCCAGCGCTGCTGAACACACTGGATTCACTAGTAGCAACCGAGACAACAGAGCCAAATCGCGAGAGGGTTTCGTAGGAAACAGAAGACATGACATCATCATCTTCTGTCGTGTCGTCCCTAGCTTTTGGCGGGAAAGAGTACGAACTGAAATCGGGGGATTGTGGCTCGTCCATGGGACCAGGAGAGCTTGTGCTGGCTGCGCCAAAGGTAAAGTTGGGTGCAGGTAACGGGCCCGGTATCTGGGGCACGTATCTTCGAGCCGCGCCGTATAACGAAGTATCTGGGCAAGAAGCGCGAATGGGGTGGAGGGGACGGGGAGAAAGGGATAGAGGGGACCCGTCGGCCCAAGTCGATGTCAGAGTGCGGGAATCCATGGAAGCGCGTCGGAGGTCGAGGTAGTGGTCCGAAGGATGATGGTGCGACAGGTTGTGCCTTCGTGAATGGGACGATCGGTGAAGCTGACGGCCAGACTGGGGTTGTGAGGGCGAACGGGGGCCAAAGAGAGCACCGTTCCGTGCGCGGGCCAATTGGGCATACGGATTCGTGACCAGGCGCTGGAGACTGGTATCAACCGAGCGCCTCCGGGCAAGCGGGTCCCAAGCGTCGATGGGCCGCGGACCATGGGTGGAGTAGGGGTGGAAGAAAGCATTTGCGGGTAGGGAACCACGTCGTTGGGAGTGTATATCAGCGAGGGAGAGTCGGGAAGGAAAGACGGCACTTTCGGGGGGCGTGTCGATAGAGGTGGAGGGCTGCCACGAGCACACAGAAGAGGGTCTGGGGGCAACAGAGTCGGTGAAAACATGGAGTTTGGGTGGTGATGCTGGGAGTGGCGGAGGAGAGTGGGCCTGGGGGTCTGCAGGCTGATCAGGAAGGAGGTCGAGGGGTTCGTCTTCCCTCGGTAGTTCCTCGAGAGGATCCTCTCCGGGTGTTGGGGGAGGGAGAGAGGTGGCGTCGTCCTCCTCCTTTGGACTAGCGTCTGGACCGGGGGTACCGCTGGTGGGGGTTGTGTCTGTGGAGGAGCCCGCGGAGGAGGCGGCAGCGCCAGATTTGCCGACCTTGTTTGCCTTGTTTTTTTCTTTTGCGCGACTATGAAGGGGAAAGGATGAGTAATGAAAAGGGGCATAGAGAAGGAAGGGAATTGGTGCTGCACCGGTTCTGGAACCAGACCTAGTACAGGAGAGACGCGAGGGTGCGTGAGCTCAAGTGYGGTATGGGGGGACGGGAAAAGATCTCACCTGGACACCGCGAGCAGTCATGTCGAGCTGYGCAGCGAGCTCATTGCGGAGGGTTGCGTTGGGCTTTGTGTCGAGGCGGAAGACAGACTCGAGGACCTTGAGCTGGGAGGAGGTGGTGCGCCTGCGGTGTTTGACCTCGTTGGGGGTGTAGGGGTAGAAGGCMCGGAAGTCGACGGCGGCGGGGTCGTGGCCGGGGAGAGGGTGGTGGTGGTGGAGGGGATAGTGGGGATGGTGTTCATAGCGCATGGGGAAGGAGGATGAGAYGAGAGGGGACGGATGAGGATTAAGTATCGAGAAGCATGCAAAAATAGCTGGAATAATCCAAAATAAATAATATCCAACCGCAACCGCCGTTGCCAGCCCACCCGCAAATCGAGCCAGTCCTCCGGTTTTCCCGCACTTGTCACCGCACTGCCCCTGCCCCTGCTCGGGCCCTCGACCCCCCCACCCTCACGCCCGTCCCCCCCTTCGTCTAGGCGCTCCTCGTCCCCCAGGGCCCCTTGTCTTAATTTCTCATTTGCAATGTATGTGCGGCACACAGCATAATCCACACCCACACACCCACTACCTAGACCTATCTATCAGATCGTTGCCATCAGGCGAGAAGCTGTAAACATTATATAAAAAGAACACAGGCGCCCCCTGCCCCCCCCCTCCCCACCCCATCCGCTCCGTCCTCCCTTTCCGAACCAGTTCAACCATCCCCATCGAAAAGCAGATCACATAAACTTACACATACTCCCAACCGTCAAGAGCGTCCCAAGTTAAATAGAGTTAGCAGCTGCGGAGGACCGTCCCCGGCGCCAGCCCTGCTCGTCACGGGCTCATATCCATCTCCCATCCGTCCCCTCCCCGTCTCCGTCCTCGCCCCAGAATCTCATCCAGGAACCCCTCGGGCACACTCGCTAGAGGTGACCCAGCAAACTCCGATCCTCCTTCCCGTCTGGCCTCGACAACCATCCGTTCCATCGCTCCCCGCGCCCGTCCAACAATAGCATGTCCACAGATCCCATGGGCACTGATACGTGACTCGGGATCAGCCCGCATCATTTGTTTGATCAGYTCAACAAGCTCCTTGCTCTCCTGCAGATCAACCTGCGAAAAGTCTTCTCTCCTGAGTCGATGCCATGCCTCCCCTCTGTAGTAAAATAAAATAGTCAGTAAATTTAATCCGACCATTTGAAAATCCCTCAGGGTCGCCCCCTCCCGGACGGGCCGCTTTGACACTTACTGATCAGGGACCACAATATTCGACGCCGTCTCCAAGATCGTCATCCCGAGGCTATAGAAAAATGATGACATGAGAACCCCATTTGTCCCCCCACCAATCCCAGATGTTGGCCCCCCCAACTGTGCAACTCACCTAAACACGTCCGCTTCTTTTCCATACCGCCCTTGCAACACCTCGGGTGCCAAGTACAACTTGTCYCCTTCCCTTTCAAACGCCCCTTGCTCTTCAGCACCCACACCCTGTCCCGAAGCACTCGTAAAACAGGGTCGTGGCCACAACGACGCCATTCCAAAATCGCCAATCTTGAACCGGCCCTCTTTCGTTAGAAATATGTTTGACGGCTTGAGGTCTAGATGGATCACGCCAGCATCATGAATAAATCCCAAACCCTGGACGGAATCCGTTTCCTCAGCCCCGTCATCGTTTGATTAATTGCGTTTCGACTTACGTTACTCAAATCAGCGATTATCTTCCACACCCTCGCCTCGTCTAACCGTGGAAACACTTGTCCATATTCCCACAGGAACCGGGCAAGGTTGCCTGACTCACACAGTTCTGTCTGAATGAACAACGCCTCGTCTTCTTCCCAGCTGTCAATGTACGCCAGGACGTTCGGGTGGCGACCGTTGAGACCACGTCCAAATACGGCTTGCGAAAGGTGCTTTAGAATATCAACTTCTTCCCGCAACCGGAGCCTGCTCAACAGATAAACAACAAGCAGGCGATCAATAATTAATCTCATTCAACAATCACCAGTGGGCCGCGACCACTGCTAAGAAACGTATCCACATACCTATGCTTCGCTCCCTCAAACCGTTTGGACTTCTTTATCGCAAACACCTCGGAGTCGGCACCGGCCTTGTGTCGTACCTTGATCACCTTACCAAACTCCCCACTTCCAACTTCAGCTAGCTCAACAAACTCCCGCTCGAATCGTCCACACTGCTCTTCTGCCGTAAACTCAGACGAACGCCTTGTCGCTGAGCGCGCCCTCGGTACCGTACCTCGATTGCCTAAAGAGGAAAGGTATCGTGATCTGTCTGTTGGACTGATCGTGACTGAGGAACTGTTGGACGAGCCAGATGTTGACCGAACTGGGGATAGCCTGAGTGACGATTGTTGAGATTGTGAGAATATCGCAGGTATACGGGGTTTCGGCAGTTGCCAGTCTATCATACCAACCGATTTCAACATCAGTCCCTTACTAACCTGAACAAGCAACGTCAAGGAGAAGAACTCACCTGTTGCTTTGCTGCGAGTGGGGGTATTGGCAAGGGAGGCTGACTCCCCACTGCTCGAGAAAGCACCGCTGCTGCTACGCCTCATCAACCACCGCGACCGAGTGAACGCAAATGGCGCATCATGCACCCCTGCCGCGCTGGGCCGACCCAAGCCTAGGGTGCCGTACTTGGGATCTTTCCTGCTGCTTGGGCTGTCCTCTTCCCCTTCGGAATCCGAACTGTCAGCTGACTTATTATCGCCGCGGCGCGTAAACACAGCAGGCAGACTCTTCCGGGGCACCTTGGCCTTCTTGTCATCATAGTCCAAACGCGGGCCCACCTTGGTCGCGACTGCGCTTTGCCAAGGTCTGTCACCTCCAAGATATGTCGTGCGAACTTTTTTGACAGGCGTGCCTGGAACCTTCTTCGTAACCATATGTGGGCCGTTAGCAGCAGACGCGAGGGTCCTCATAATAAAGGCGTCGACGTCCACTCCACCTTCCAGACTTCCATGAACGGTTCGCCCGTTATTGTCCACTCCCCTGGCAAACACATCGGCATTAGGCCAATTCGAACTTGGGTCAGGGACGACGCCCGGTGTCACGAGACTAGCGCCCCTGGACGAGTGCGGGACAGCAAAAAGGGTTTTAACCCCCTCAAGAGGCTTGCTGCTGCTGGCGAACATCATGCCTCCGTCATCATCGCTGACCACAACACCAGAATCGCGGGTCTTGTATTTAGTCTGTAGGGGCACCTTGGACGGAGGGGAAGGCGTATTTGCGGTGACATTTAGAATAAACGAAGAATCCGGAGGACCGTCTTCGAAATCCATATCATCGTCCATATCTGTGGTGGCTGGGACATTGAGAATGTCTGGAGAAGATGCTGGTGAAGGCAGCCGTGTTTGAAAGGTGCTCCACGCCCGAAGATCACCTGAACCAGTGCCAGGGCCAGCATAACTATGTCGGTTAATTTTACGCTTTACCGATGCAGGTGTGTTTGTATCTGGCGACGCAAGCGAAACCAGTGTGCTTGTACGGGAGCGGACGGGTGCCTTGGCAGGACTCTGCGGAATGGGTGGGCCAAAAAAGAGAGTTGCGGAACTCACACTCTCAAATCGACTCAGGGGAGGTCGAGGTGGAAGTGGAAGTGGAGGTTCTGGAAGCTTGGGAGGAGGGACCATTCGAGTAGCTGCGGTGCTGATTCGGCGACGTGGCACAGGAGAACCGGCTTCAGAAGCTGACGAGCTTGACGACTTTCTGGTACGAGCTGCAGGGAATGAGACCGTGCTTCTCGTTTTCGGTCGCGTGGCATTAGTGCAAGAGGCAAGGACCTAATGCCAATGAGTATGCACCATACTGAGAAGTCGCGTATGCTTACCCGGGTAGGAGATTTGGGGGACCGGATAGACTGCTTGAGCTCAGCAGATACAGGCCGCGAACGCGCTCGCCGTTTGGTAACATGTCCTCCTGGTGAAACCACCTCTGCAACCTCCTCCTTCTGTTTTCCTTTATTGGCCAATGTGCGCCCATTGGACTTGCCAAAGCTCCCAACCTTGCTCTTCATCCTGGCGCTGCTAAGAAACAGGGAGTTACCCTCGTCCTCGTCCAGCTCACACCCTGAGTCACTGGCAGCTGTGTTAAAATCATCACCCGAACCATCACGGTCACTGATGCGGAGGCGTGTCAACGTTGCCGTTTGGCGCTTGAGGTGGGCCTCGGTCTCCGCCTTGGTCTGGGGTGTGCGAGTAGTTGTTCTGGGCGTGGGGAGGGGTGCAAGCCGATCAAAAAGGAAATTCGACTTTTGCCGCTCATCGGAGGCCAGTGATGAGAGTTGGATGGGAGTCAGGTCGTGTTGACGTAGTGGTGTATTTTGGGGAGTGGACTTGCGTTTTGTACCTACCCCGACCCGCGTACCAGAGTCAAAGCCGGACTCGGCATTTGGTGTACGATCCATAGTTAGATGTTTTACAGACAGCACGCTGCGGTTCAGAGGGCGGTGGCCTTGTTTGACCGGAGTCAGGAGAGGGTGTGAACTAGACGCCGGCACAAAAGTGGATGGAGCGGACGAAAGAAAGATGGAGCCCTCGTCGTCATCGACGGGAATTGGTTGTGGTTTGGATCTGGAGGCATTCGAGGAGAGGTTGGCGTAAGGAGTATGTGTAAAAAGGTCGTCCGGGTCGTGCATAGAGCTCGAGTTAGCGGGAAACAGAGGTGGTCGCCTGAGTGGCGAAGGGGTGAGCACTGGGGAGTTGAATGGAGAGGAATCCGAAGCAAAGCGAGGCGGTGTGCAGTGGCGCTGATAGTAGGGGGAGATAGCAGAATCGCAGGGTGGGCTACGGGGCTGTATACAGTGTTTTGTGGGAGTAGACACGAGCATCATGCTTAATCAGAACGATAAAGTCGTCGAGAAATTGCGCGTCAAAGGGCGAACGTGCAGGCACAGCCGTTGCGTTGCGTTGCAGTGATAAGGGTCCTGATTATCGTCAAGGTCGTGCAGAACAGCGAGGAGGAGGGAGTCGGTGCCAAAAGAATAAATAGCATCGGCCAGCGGGACAATCTTTCACCGCTCTCGAGCCTCGTGTTTTCGATCTCACGCACCCGTGTTCAACAAGATCATGTGACCGTGATACCACCTTCCTCATGACTCGTCGTTACGTACWATCCATAGCTGGGCCTCACCGAAGCGAAAACCGGTAGCGAAGCTCTCGGTCCCCTTCACTGCACTCTTGTGGTATTCACATTTCTATCCACTACCAGCTCATGTGAAAATTCGCTTCGAGGTCGAATTTCTTTGATGACTCCACAGGTGCAGTCCTCTTATTCTACTGGGCTCCCCGGTCGATAGGCTAGAGTTGCTACCTCAATGCACTCAGCACACCAATGTTGCACTTGCCATCGAAGGAGGGATCAAACTTTGACCCACCGCAACGCAGGCTATCGACAAATGTTGGGACTTTTGCGCAGCTATCTGGGATTGAAGGCTTCGTTGGCCCATTGAGCATATTTTCGGCGTCATTTCTCTCCTCTTGCTTATTTTTCAACATATCACATAAATAATATATTCGTAACCACTGGCTCATAAGGGAGTCACGTGATACTACTCGCAAGGAGATTGAGATGCGGTAACGATGCGAGAAAGACGCCTTGTAGGAGGGCGAAACGGATGTCAAGTGGCCGTACCCATCACCAGGGGAGCAGGTGGAAGTGTACGAGAAATTGGAGGAATCAAACAACAATACGAGGCTCTGCGAGGCCGAGCAGATCGAATGATGAGGAATGATCGATAGCATCGTGTGCGGTATAGACCCAAAGGCTGATCCCCGTGCTTGGACAATTGCCTACCTCCCAATATTGCCGATGTGTTCCATAATTTGATAAGCGACCAGTGATGCTGATGGGCGCCATATTCCGCTGACCAGTCTCAGAGCATCCCTATCTCTTACATCGTTATCCATCTTTCACTCTCTCTCTCGTGCGCACCTCGTCTCAGGCAATAACCAATGGATATCTCGTCAGTCTAAGCGCATAAATATGAAATAGCAGTGTCGACTGACACCACTCAGATCTATCTTACAAGGGGGTTACCAACACCCTCTTTCCCGCTCATGGCAAGGCAGACGGGCATTGACCAAGTCCATGCTTATGTATCCCATTTTCATCACCGATGATCCCAATGCCAGTGATGAGATTCCGACTCTGCCCAATCAACGCCGGTGGGGCGTCAATAAGCTCGAGGACCTCATCGGCCCTCTTGTCAAGAAAGGATTGCAGAGCGTTATTTTATTCGGTGTCCCGTTCAAGTGCCAGAAGGTATGCAGCTACCGCTCATAAGATCGCTTGGTTCTAGTCACCAATACCTAACAGGATGGCCGAGGTACTCCAGCGGACGATCCAAACGGACCTGTCATTCTTGCAATCCGAAAGCTCCGTGACTTGTTCCCCTCTCTCTACATCGCTTGCGATGTCTGTCTGTGCGAGTATACAGATCATGGGCACTGTGGTCTCTTGCATGATGATGGGACCATCAACACTGAGCCATCTGTCCAACGTATCGCAGAAGTTGCTGTCAACTACGCAAAGGCTGGCGCCCATTGCGTTGCACCAAGTGATATGATGGATGGGCGCATAAAAGCCATCAAACGCGGACTTATGGATGCTGGTCTTGGAAACAGGTGCACTTTGATGAGCTATTCGGCCAAGTTTGCTAGTGCTTTGTACGGCCCCTTCAGGTTAATATTTGTGTTGTTGCTCCCTCTTCAACCCAGATCTGAAACCCATATCTAATTCGACAGAGACGCCGCCTGTAGCGCACCGTCGTTCGGCAATAGGAAGTGCTATCAACTCCCTCCGACTGCCAAGGGCCTGGCGCGGAGAGCTATCGTACGTATATGCCAGCCTGTACCAGTGCACTTTTCCCAACATTTATGTCTGCAGAAACGTGATACCACGGAAGGCGCTGACATCATTATGGTCAAACCGTCGCTGCCTTACCTTGATATCATCGCCGACGCCGCGGAACTCGCTCCGGACCACCCGATAGCCTGTTATCAAGTTAGCGGTGAATTCGCCATGGTTCATGCCGGTGCCAAGGCGGGTGTGTACGACCTGCGTACCATGGCCTTTGAGACTGTAGAAAGCATGGTTCGAGCTGGTATGTCTGCATGCATCATCATCATCTTATCCTTTCGTGGTCCTTACTTCTATCGCACTATCCAAGGTGCGACGCTTATTCTTTCCTACTTCACTCCAGAGTTCCTCGATTGGCTCGACTGAGCCATCAATTCGCTGGAAGCGAGTTGTAAGTAAGTACTATAGTGTACTTGAATAAGCATCTGCTGTGTATTCAAACCGAAATGATATGTGATATACATCTCGTGATCATCTACGCAACCTCGATCACGCATCGATGGGATCGACCACTTAGCGCAGACTTTTGGTTGCATAGCCCTGAACTGAACTGCGCGAACCTGCTACCGTTGCCAAGCACCACTCGGCCACATGTCACCCGTTGGTCGGTGTCGCGCCTATCGGGGAACATTCGTCCAGACCCCGTCCCTAGGCACACTGCAAATCTTTGACGACTATCGACTGGGTTTGTTGATAACCACAACCTTACCGCGATAGCAGTCTCGTAATTGATGCCAACAGTCATCGACCAGAATGGCTTTATCAAATACTTTGGCAGAGCGGAGAGTGATTCTACCGAGTTCACCTCTCAAGTTCCAGAAACTGTCATACCAAAAGGCAGCTTCATACTACCAACTTTTTGTGATCTTCATCTCCATGCACCTCAATACCTTTATCAAGGAAACGGCCTCGATATGCCGTTGATGCAGTGGCTAGATACCTACGCCCTCAAAGCCGAGGAAAGGCTTGATTCAGATCATAATCTAGCCAGACGAGTCTACAAGCAGTTGGCCAGAAGACTGTTGTTAAATGGTACAGGTGCCGTATTGCTTTTCGGGACCATCAGAGAGCAGACAAAGTATGGGCCCACTCGCCTCCCCAAGCCTGGTCAACAACATCTTATAAGATTCGATTAGTATTATACTAGCAGAAGAAATGCAACAAGCCGGAATCCGAGCATTTGTGGGCAAATTATCCATGGATATGTCCACCCGCCCAACATATACCGAAACATCAGCCCAAGCTTCTCTAGAATCCGCACGATCCTTTGTTTCCCGTTGCCGTGCTCTTGTAGAGAACCTCGAGCCTCACGAGAGACTCGTCGAGCCTGTCCTTACACCAAGATTCGTCCCTACATGCTCGGACGAGTTATTGCACGGACTAGGTCTGCTTTCGGAGAAAGAAGAACTTAAAATACAAAGTCATCTAGCAGAGGCCCACGATGAAGTAGAGTGGGTTCGGAAGGAGCGCCATATGGAGGATATCGACGTCTTTGAACGAGTTGGGTGTTCTAGCACATACCAATCTCACTTTAACTAAAAACCAGTTATAACTGCTTGGCAGCACAAACTTTTGACGCCGCGGACAATCCAAGCTCATTGCACTTTTCTTTCGCCGTCTGACCTCCAGCGTATATATACTTATGGGACCGCTATTGCCCACTGTCCTCTGTCTAATGCCTATTTCTCTGCGGAACCCTTCCGTCTTCGGGAGGCTTTGAGGCGGGGAGTGAAGGTAGGCCTCGGGACGGATATTGCTGGGGGTTACAGTGCGGATATCATGTGCGCCATGAGACAAGCAGTCTCCGTGTCTAGGATACGCGAAGGAAGAGCAATAATGGCCAGAATTAATGGAGACGAGGTAGGAGAAGGAGAAGGCAGCCTGGCGGTCGACTGGAAAGAGTCGTTGTACCTCGCCACGAGGGGGGGCGCGACAGCGCTGGGGCTAGAACATGGCGTATTTGAAGTCGGAGCTCCATTCGATGCGCAGATGAGTATGTTCCATCCTTTGGGTTCTTCTTTCAGGCTCTATGGATAATTTACATTTCGTGCCTGTAGTCGCACTATTCGAACCTGAGGGTAGTTCTGGGATCGGGGTTCTTGACTTTGCCTTTGAGTCTCCCCCTACCTGCTTGAGTGAAACTATGGTTGAGAAGTGGTGGTGCATCGGGGATGACAGGAACAGGAGGTCTGTATGGGTCCAGGGCAGGCAGGTGGTAGGATAAATCTTTCTGGCTTACATGTTGCGGGATAACGAGCTATACCGATTCGCATTTCTCTGGATGGAGGTCCGACTCGGATTTCCATGTAGATTTCTTACACCGAACATGGTACAGCGCTCCAGCCACAATTCAAAACGTTGCTAGGGAACCACAAACCTAGAGTTTCGAGAGTCCCGAATCGCCAAAAAAAATAAGAGCAAAAGAAAATATATTTATGTATCCCGGCAACTACACTAGGACTGCCTCGTGTGCATGTGCTTATCTCCAGAACCTTCGGGGCACTTGCTCAAAGCTCACGCAAAAGTAGAAGCTCATTTCAACAGCCACAGACGTCACAGGTCCTCAGCGCCGGCGCGTGAAAACAAGTGAAGTACGAAGGGGACTAGAGCCCGCTATTCAGCGCAGAACTGTCTCACCAACACAAAAAGCTACGTACGTTTGAGTCAAACCCGAAACATTTCTCGTTATTCTCTCTCGGGTTTGCTCGGGAGTCTCGCCCGCGTATTGGGGCTCGTCCCTGACAGAGATCTTATAATTCAATACCATCATGGTCAGGATTGCAACGCTCTCCGTCTCGGCAAATCTATTGGTTGGTAGAGGTTTTCGTCACTATGATTTATTCAAGGCGAAAGATAATAGCTTACTTTCTCCCGAGACAAGAATGGGCACCTGCAGATAGATGAGGTTAGATGCTTATGGGAAATAGACACCTGTTGTCATACCTGCACTCCATGGAATGAAAGCATCGCGGTTCCAATCATCCTTCAGGAATCGCGACGGTTTGAATGCGTAGGGCTCTTCCCAATACTTCGCTGAGAAAGCTCAAGCATTAACAAAATCCCGTACCGAATGTGTAACAAGGCTCACGGTTGTAATGCAGGGCGGAAACACTGAGAGTCAGGTAGGTACCTYTCGGTACAGGTACAGCACGACGTTCACCGCGCTGGTTGGTGGTGATGAGCGTTGTATCCTCCGTACTGATTTTTGGGATGGTGGGAGACTAGAAAATTGATTAAGGTGAGTAAGATTACCATGAAGAGTTTTGGTTACTGTTGGAAACAATCGCAGCCCCTCGTATAAAACGCTGAAGAAAAAGTAAGTTTTTTGCCCAAATTCGACTTGAACCAAGACTCACGCCCAGGAGTGTGTAAATAGCATCATTTCTTCATAGTCCTAAGGGTCGCGAAATATTTTAGTGGAGATGAATCGTAATGCCACGAGGGATTCGCACCGGCACACGACCATCAGGAATAATGGACTTGATGTGATTAAACAGCACTTCCTGCTCTTCCGGATACAGAGCAAGTAGGGCAAAGGTAAAACAAAGGCTATTTGCAGCCGTCTAGTTTATGGTTTAGATCGCAGCAGATAGAATGTCAATGTGTTCACCCACCTCGTGACCAGCTAACAAGATGATGAAGATGTTGCCTGTGCCAGCGATTGGGTCAATAAAATGCGACTGATGGGAACAGTAACTAACCCAAAAGCTCATCTTCAGTTAGTTTGGATGTCTCTTCGAATTCTTCGTCATTCGCGGTCAAAAGGTTAGTGAACAAATCATGGCGTTCATCATTCTTTTCCCCCATCTTCCTTTCCCTGACCATCTCAACCATATATTGCTGTTTCAGGTTTGTATTAAAGATAGTTCCAATATGCCGGAAATATAATATAACGCACTCGGAATTCACTATAGGCTCTTTCCATCTCGCGAGTCTTTTCGGTCAAGAACGTAGCCCACTTTGGAACGATGGCCTTAAGTAAGGCTGTCCTGGCTACTATACGGAGTGCCCTCATATACGACATTGAATGTCCCGGTGGAACGGTATTGTCGTCATCCCACGAGACTTTGCGTCCAAAGGCTAGAATGACATTTTAGGTGAGTAATATGTCACAGCTTGAGTTCTACGTACCGGCAGCCCCAATAACTGACAAAGTCATCTGGTCCGGGCGGAGCTTAGACGAATTAGTGCGAGCGAACTCGGTAAACTCACAGAGGCGGTGATATCGGCACAATGGTCAATGCTAACCACTTCCTGATCTTTCCACACGGCGTCGAAGAGATTCATAATTGCGCGCATCGCCTCGTTCCAGACAAGTTTGTTATTTCGCTGCTTCCAGTCAAGGAGGGTTGACGGAAAATCAAATTGATGGCTTACATCTGTGAAGGCTGGGGCTAATATTTTCCTGTAACGCTTCCATTCGTCATCTTCGGTAGTTACAACATTACTTCCGAAAAATGCCAAAGCTTCATAATCCTTGGTTGGCCTCGGAAACCGACGTCGTGACATGGTAACATCCTGAGGAGGTGTGAGGACTAATTGATAGATGTGGGCAGGAATGCAGCTAACTCTGATAGCATCTGCGTCCGCTAAGACAAGATATAGCACCGCTGGCCATAGAGAGCACTTAGATCAGGTCAGGATTAAGGAGGGCCTAACAGTCGACGGACAAGGGCCGTCTCACCATGGCGTAGATGTCCCATCCAACTTGTTCGTGTACTGTCAAAGGGGCCGTGAGCATGGGTTTGTCTCGCGAGCTCTAGACTGACGTAGATGTTTATTTTCGAACAGGAATTCCTTGCCGGGCACGATACCTCGAACAGGAGGCAGAATACGACCTAACAATGCGTGTGTCCCGAAAAGGGTCCGGTATCCTCCAAGGCCACTACAGAATACTTTTAAGAGTTTGGTTCATGGATGTAGTACAAGCATTATCTCACTTAACGGATTTGACGGCGCTTCGGTATGCCAGATATTTTTGGACTATGTAAAGGACAATAGCACCTGCAGCGAAAGTGTAAAGCATGGTGTAAGGGCGTTGGTGCGAAATCTGCCGCGGACGTCCCGCCGACCCCACTGGCCAACCCCACTTGGCAGACGGGTTTACCCACGATGAACAATAATAGGTCACAGCGGTGTCTAAGATTTTACACAACTTTTACTGCGGATGATGAAATCGTGTTACTTATACAAGTTCTGGCACACCTGAGGCTTGGACTTCTTCATGGACGAGGTTCAGGAAATAGGGAGGTTCACCTCAGAAGTTGCGGTATTGGGAGAGCCGCCCAGCTACTTCCCTGACTCAGCGAAGGAAGAGGAGGGTTCTTGGGCACAAACTCGTTGCTAAGCTGTGTGTGACTGATTCCAGATCATCGAGTTGGTAGGGCCATGATGGCGTACAAAACAGAAACTGTCGCCTTCACTTCACCTTTGTTGCTCATGCTACTCCCTCACCATACCTGCGTTTTCTGCCGATACTCGATCAATTGCGAGAACGATCCTCTGATTATATACATATGTCTTGCTTGTTCTATTAAAATATATTGGTATTTCGCATTTCGTCATCACTGTCAATGCCACGCCCCTCGTGTGATCGATGTCGTGAATTGGTCGCTCAACAAGGAGCCCAGTGTGCTGGGCCGTCCAGTATTTTATGAAATATGGAAGCCAATCCGACATGGGGTGTGCACAAAAGCAACTCGTATTTACCAGCTGATTATCAGGTGCATGACATTCCTTCCCTGCACGGTCGGGGGCTAGCGTGAGTGTACACCACTACCATACACATCTAGTGTGTATTGTGGGAATGATGTGGTGGCCGTGAGACATGAGGCACCTGCTTACGCCCAACCTCGGACACTTCTGAACTGTAGCAATCCAATGTCGGACCCCCGGCGGATAGCCTTCGCAGTAATTACCGCGGTCGTCATCCTTGGAACGGCCTACTCGGTGGTCTACAACTCGTACCTCGACACTTCGGACCCCCTCATTAGCCATCTTCCTCACCCCTTGGGTCACTCTCACTACTTTGCTAACAAGGCCAACATCCTCAACGTCTACTTCATCAAGAAAGCATGGGGATGGACATCCCTGCTCTTCTTCCTATCGTGGTTCACAAGTCCGCCATCTGCGCGCACCGGGGAGCGAATAATTAAATGGACACTCGCAACGTCCGTTTGGGCTATGTTCACCCTATGGTTTTTTGGCCCTTCCCTGTTCGACCGTGTCATCATCGCTTCAGGTGGTGCTTGTACGGTCCGCCTTCCATCGGGCACGCTTATCAGCCTCCCCGCCGAGTTCTGCCATACCCACACTGCAATATCACCCTCATCCCATCCCGAATTCTTTGCTCAAATCACAGACATCATGCCACCTCCCTCTGACTGGAAGGCCCTTCCGCGCCTGCGCAGGGGCCATGACGTCTCTGGACATATATTTCTCCTCACTATGGGTGCACTCTTCCTTACTGACCAACTCCGTCCATCTCTCGGTGTGCCCCTGTGGTCTCGCACACACAAATTCGCTGTATTCGTCAACCTCTTACTCATCGGCACCTGGGTTTTCGCCCTATTGACTACTTCTGTGTACTTCCATTCGCCAATGGAAAAGTTAACTGGATACTGTAAGCATACTATTTGTTGGATCCGAAAGTAACTGCGTTAACACGTGCCGTCGACAGTGTTGGGCGTGGCAGGGTTCTTCCTCACTCAGCTAATACCCTCGAAAAAGCCGACAGTTACCACGAACACACGTTCGCCGACCGCAGTGAGACCGCATTCTGATTGATACACCCATATCTTAATTATTCGAACTATATTCCCTATCCTATCGAGGATAGCCCCCACATACACGCACCCAGAGTCAGTAGTCCGTGGCAGTATAATGCACAGCATTCTATGTAATTATGTCCTTGGAGGATAGCGAGGCAGAATGTCTAAAGCATCCAGCAATTAATGATGAACCACACAATCGTAGCCGGCCAGAAAACAGATACGCTCTCAAAAAGAGTAGACATGAATATACCTCTCCGTCGGCGGAGCAACGTCCTCCGATCTGCATCCCTCAGAATCTCCACCATAACCCGACAACCATTCCAACACGTGGACGGGTTAGGGATCCGAAATGTGATTCGCCGCGGTCTGCCTTTCAGTGCAAACGTCCATGACCATGACCAACTACGCTGCCGTCTGTGGTAGGCTGTTGTATCGGGGGCCGAGATGAACTGCGGAGGTGGTGGGAGGAGGCGCGCCTCATCACCAGACGAGTTCTCTGAGTAATCATCGTGTCCTATAGGTGTCCATTCCTCATCATTCGGTCGATGAATCTCTCGTAAATATTGGTCAGGAAACATCGAGTCGTCATCGTTTGCCGGGGGCATCAGCTGTGGACTAGGAAGAGGAGAGTCTTGGGGGGTCATCGGCCGAGAGGAGGCTCGGAACGTCGGTGTCGCTGGTGCCACGGGTGTTCGAAACGACGCTGGATTAAAAGTTCGAGGGCTGTGGATTGGCATAAATGGTGTATGTGGCGACCATATCGGTGAGAGCGCGTCGGTGTCCTGCAAGTATGGTGATGTGTGGTTGCTGCCTGGTGGAGAGGGAGTCAACGAAAGAGTAACAGGTTTGGTGAGGCGGAAGTGCCGGATTCGCTGAACGTTTAATACTAAGAGGACGCAAAGCGTGGAAATAGACCACCAGATGTAAGCAGAAAGGGTGGCCGAATGATCTGGAAGGAGGCATGGGCGATGGGCGAAAGTCTGCTGTGATGATGGTACCAAATCTGCAGGGTTAGCGAGAGAGAGGAGTTGTATCCCAGGCCGACGTATTTGCGATGAAGGCGAGAAAGATTTGATAGTAATCTCAGGAACAAAATCCCTGGTCCCTTGGTGGTCGGGGTGGCCGGCGGGGTGCATATATTCGCAATAATCACGATTATCGCCACTAAATATGTCATAAAATTTCCACTAGTCCTGCAATAAAAAAGGGGCATACCTAAAGATTAAGGAAGGTTTGAGTGTCTCCAACAAGAAGTCTGTTGTCTGCCTCCCAAGTGTGTTTTGATACCCGCGGCCGACACCTCTTCGAATTGTGCCTTTTTCGCGGAGGGGACCGCAGGAGGCACTATCAGGCCGATACAGCGGAATATGGGACAACAAAATGAGCGGGTGAGGGTGTTCTGTAAACGCTTCAGCTCCACTCTCTAGGTGACCACTATGGATACTCACGAGCTTCAAGGCGCTTGATAGCCTCCACACTGCCACCGGGAATTGGTTCCCAATGGTCGAAAGACGAAGATCGAGCCGCCCTTTGGTAGTCTTCATCGACGAGGCCGGGGGCATCCAGCGCCAAAAAAGTGTGATTATTGAGAGTGATCACTTCATTAAAGGGACCAAAGGCCGATTGGTAGTATACACGTATGTTTTTGGTGTAAGGCGCTAGAAGGCCCATGCTGAGCTAATTTCAGTCTCAGTCCCGGCGAGAAGCACATTGGGCAGCTCACCCTACGTCATTGTTCCCTGGCAAGTAGTGCACGGAAGCGGATGGTTCAACAGCGAAGATCGACTTGAACTTCTGAACGAGTTCCAAATACCTGAGATCCATGAGCATCCCTCTGACAACAAATCGTGGAAAACTTACTGAGCCTCATTCTTGACGGACTTGCCGCCAGCCAGCATATCACCAAGGAAGAAGACCACATCTGGTTTCAGTCGCCTTGTGATATACCAGCTTTTCTTCACGAAACGATCAGCAAGGAAGCCTAGGGCGCGTGGATGCAGCGATAGGGGGTGCGTCTGAATTTGAGTGTCCGAGATCATCAAGGAATGTATCGTCTTCCCGGTTGTCTACCGAACAGCTGATCAGTGGGTTCATTCACAAGCAAGTTGGCTAAAGCTCACGGTTTGCACAGCAGGCCAGTTGCAAGCCGATAGACTCCAGAAAAACGACCCAAGTTCACCCCAAAGTATGAGAACAATCCATAGCAACCGAAGGGTATTGGTGGTTATGACGCGGGAATAAAGGCGAGTCGTAAACCTGAAATTTAGGTGATGTTTGGACCTCATGGAGACATAGAGGTTCACAATAACCCAGCCGTACGTCTAAGGACTGA
The DNA here is from genome assembly GCA_023014305.1 of Lepiota subincarnata. Taxonomy (NCBI): domain Eukaryota; kingdom Fungi; phylum Basidiomycota; class Agaricomycetes; order Agaricales; family Agaricaceae; genus Lepiota; species Lepiota subincarnata. The sequence goes on from JAECYV010000008.1 coordinate 536,951, forward strand.
ACCGGGACGCGGAATTCGATGAGCCTGACCGAACAGAGAGATCCTAGAAATTAGTAGAGACAGCTGCCTCGTCACACGTCACGACCCCTGCCCTGGCCTTCCCCTGATCGCATGTCAAAGTTTATCAGCAAGTCAGCAAGAACACAGATCCCTGACAGTGGAGCCTATGCCAAACCCCCCGCCGTCCTTCATCAGCTTGAGCGCACCCCGAGCTTCGGGCACAGAGCAAGAAAAACAAGCCCCCCCCCCTACAGCTATGTATAAGCGCCCACGTCGGCCTCCCTCCAGCTCTCCAGAATCCTGCCACAAGCCCTAAGTATCTGACATGATTGTGCCCGCCCATCAATCATTGCCACCCTTCACAGGAGGTTTAAAGCGTAAAAAGAAATCTCCTAGGCCAGGGTGTTCTGGATGGCAGCTGTCAGGGGTTGCATACTTGACACCCACATCACGCCGCCCCGGTACATGGGTTTTTTTTTTTTACATACTTACTAACTTATTGATTTACATTGTCCACCCACGGCCCCGTCCGCGAAGTTAGGGATGAGGGCATTTGTAGTTTTTAATTCAACAATATCCCCAGGATCTATTGCAGTCTCCGGGCATGATGTCAGGTTCTGGCCTCTGATCGGAGTACATGGACTAATATTCAATGGGAAGCGCACTGCTGGTGTGGACGTTGACTTGGTCATAAAAATTGGAGGTACCGCAAGCCGAGTTTAACGGGCCAAAGTAGGATTGCGCAGAACTTGTTGGCGGACCCACGATTGCTTGCTGAAAATATGCTTGTTGTACAACGGCTCACCTGTCATCTCCGCGAAACACATTCGGCGGACGATGTAGTATCCAGAGGTATTCGATTGCAACGAAGGCACGTAGAATGAACCCAGGCGAGCTGTGCCAGTGACATACGAGAGGTAAGCTACAAGACAATTCGGGTGGAATTTCATTTTGATATATACAGTCCCATTCGGGATCCAGAGGGTCATGAGGACCCATTCCTCATCTGTTATATGATGCCTCGGCCCTTATATCAAAAAATACGCATAGCCCTTTCACCTCACGTACCTGAGCTGGTTCCTAAATGACAGCCGAATTTCATGGCTTATCCTTTCAACCTTTGCCCTTTCAGTCCCGCTCTCTAGTGGTGCAACCCTTGGTCATGCACTCAAGAATCCGTGTCCGCCGGTCGGGTGGGCCGCAGACTCCTTCCACCCTCCCACACCAGACCATTCACTTATGTATTCACCTATGGCTGTCCGCCCAATTCCCGTTGGTCCCGCTCCACGTATCCACGCACCAGGACATCAGGATGGCAGCTGGCCCTCTCCGAAAGCAGGCTTGCACGGTCTTGGCATCCTCCGCCTACAGATGGGATCTCATTCTACATACGATTACGGGGACCGCCCGTGCCTTGTACTTGCATATAAAAAGACTGTCAGTGGGATTGATTCGTCCCGAAGTCGAATAGCTCGCACTTGCAGAACATGCCCTCCGATTCGAAGCGCAGCTCGCCCGATCTCAAAGTAGGGGATATCGAAAAGGAGAATATTGCCTCAGAGCCTTGTTACCCTCCAGGTCTCGAGAGGAGCACACTGTGCGCACCTTGTAATCTAGCATTCTTTAGAACCACTGACGCAGGTTTACAGTCGTCAGGTTGACTTGCGCATGCTTCCTCTACTGGGGTTCCTCTATGCAGTTGCTCTCATCGATCGCACAAACCTGGGTATTGCTCGTACCGCTGGGATGGAGGTAGACCTTGTAAGTCGCATCATGGCAAGCTCAATTAGCCCCCTTTATTGACTTGAACCATAGAAACTAAATATTGGTGATCGCTACTCCATAGCGTCCATGATTTATTTCATTCCCTACATTCTCCTGTGGGTTATTCCTTCTTTTCGGTTATACTGTCGAGCCCGGAGGCTCATGTAATTCCCCAGTCAATTACCGGGGAATTTAATTCTCAAGAGTTTGGGTGCCCGAACCTGGCTCACATTCTGCGTCGTTGGATGGGGTATTGCTCAGCTGGGCATGGGATTCGTCAATACTTGGGGTCAGCTCTGTGCAGCCCGTGTTTTCCTCGGTGTTTTCGAGGCCGGCTTCTTTCCTGCACTTGTCTTCATCATCACTACTTGGTACAGACGTCACGAAGTTCAGAAACGGTAGGGTATCCTCCGTGCTATGCACATTCAAAGCCTCACCCAACTCACCCATTTGTCTCAGTCTGGCTGTCTTTTACATCGTTTCTATCGTCCTCGGAGGCTTTTCCTCTCTCTTCGCCTTCGCATTGACATATCTCAAGGGAAAGCGGGGCCTCAATGGCTGGCAATGGATCTTCATTATCGAAGGCATCATCACCATAGCCCTAGGCATTCTCACCTTTTTGTTCGTCCCCGATTTCCCCAACAAGAGTACTTTCCTCACCGAGGCGCAAACCAAGGTTTGTCATTATTCCGTTACGCATTTTTCTTCTTTTAATATCAACCAAAGATGATCCTCGATCGCGTCGAAAGGGATCGTGGTGACTCCGTCCCCGACGATATCAATCTCCGAAAGATTCTTGTGCATCTTTCCGACTGGACGCTCTGGGCTTACGCCTTGATGTTTATGTGCTCCACCATGCCGGCCTATGCAATGGGTTTCTTTATAACCATTATTCTGAAATCCATGGGCTACTCTACTACCACGTCTCTCGCGCTCACCGCTCCTCCCTATGTTTTCGCTGCTATCTCCTGCTTCTTCTTCGCCTCCCTTGGTGACAAGACCAGGAGGCGCGCTATTTGGCTAGTCGTCCAAACTTTCATCACCATGATCGGCCTCCTCGTCACAGCGTACGCTAAACAGCATGGTGTCCGTTATTTCGGTCTTTTCCTCACCAACGCCGGTGCCTCGGGATGCGTTCCTGGCGTCCTCGCCTACGTAAGTTCACCCCTTCATATGAACTGTAGCTTACTTACACTTGGTAACTTCTCCAATAGCAAGCCAACAACATCGTTTCCCACTCTAAACGCTCTGTGTCAACTGCCGTTACCGTTGCCTTTGGTGGTGTTGGTGGCATCTTCGCCACCACTGTGTATCGCCAAAAGGACTTTCCCAGGTATCTCAACGGGTTGTGGGCAACCATGGGCTGCCAATTCCTCATCCTCATCCTCTGTGCCATTCTTACATTCCACTACACCCGTAAGAACAAACAGGCTCGCGAGGGAAAGGCTGTCAATGAGGGTACCCCTGGGTTCTACTACACCATCTAATTCCGCACTGGGCATCACGGGGACTTGGGGGCTTTCGTTATTGACGTCTGACCTTTCCAAATATCAAAAGGAAATGTGTATTTGTAATGACAGTCAGAATCTTTCACGGGATACGTGAACGTATCGCTACGATCTTGTCTTTTTTGTTTTCCTTTCTTTTTCGTGTCCAATTAGTGCACGGTTAACGCTTAGGATTTCCCCCGAAGCCATTATATCCACTCACGAGTCTCTCAATGCAATTAAAAATGAATTCAGGTAAGGACTCCGCGGCCCGACACATTCACAAGTCAGGCTTGGATCAACGTCAAGAGCAGGGACTCTACTTCCATTCATATGCCAAGGGAGGCACTCGATTCAATAGTAGGTCATCCGACCCTATCCTACATCCATTTTTCCTTCCACGCGTCGGAACTACCGCACGAGAGGTGGGGAGGGGTTCAACGCGGCCCAAGTCAAGTTGACAGAACTCATTCCGGTTCGAGGCTGTTTAGATAAGTGGGGAAGAGGGGGAGATCAGCTGTATTCCAATATACGACGTCTTGCCACCCGCCAGGATAGCAATTACAGCGATCTACGGTCTACACAGCATTGATAGTGCATAAGATTTACTTGAGCGGGAACCATCATATGATCACAGGCACTTGGAGTGTTTTCGAAAATCCATCCTTAGATGACACGCCATGTTCGAGACAGTCAAGAGGTACAATTATATTACGGGGTGCTAATGAGTTTGTCCAGCCTAAGGAAAGTGAGTGGTGCGTAGGGAACCATTTACTCCCAATCACTGTCGTCATCAGACTCCTCAGCTCCCTTCTTGCCTTTCTTCTGACCCTCTCCGGATACGCTGGCGTTTGCCGAAGAGACAACATCAAAGCTGTCTAGGCTGCTTTCTCTCGTGGCGGTCATTGGTGGGGGTAAAGCGAGGTTCGTACCCTTTGCGAAAGGGAAATCAAGTTAGCAGAGAAAAAGTGGATAGGGAGAGCAGACTGGCGTACTAAGTATTTGGATGGTCCGGGTGTCGTGCTCTTTGAGCCTTCCTCTTTCGCATGACCCTCATTCTCGGAATCGCCGTCATCCCAATCAAAATCATCCTCGCTCTCCGTCGTCGCTAGCGACGCATTGTCAATAAAGGCTTCTGAAATTAAGCAGGTACTAACCTTGCAATAGAGCTTTACGTTTTTCTTCCTCTTCCTTGATCTGATGCACACGGAAGAAGAAACGCTGCCAGAATTCATCTTCAGTCAGCTCGGAAGGAACTAAACAGAATCATAAAGACGTTTATATCATGAGTAAAAAGTTCCCGCCGAAATCACGCGCATGAGGCAATCCATCATCACTCACCCAACGCATCCCTCAAAGCAGCTAGAGCCTTGCCATTGCTGGTATCATCCAAAGCCTTGGCAACCTTCGCCTGCCACTCTTCGCCCTCGAATCCACCTTGCTTTGACCCGACTTCTCGTTCGATCCATGTAGTAAACTTCTCTTTGGTAGATCCATCCGCTCCGGGGTCATGCCGCACAATGGCGGGATCATGGTTCAGCCTTCTTAACAACGCTTCTGCACGCGTAGCCACAGCCGCTATGCCACTCTCTACACTCTTGCCTTTCTTGCTCTGGTCACCTGGTGCAGCACTGCTCGAGTCTGATTCTGCCGGCAACATCCACATATCCGACCCGTCCCAAATCAGCCCAGATGAAGATGAAGCCGATGCGGGGTTGTCTTCTTCGGGCGGAATGACCTTGACGGCATCACGCAGGACCTCCCCAGCCTCTTTGACGGCTTCGCGCAAAAGTGCTTCGCTCTTGTGCACATACTCTTCTGCCTGAGTGCGCGTAACGCCTTGGATCCTTTGGAGTTCAGAGAAGAGGTTTGTGCGTAGTTGGGCAAGGTCAACGTTCTCTGAGGCATGTCTGAGTGAGTCAGGAATGTTATTTTGCACGGTAGATACAATGTTCGGGGGGAGGGCGGATTGCAGTCGGGAGAAGAGAGCTTGAGTATTCCATGGGTTGGCGGTAGGTGCAGCGGAAGAATCGGAAGTGGGGTTCGCGGCTACGTCCGACTCCTTGAGGGTGGCAATGGAGGATGAGAGTGGGGTAGTCTCCTCCTTGTCTCCTTCAGGCTCAGATCTTGTTGCATCCTCTTCTGAGGTCGAGGCCTCGGCAGCCGGCGTTGTGCCGGGAGCCGCGAGCTTGTTCAGTTCCTTCTGTGCTTGGGCAACGACGCCTCCGAGATCCTTTCGGGCTGTGTCGAAGACAGTTTGGCTCTGGTCGACTCAATGAATACCAGCCCGCAGGATAGATGCGGCTGCGATGCTTGCCTGCTTTCTGAAACCCCCCCAGAAGCGACCTAGTTGTCCCATAACCTGGTTAACCTCTTCATTTAGGCTCTGCTGCGGGCGGTTGGGGGGAGGTGTTGACGATCCTCCCGCACCTGTAATGTCGTAGGTATCAAGAAAGTTCATGGTCGGAGCTGAGCAACCAGCGCTGGACCTGATTTGGTAATCTCGGGGACATCACAATGCTATATTCGAATATATTGTACAACACAAAAAATTAAAATTGCGAGGCAAGTCAGAAGGCATGGAGCTAAGCAGCGGCAGTAATCTCGACGGCAGCCTTCGAGGGTACGTTGACGTTGAGAGGGTAGTTAACAGGTGTTTTAATATTGGCTCGTGGGCCAAGGCCAAGAGCAAGTCTTGTCGCCTTGCAGTCTTTGATGAAGTCGGTGAACATCTGACCAGTGGTGAGTGGGGTGATATGCATCGGTTAGAAAAACCCTACCTCGATAGTATCGAGAGGACCGCCGGCACTTTCGGGGTGGAACTGGACACCGATAACGTTCTTGCCTGAGGCGGCGGTAGATTTGATGCCCTCCACGGAAGAATCATTACAATTGATGAAGAACGGCTCCCATCCTTGTGGGAAAGGGTCTTGTAACTTGAGCGCGTATTGGTGGTTTTGACTACCGAAATAGAGTGAGCTGGGTAAATCAATGATAGAATGTGATGTACCTCGTGACGTAGACACGCCCAGCCTTGACAGAGCCAGAGGAGGCGAGGGCTAACACTGGTTGGTTGTGGCCACGGTTCCCAAACGTCATCCTGTATGCTTCGAGACCAGCTGCCATGCCGATGATCTGGTGACCCATGCAGAGACCAAAGATGGGTTTGTTCCACTCTTGGATAGTCTTGCTGAGATTATGTGCGGCTTCCATGCAGTGGGATGGGTCCCCAGGGCCATTGGTTAGGAATAGACCGTCAAACTGATCTCGGACGGCATTGAAGTCGTAGTTCCAGGGGAGCACGGTGACGGCTGCACCCCGACGAACCAAGGAACGAAGAATATTGGCCTTGGCACCAAAGTCGAGAACCGCAACGCGGATATCACCATTGGGGTTGAGTTCGTATGGTTCCTTAGTGGAAACCTGGTCCACGAGGTTTTCTGTAGACGGGTCCCAGTACTCATTGGCTTGGGGGGCGGGGAGGCAAGCATCGGGACCAACGGCAACGCGGCCTAGCGTGGTACCTTGGTCACGCAAGAGCCTTGTAATCGCACGAGTATCCACTCCCGTAATGCCCGGGACATTGTGGCGTTTGCACCAGGATGCAAGGGATTCGACCGCGGTGTAGTGAGAGAAGCGCTCGGCTACATCTCCCACGACGACGGCAGCACATTGAATACCCTTGGATTCAAGGACAACACCCACATCCTGAGAATCGTATGGGGCTTTGTTATTGGGCACGCCGTAGTTTCCGATCATAGGGGTAGTGAAGACGAGGATTTGGCCACGGTAGGAAGGATCGGTCATAGACTCTGTATCTATGATCGCACAAGATCGGACGGTCAGTCAGGACGCAATCGAGTGAGGGAGACGAGGATATGCTCACAGGAAGTGATGGATGTTGAAAAAACTGTTTCACCGAAGAGGCTGCGAGGAGCGCCAAAGGATTTGCCATTGAAAGACTGGCCAGTCTTGAGATGGAGAGCGGCTGGCAGGCCCGTGAAGGACTCTGCATGGGTAGCGAGCCCTCTGGAGAATTTTGAGATACGGAAGATGTGTCGGGCGAGCATGGCTATTTAGAAGCTCAAGAGAGAAAATACGAGGTCGCTGAGGTAACTGGGGGGCAGGGTTAGCATTGAGACGGGCGGGTTATAAGGCAGACAGACTCGTCTCTGGTGTTCTTGGTAAATTGCATGTACAAGGAGGTCAGCCCCCAAGAAGATGGCAGGAGATGGAAGAGCGGGTTTCGAATTCTAAAGGAAATGAGCCCAGTTTTGGTGTTTTTTTTATACACTCTGCGCCTCACCACTTTCCCACGCGCCTTTTTATATCGCTCCCCGTGTCTTTTGTGGCGCACGCCTCGTAACGTCTCCACCAATGCCTCATACGCCTCAGTTGTTTTATCACTCAAATGTTTTCACTCTCGTCGCTCATGCCTGCATAACAGTATTCGTCGGATCTTGCAATGCCCAGGCCAAGGTCTCGTGAATGCGGCCGTTCTCATTCCCAAACAGGAAGCTCCTTGGCCCGGAAAGCCCCCGGCGCTCACGCGTGCATCAAGGAATCCTCTCACTGGATCTGTCCACACCACCTATTCCATTATGTACCAGCTGAACGGTCCTATGGGCATGTCGCCCTCTTATTAGACTTTGACCCTCCATTTGCCCTCTACCTTGCACGATCTGCTTTCCTTGCGGCGTCCACGCATCATCGGAGGGGCGACGCACCCTGACCTAACGTACTCTGATGTCCCTGGAAATATCATTACGCCGGTGGTGCGCTCTTATTGGACCTCCGGCACATACCCAGGTTCCATTTCCCCAACGTGTTTGGTCTCCGACTTCCGAGGAGCAGTTTGTGGTGACCTCTGATGAGAATCTAATCATTGCTCACATGCTTTGTGAATCACACCTCATACCTTGCAAGGCGCACCTGCTCAAGCTCCTTTGCCGTCATGTTCGACCTACTCAGACCCACTTGTCGGCGTAATGCTTCCTCGCCTGGAGACGTCGCATCTCTAAAGCCCTTGACAACCTCACCACGATCTCCATATGACCATGCCTGGTACAATCACTATTATAGGTTGCTTATGTCTCTACATCAATTAAACGGCACCCGGGATTTTTGAATGCGGTAGTTGGACCTCGGAGGGACTGTATGTCCCGTTGGTGAGTAATAATGTCGACCCTCAAAACACGTTCGTTTCATTAGACGACTTCCTACCTATATACAATGTAATCTAGGATAATTTTCGCAAATGCAAATGCAATATGTAATAAATCCATATCTACAGTAGGAAAAGGGGATTAGCGACGATGTGCAATACTAACCTGAAACGTCGAGATGTGCGCGAAAACATTGCAAGATAGCGATAAAACGTCCAAAAAAGAGGGGGAAATCCAAAAAAGAAAAACTCTAGGATTTCGGCGTTCTCCCTTTCACAGGTGCACCTGCCCTCCGCGACTTGGGAATATGCGACATGTTCTCTACCTCACTCTCACTCCCAGCGCTGCTGTCACTTTCTTCATCATATCCGCTCTCCCTCCCCATTCTCCCATACAACTCCTTTAACTTGTCCTTCCTCTTGGCTGGTTCACTCGTGGGCATCGGCAAAGTGGAGTGCCTCAAAATCTTGGGCGTAAACATCCTTACCGCTCCGCTCGCAAAGTCCGTCAGCCTGCGATACTTCGACGGCTGGGTTTCACTAGGTCTCTTCATCACTTCATCCCGTACTTCCTCCTCCGAGTCGGAAGCCCAGTCGTTGGCTGTGGGTACCTGACTGTGCAGTTGGGAATAAGGAAAAGCGTCCTGGGTTTCGCTAGGGATAAATAACGGACTACTTTTCTGCTTTCCCTTTCCGTTCCCCTTCTCCTTCGCATTTTGCATAGCCTGTTCCAGTCGAGAAAGCGATTGCTTAGCTCTGAGAGACGGCGGCCTGCGCTGAGACTGAGGTTCGGCCCCAAGCAGGAAGGGGATAGGATCCTGATCAGAATGCAACTCGTCAACCATAGGGTCCGATTGGGTACCGGGAAGTGGCGTTGTCGGCGGTAGCGTTGCCCACGCATCCAGAGATATCGGAGGACTTGGTGGTGGTGTTGTTACTCCCTGGGTCATAGTCTGATCATTATGCGCGCTCGTGTCCGCACTTTTGGTCGGTGGTATCAGTAGCTGGTCGGGCGTCATCTCATCGGCGCTTTTATTTGTTTTTGCCTTCTCCTTGGGCTCGCTTCCAGACCGCGAGGGATCTCTGGCGTCCATGGCAATGGGTTTCGAAATTTGACGAGTTCTTTTCGACACCGGTGGTCGAATTGCATGAGAAGTAATGGGGTTCATCGGAGTCGCAGTCTTGGAGGCAGTCCTCGTAGACCGACGAAGGGGCGGATCACTTTCCTCGTTTGTTTCCTCTGCCTGCTGAGGGATCTTCGCTCCCGCTGCCATTGAACGCTTCAAAACAGGTTTGTTTGCGGCTACAGTACCTTCTTCCTTAGGCTCTTCTTGGCCTTCGCCCATTTCGAGATTGTTTGCCTTCGTTCTCTGCTGCCCTCGTAGCGCCGTAGCTCTATTAGGTCGAGGTTTGGTGGTGGGAACAATGGCCGGAGCAGAGCCCGAGCTCGAAGGCTTTTGCGGAGGCGACGCTAGTTGCGTCCGAGTTCTCATTCGATGAACATAGGCCGGTTTTGGCGTCGATTCACGCATGGGTTGTTCGTGTAGGGAAGGACCGACACCATCATCACCTTCGATTGGACTTCGTCTGCGATCGTTTTGCGGTGTTTCCGCTGCCTCTATGGGATCCGGCTCGAAGACCCGTGCCGGCGCCACCTCCTGTGGAACATGGTCAGGCTCGAATTCCGGGTGGCTGGTTCCTCGAGAGGGATCCTTGTCTACAAGTTGATCAGGGGTGGGCAAGTCGGGCGGAACATCCGGACCTGGGCTCGCCGTGTCCTGGTTCTGTGCGGGCGTCGGTTCCGAATCTGCAAGACGAAGGGCCGCATTGTCTTGGACAAAATAGTTCTCAACAACCTCATCCCCGGTCTCATCCATCTCCACGGAACCTGCCCCTCCATTCGTCTGTTGAAGCGCCTGATCTTTATGGGATGAGTGGTCGGCTGGATGAGATCCTGCCAAAGCCCGTTCTGACTGTGGCATAGGAGGAGTGGCGATCCGAGGGGTAGGTGGCTCCTCGTCCTCATCCTCTTCATCACTAGACTCAGAATATGATACACGACGTCGTTGTCGCCTTGATGCGGAAGGGACGTCCCCGTTCAAATCGTCGTCCAGTTCAGGTTCACTGGGTAGCTCATCTTCGCTGGTCTCGGTTGAAGGGAGTTGTGTAGACCTCAGGGGGGACCCCGGTCCGCGGACGAGAGCCTCCAGGTCTCTGTCGGTATAGCTTGAGAGGTCGGGTGCCGCAGAACGAAGTGAGAGAGGTTTGGACGGAGGTATTGTGGCAGATACTTTCTCCGAAGAGACGCTTGTCTCACCATCGTCATTTTGAATGAACTGGACAGGATTTTTAAAAAGAATTTGTTCCCGGGAGGATTTGGATTGGCGTTTGGGGTGTGGTGATAAAGGATCATCCCGCGGAGGTTCGTCTGGAACCACAGAAGAGGACGTCTCTGAATCGTTGAGAGATGGTGATGTCGAAGGGCGGGGGGGAGGGGAAGTTGCCATAGCAATAGAAGAGGTAGACGTTACGTTAGCCTTGGAAGCTGCTCCGATAGAGGCAGGAGGTTCGGAGAGGGAGTTATTCACATTCGGATTGCTCTTTGCAGCTGCTGTGCGCCTGCTCCTTAACACAAGCTCTAGGTCTTGAATGATGGATGCGCGATGACCTCCAACATCTTGAGTTGAATCCTCCTGGAGTTCAATTATCCGGCTTCGAATACTGTCGGGGTCTGCCCTAATAAGAGGACAGTGGGTATGAGTATGAGTGTAAATTTTTCCACAGTACCAGTAAGTCCTTTTCGGGGGCGGTTTGGGACTTGTACGTGCACCTTGAGTAGGTTGCACAGAGGTTGACTGGACCACTTGGAGATCCCTAGTGGGTTGAACCATTATACTTTGGTCAGAACCCACAGCTGACGAAGGGTTTAAATATTTCTCGATCATCAACCGCGAAATATTGGCAAGAGAAGTCTCGGTGACTGGGTCGTTGGCTTTGATTTCGGATTCTACTACATGCAAAACGTTACCAAATTACCACATCACGCGAGCGGCAAGCTAACCTGCAGTTGTTGCCTCTCGCTCCTTTGACTTAGACTTCGCCTTCTTTTTTAGTTTCCCTGTCTACGGATTAGCCAAGCTCCGAATTGACAAATGCAACACTTACCCGAATCGGAGGGTTTGGCTTGCGTCACAGGTTCTTTCGCGGTTGCTAGCTTGCTCTTCTTGGTTTTAGGGTTGACATCTGGTAAAATCATTAGCAAACTGAATGTTGGTTTGGGGTATGTGCAAACATACCTTTATGGCCAGTAGACTCATCCAGCCTTGATAAGCTAGATATAGTCTTTGCAGGTTGAGAGGAGCTTTGTGCACCAGTTGGCCCCAGGGTGGTTACGGGAGGTGCTGAGGCGGCTACGGACGCTATCGTCTCTGCCTCTGTTGGAAGCTTTTGGGTAGTTGGCAACTTCTTCGCCTTCTTATCTCCTGAACCCGGGTTTTCCTTGACTTTTCTTTTTTTCTTTTTTGGTTCATCGACCTCGGCAGGTGTGAGATTCGTACGGGCAACCGGAATGTCGCTCGAAATGATAGCATTTTGTGCTCCTGCGGGCCTTGCGGATACCTTTTCAGCGGGCTCACCCGTCTTTGCGTTGTTCACCGGAAGAGCATCATTTTTGGTAGGGCCTGGATTGCTGGGGCTTTGGAAGGCCGACAAGAGGGCAGATACGAGAGGTAAAGCGCTTCCTGCCTGAGGGACTTCTCTCATGGGTCCTTTTGCCACCATTGCCGATGCGCCTCCCTTCTTGGGTGCTTCATTTGGTGGAGATTTGGAGGGGGGAGCTAATTCCGCCGACTGGTTGGATGGCTTTGTTGGAGCAATCTTGAGACGCTTCGACGGCGGTTCAGCACCCTCATTCACGGGCTGGTTGGCTCCAGCAGGCTGTTTAACCGTGTTGTCAGGCGATGAAAGAGGAGGATTGTCCAAAGTTCTCTTCTTCTTTTTCTTCTCTGTCGCTTGTTGGGGCTGCAGTTAGAAATGATGAACATTTAGATCTTGTGAATGGGCTGAAATTGCTACCTCTCGGTTGTTCGAGCTGGAGTTCGTGACAGTTATAGAGCTCTTTTCGATTGTGACGCGCACGTCCGCCGTAGAAGAGAGGAGCAAGGCGTTGTAGAAAGCGTCAAAATCATCCTCTAAAATGCGATGAACGCCATGACACTTTGGATTTTTGTAATCGAACTCACCGTCTTCCAGATCAATGTATTTATCGCCACGGATTTGTGAAAGATGAATCGTGGCATCCGACCCAAGACCAAGCTTCTTCCTCGCGACTGCCTTGAGCTCCTTTAGCGAGTCCTCTGAACGAGCACCCAAACGGGGTTGTTAGGGTGAAATAAATATGGTTCAAGCTGACTGACCTTTGAAGAGACGATCAAAGGTCCTGCCAGATGCGTGGTAGGTGATCCTTGGACTGTATAAGTCGCGTTTCCGCTTGCCGCCAGCCTCCATCGTGGATGAAGGAGGTATAAACCTAAATGGGTTATATGTGCTCTAATGGATTGGCTGTGGGAAGATCCACGCGTGATGTTCCAGTCGTATTGGGTCAAACATGTACAAGCAAACAGCAACCCACCAACCCGTCCTCGTCCGTACAATCATAATGGCTGGGGGAGGCTACTGTAAGTTCATACGCTGCGCTGCACTTCCGCCAATGCTGAAATGCTATATAGCACCAGGATTTAAACCACAAACTCCGAGCTTCGGATTGCGATTCCTTTCCACGGGCCTTGGTGCGGCGATGTGGTTCTTCATATTCTACAGAGCAAGGTGAGGAACACGTTTGGGAGTTCTACGAGTCAGTCTTGACAAGACCTCTGACTATAGGAAGGATGGTGCTAAACTACTGGTAAGACTTTCTCGGTGACTCTTTGGAAAGATGCTTATGTTGCACCTAGGGCCACCACCCTGTTGCAGATAATGGCCACGGCCACGGCGGGCATCACTAGTAGAGACATAGAAGAAGAGAAATATCATCTTGCTAATTTATACCAAGGACGTCACACCATCATGTTTATCCTACCACAGTTAGCAACATCCCCTCGGTCTCTGGAGAGTCGATGATGCGTGTCATTAATGTCCACCACAGACCAGCAGTCAACAGAAAACAAAGGCCTCGGCGTACCACATAAAACTTGACGTCTAACGTTCGTCACTCAATTTCAAACCTGCCTCCATAGTTTTACACTTCTCCCGTGGTCAACAAAACCGCCACATCCAGAAACCCATACGGGATTTTCTACCTAACCTCCATAATCTATAGCGTTTGTAACTGAATTTTTACAAGCCATTGCATGCTGCTTGTCGAATCTCGCAATTTGACCCGGTCTCCGGATGAACACCCTCAACAGGCATCTACGAACGCCGTCCTCTACTCTCTTTTTGTTTTTTTTTATGGAGCCACCGTAGGGATAGGCACCTGACAACTTACCCTTTCCGAGCTGGAGTCCCTCCCACAGGGAGAAGCGCCGTCCCCTATTTGATATGCACCTTTGACCACACCAACATGTTAAATATTTAGCCATAAAGCGTATATTAAATGCTTCAGTGCTCAAAGGGACTTGCCTTTAGATATATATATACCAAGCAACAATGTTTTGTAAAGGGCGCCTAGCTCAGGGGCTTGCAACAGGTTCCCTAGACTCTGGCAAGTCGAGGGCTTCCCGACTCCGGCGAACGCGGTCTCTGGCAACATGTTTCCTTTTTTTCACCAATCTTGCGAGCCCATTTGCCACCATCCGGACCACATGCGGGAGTCTTCAAACTATTGGTACCGTATGGTACCATAGAGCTGAGAGTCAGAGCGTCTAATGTCGCGCACACATGACATGATTAGCGTTATTCAACGACTACTAGTCACGCCCTACGGCAATCAAGGATGCTCAATGAACCACCTTCCACGAAACCGCCGAGTGATCAACGCCCTTCGTATTTTTTGGGTTGCGCTTGCTCTTTGGTACGAGTATGTCGTTTTTTGGGCCTCGGTAAGGTCATGCAGGTGGCCGGACTCTGGCATGAGCAAGCTGGTATGTCCGCAATGTCCCTCCAATATTTCTCCACGTTGACACCGTCACTAGCGGGCTGCGAAGGACACATCGCCTTCTCATATTCTCATTATCGCTGATCCCCAAATTCTGGACCATCGTTCTTATCCTGATCGTTCTCCGCTCTTGACCTACCTTTCCCGCTTGGTCGTCGACCTCAACCTTCGGAAAAATTGGCGCACGGCCATTGCAAAGAATCCTGATGCAGTCGTTTTCCTGGGTGATATGATGGATGGAGGGAGGATGAACATGACTAGTGTTGAGTAAGTCACTTTTATACAGTACCCGGCTTGGTGCTCATCTTATTACCCAGGTACGAGCAGTATTTCACTCGTTTCAAGAATATATTTCATAGTCGGCGGCAAATACCTCAGTACTTCATACCCGGAAATCACGACGTTGGGTAGATATTCGCCTTATTGTGAAATAGCTCATAGGGCCTAATCCCTTAACCATCCAGCCTACGATCTTCATCTCTGTTCTCTCCTCATGCTCGCGCACGTTACACCTCCCATTTTGGACCCACCAATAACCGAATTTCAATGTCCAATCACACCCTACTGTTCTTTGATGCTCTCAGCTTTGTCGAGGAAGACTACGAACGTGAAGGTCATAAGAAATCATTCTCAGAGTGGAAGCCGAAGCCCAACGGGTCTTTCAGGTTTCTTCACAAGGTTCATGAAGGTGAGGTTATTCTCCTTTGCCGTGATAATTTGCTAAGATGTATCTCAGAAGATGTCCTGGACCCCGTCGTGCTCTTTACCCACATCCCACTATACCGACCTGATGGTAAATCGTGCGGTCCTATACGCGAGAAAGGTTTCATTCGACCTGGTGTCGGCTTTGGCTACCAGAACACCCTTGGCAAACAATCAACTGCCTTCTTACTGACCATGGCCAGGCCGACAGTTATATTCAGGTGAGCCATTCGTTAGTATTCTAGCTTCAGCAAACTCAAGCATCCATAGCGGCGACGACCACGATTACTGCGAGCATATCCATCAGGGCATCATCTCCCATCCAGTGCGAGAGATTACAGTCAAGTCCCTCTCTATGGCGATGAATGTTCGGAAACCAGCTTTTCAGCTCCTCTCCCTGTTCCCGGCCCAATACTGGGATGACACCCATCCTACTTATGCGGATGCCCCTTGTATACTTCCGGACCAACTGGGGATATACTTGGGGATATACCTCCCCTGTCTCTTCCTATCTCTTCTCATTATCTGTGCCTCCGTCGCCTATACTGGTGGGAAAAAACATCACGACCGTGAAATGATGACCACGATCTCGCCGAATAAGCATCTACCCGATCCTGTTACCAAGACAGACAGAGGTCAGACTTCTATCATCTGTTTTGGCCACCGTCGGCGCATACCTTGTGGTTTAGGGTCCCTCTTCAATGGGCGAGGAGCAGGTAGAACACCTAAACGTGGTTTCGTGCGCAGCGTTCTATGCGATGTATGTGATGTTGCTATGCTCCCTATTGGTATATTTGTTGTTGTCACTCTCTGGGTTTCTCTATGACTACATACAGCTTTCATATTTGTTTGACGACGAGTATATCCTTAATGTCATCTATTATACCCAATTGACATATATATTTGTAACGACGATAGCTCATGTCGTGAGCGTTACAAACGACCTTTTTGAGCGCTGTTGACCCCGACGAGGGTAAGAAGATCAGGGCATGTGCCACAACAAGTAATCTTGTATGTACCTAGATTCCATCCCCTTGCGAGTCCCGGTAACCAAGTATAGATTCTAAAATGTTCACAACAGCACGTCCCTGCTGTGCAAACTAGGAAAGGGAGGAGAGGGGCAACGGAAGGAGAGAAAAACGACGCCACCCTAGCCCTGGAACAAAATAAAGCTTTTTCCTCCCTTGATCCTTGCGCTTGCCTTTGGGCGCCATGAGATACTGTTGAGCGGCTGGGTCTCTCGTTGTTCTTGCGCGTTCTGTGTGCTGACGACCCTTTGAATGTACCCCCCTCCCATGCTGGATCGGCCCTTGAGGTAATTGGCTGGCTTCCAGTCATTTTCCGGACAAACACCATCATACTCGTTTCTTATCCAGTGAAAAGGAGATGGATCATAGTGCCTACAACAAGGCACAGAAACAACTTGGCGTGATAATAGCATTTAGTATGGCTGTATCTGGGAGTGATACACACCAGAAGTTGCCAAAACCCAAAAATGCCAAAACCACATAGGGACGGAGGCCAATCATTTCAGCGACTGTCTGATTTGGTATCATCCAATGTCCTTAATAAAAGCTAAAGCAGCTGGAGTCAAGAGGGGAGTATATCCTATCCCACACTTTGTTCCCTTCCTTTACCTTCCCAATCTGCTAGGGCTCCCCTTGTATAGAGCGCTTGTGAAGGTACCCCTCCCCCTAATCTCAGGTCCCCGACTTGAGACCTGTTCCCAGACGCCTTTAGTCAGATCGGGCGCAGCGATGGAGGCAAGTGATGGTAATGGCCTTGAACCACCATATAGCATCTCCTCAGGCACACCTTCCTATACCTCGCTTCCGCTTGCCGGTGAAGAGATGATACAACACACTCCACGGCCTGGGATATCCCCTGCGAACAGCGTATATACGAGGCAGTGGAAGATGGCCACCATAACGCTGTGTAGACAAGAGGAGGGTGTGCATCGTCCAGTTTATCATCGCGGAGGGCTTGTTACCGGAACATTGGAACTAAAGTGCCCTGAAAATGTGCTGGAGGTTTTCGTCAAGGTGAGCATGCGCCGCTCTCGCCGACTCCGCTAGTGCCTGGTCCCGGTCTTGGCATATTGACTGTTTGTTGATATGGCTGAGGTCGCTCCTGCAATTTATACACGTAGAGGTTGATACCGATGAATGAATAACAGCTCGAGGGAAGGATAGCATCATCAGTCTCAGAAGTTGGAGCGCGGGTGACGCGACTCGTGCAAGAAGAAAAGGTGTTATGGAAAGGGGGGGAAGAAGGGTTTCCCGACTCATGTCCGAGAGTCCTGCCGTTTGCGCTCCAATTTCCTTTGTGGTTTACGGAGGATGGTAGATCATGGAGATTACCACCTTCATTTGTAGCGAATTTCCTGGGTGTTCCTACGATCTTTTCGAGATGCAGCTATACATTTTCGGTGGTGCTAAGAAGGGTGAAGGACTATCGTCTGATATCGTGGGTCAAGCACAAAACGTGAGTGTACAACTGGAGAGGCTGAAATCGGTACCCGGAGGATGATAATTATATCCAGGTACAGCGTGCTGCTTGACTATCGACCCCGAAGCCGACCGAGCTGCCCCGTTCCCCGGTTTGAGTCAATTTCTTCAGTCAAATCATTGCCTGAGGAGTGGACACAACTTGTTTCGAGCATGGAAGTAGGGCGGGGATCATCAATGAGACCTGTTGATTGTCATGTAAGTTGGATGTCCGTAAAAGCTGCATCAACGGAATTCTCACCTTTATACTGATAGTTCCTCATCCCAGCGGCTTCCACGTATTCGCTGTCAGACCCTATCCCCTTCCATGTTCAGCTCTCGAATTCTCTCGGCAGGCTACGAGAGCCTGTTCCGCTGTCACAGCGTCTTTTGCGGTCCATATCGAATGTCAACGGCAGGGAGTGTCCCATACGAGTCTACTTGACCCGGGAGATCACACTGGACATTCACGGGAAAAAGTCAACCGGGACGCTGACCGTTGGGACTGGGACGATGCGGGCAGTTCCGCCAACGGATCTCGGGCTGATATCGGGATTGTCGGATAATATATGTCTCGAGTGGGAAGGGAGTGTAAAATGTTCAAAAGAAGTGATGTGTGGGGGATTTTTTGTCGGAAGTCTGCGTGTCAAGGTATGGCGTCTGTTTGGCAGCAAATCCCGTGTACACAGGAGAGGCTGAGAGGGTTCTCGTGATGCAGGATTATTTAGTGCTCGAGTTGGGATCGCCGGCAGCGAAGAGTTCCCACCGGGTGCCTATGCAAATCGTACATCCTGTCAAGCTTGTTACGGATCGGTGGATAGAAAACCAAGTGGAGCACCCACGCGAGGACTGATTGACGGGGCGTGCCTGGAGGGATGTCTGAGGCAGATGGCAGATGGGCAGGGTACTTTTTATTGCTGACGGAAGGAAGCCTGCGTGGGGGGCGCTAAAGACGAAATTCACATGCAGTAGTCAAATATATTCTTAGCGCGCATAACTCTCGGCGGTTGGAGCACAAGGGCGAGCTAAGGTTATAATATAGGCAGGCTAGGGGTGTGTGCTACTATGGGGGTGCACACGAGGCTGGGACGGCAGCGCAGACGGGAGCGCCGGGTGAGAAGGCAGGGGACACGATGTGATGAGATATGACATTGGCACACACGGGTGATGGACAAAAACGAGGAGAGAGTGCGAACAAACGAGTATAAAAGCCGCAAGAGGAAGCTGGCGTTGTTCTGCAGGCGAGCCAGTTCCGCATCGATCCCGGTTCAAGCTCGCGTCCGCCCCGCGAGCTGGATGCATGAACGTTTGTGCCATACAACGACCACACCAGCCCCGGTTTGCTTTGAGCCCCTTGACGCCTATAAAAGCCCAGGGCTCTCCTGCGACGGCTGCAAGGACAACACCGTCTACCTTGTCTCGCGCGTCGCTGTCGCCTTCCATTCCAGTAGATAGCCGAGCCGTTCGTCGTTCGTCTTGGATCTGCGAGCCAATCAGGGAGGAGCCACTCAGCTTGGAGCCCACACCCCAGTTTACAGGCTCAGAAAACGCAGAACATCTCAAACGTCATCACAGGCCCCGCGCCCCATTTTCTCGCACACATTCTGCACCCCAGTTGATTTCCACCTCCACCACCTCCCCAGTGTATATCAAGTGCGCATATACTCACCTCCCGTCCCCGCCCCTACTCACCTCCTTTTCTCCAAGCATGTCGGCCTCCCTCATGCCTCGCAGCGACTCCTACAATGCCCGCGTCCGCGGCGCCAGCCATATCGACTTCAAGACCGCCACCACTGGCGTCGCCGCCAAGGCCATGCGCAACGAACTTGGTGCGCTTGTCGCCTCTGTCAGTGACCCCGCTACACGCAAGGTAACCTTTACCTCTACTACGCGTCCATTGTCACTCATAACCAATGCCCACAGTCTTTTGACACCGAAATGCAGTCCTTCTTTTATTTATTTACTCGCTATCTGTCCGAGCGCGCGAAGGCCGTTGATCTGTGCGTAATCGCGTAATCGCAACTGGGTCGCTTCATCTCACACACTCTCCAGCGACTGGGATCGTATCAAATCGCCCGCCGATGACCAGATCGTTCCCTATGCCGATCTTCCCCAACCGAAAGACACCAGCAACCTCAACAAGCTCGCTGTCCTCAAGGTCAACGGTGGTCTTGGTACCTCCATGGGTATGTTCTCGTCCACTCCTGTGTTCATCTCCCTCCTCATGCCCGCCACCAGGCATGACCGGTGCCAAGAGTGCCCTTGAAGTAAAAGATGACATGACCTTTCTCGATCTCACTGTGCGACAGATCGAACACCTCAACACCACCAACCGTGTCGATGTCCCTCTCATCCTCATGACCTCCTTCAACACCCATGATGACACCCTCCGCATCATCAAAAAGTACGCCAACCAGCAGCTCCGCATCACCACTTTCAATCAGTCTCGCTACCCTCGTATCTTCAAGGAGTCTCTCCTTCCCTGCCCCAAGCGAGCCGACGATGACAAGAAGCACTGGTACCCTCCCGGTCACGGYGATCTCTACAGCGCTCTTCTCCATTCTGGTGTCCTTGATCAACTCCTCTCCGAAGGAAAGGAGTATCTCTTCGTCTCCAACTCGGACAACCTTGGTGCTGTGTACGTTATCAATCGCTTGAACGTCCACTTGTCCTCACCTCTTGTAGCGTCGACGAGAGTATCTTGCAACACATGATCGATACCCAAGCTGAATTCATCATGGAGGTCACTGACAAGACCAAGGCTGACATCAAGGTATGAGACTTCAGCCTCCGTCAAGTCCAGGCTTTGTACTGATGGTCGTACAGGGTGGTACCCTAATCGGTAAGCAGATAAACCCTGTTCGGTTAAATTCATACTAACACCGGGAATAGATTATGAGGGTTCCATCCGCTTGCTCGAAATTGCCCAGGTTCCTTCTGAGCATGTTGAGGACTTCAAGTCTGGTGGGTGGAAGAAATCACTTATGGAGTTTCATTTTATTCATGTACGATAGTTCGCAAGTTCAAGATCTTCAACACAAACAATCTATGGATCAACTTGAAGGGTACGAGAGATCATACTCAATCTTTTTTTGTACGCTCAAATTACCCATAGCTCTTAAACGCATCATGGAGAATGAGGGCATGGAGCTCGACATTATCATAAACCCGAAAACCACTGACGACGGTGCTGCGGTCGTTCAGCTCGAGACGGCTGCCGGTGCCGCTATCAAGCACTTCAAGAACGCCCACGGCATTAACGTACCTCGCAAACGCTTCTTGCCTGTCAAGAGTTGTTCCGATCTCCTCTTAATCAAGAGCGATATCTACTCGCTTAGGCACGGCCAACTGGTTATCAACGAAAACAGAATGTTTGAGACTACACCCGTTATTAAATTGGGCGACCACTTCAAGAAGGTAGCTGACCCACTTTGTACGATTCGAGCACAACCTAATGTGCCCGCTTGAACAGATCCAACAATTCCAGAAACGGTTCAAGAAAATTCCCCGTATTCTCGAGCTTGACCATTTGACTGTCACCGGGGATGTGTATTTTGGTCGTAACGTGACCCTCCGTGGAACCGTCATCATCGTCGCAAATGAGGGTCAGCGGATCGATATTCCGGATGGCTGCATCTTGGAGAATAGGCTGCTCTCTGGAAACCTGAATATGACTGTATGTCTTTTTTCCCCTTTTACTCCTACATCCTTCCTTGTGCTCACGGTCACCCAGGAGCTTTGATTGTTGTCTCTAACATGGTCTAGATGTACGGATGGGACTCTTTGCTTGAATCCGATATGGACTTGCGCATTTTATCCTCTTTACGATTTACTTTCTCGTATAGTTGTCGTTCTCACATTGTTGAGGTCGGGCTTGGCCCGTATCTACGTCGTCGTATTTTTTTCGCACCTAATTACTCTTACTATTGACAATGCTATAGACTACGTTTCGCCAAGACGCCAGGATAGGGCACTTGGTTGAAATATTAAACAACTGGTGCGGTCCCTGAAATAAACGATTGGACTCGCTCCCGCCCTGATGGATTCGGGTGACGGGCCTGGCTGCTCTGTTCTGACAATAGATATTTGTGCGTGGATAGGATCAAGCGACAGCCCTGTATCTCAGCTCACACAAAAGTTCTGAGCGCTCATGTTTCGAGCTTGAAACTCACCATAAGAGACATTGTCGTAAGGTAAAGGCTGGCATCGCTTATGTGAGCCTTCAAAACAGCAGTTGCAAAATAATATGCTTACGGGTAGATGACTTGGGCTGCCACCCTGCTGTAACTGTTTATCACCACAGAAATTGCGATTGCTAAAGGTTCGCAGCCAGTTTGATGGTTTGGTTTGGAGTTTGTTCGGAAGGCAGTTGTATGCCGAAGAACGTGCGTGAGGGTGCCACGAATGGTTTTCCGAAGGAATAGTCAGAAGCCTTGGAAGGCCAGCGTAATAGCACACTCACTGGCTAAGCTAAGAATCGGTACTTCAATGCCCTCCCTTGTCAGCCGATAACTAAGCGGAGTTCTTCCGGTGCCCGTGAGCGTTACGGATAGGTGCTTGGCCAACATGAGAGAGATAATTATAAATTGCATAGCCAATTCCCCCATTCTGAATATAGGACCAAAATTATTGCTGTCTTTATTAAAAGTCTAGCTGTGATGACGCACCCGTAAATCCGAAGAGCTAATGTCGAGATAATCGCACCGTGTTGGAAGTCGAGTCCAGCAGCCCTGCGCGCCAGAACCAGGAACGTCATGATAGCTGCTGCCCGGGCAGACAGGACCAGAACAATGACTAGTTTCATGATTCGCCTTCGGTTGTAGAGAAGGTATACTGCAAGCGAGGTGAGCCGAAATTGAAATACACCCCTGTAGATACTATGCCAGAGCGTGCGGACTTACAGCGTTTCAAAAGGGTGAACTCTACGATAAAAATCATTGACTGCGTCGACAGGATCTTGAACAGCACCCAAATGAGGCCATATGATGGATCCCGGTCGATCATCGCCTGAGCGTATTTGGCGTTAAATCTAAGAAACGAGTTAAAAGATGGTGGTTTTCCTTGTAGATTCATTGCCGTCGGCCACGGGAAAACGTACAGATGGATCATATACGGCGTGTATCTTGAGATTATGAACAGAAAGCTCGAGAAGTAGAACCGCCAGGGTGTCCTGATTGAGAGTTCGGGGTTATTGAGCTAGCCATGGATCGCGAGACATACATAGGAGAACTCACGACCAGACGTATTCTATCTCCTCCGGGAGATGATACAAATGCTCGCAGATACACAGCGCAAGGGCAATGACTAGAGAATCAGCTATAGAGAAGGATGCCCTCTGACCAGGCGTGTTTATAAGCACTCACTGGAGGCACCTTGTCTAACGTCCATCTTGGAGCCAAACGGGCTCAACCAAAGCGAAAGATATGGCCGCGAGAAATGGTGGTAGTAATTGGTAGAGGCCTCGTTAGGCTGGTATGGGGATTGACGGTAGTCTCCCAGCTCGGCAAGCCTGGATTCAATTAAGTTGACTGGAACATCCAGGGACGCGGGCCCAATCTAGAGAACAAGTAGCGGGCAATAGGTGATAGGTATCTTGGGATGGTGTTTCCATCCAGGAGGCGTAAAGGCCATCTACCCTTTGCAAAACCATTGCTGTTCCTGCTTATTGAAGGACCCTATTTTCCCAGACAAAGGGAAAGTATAACAACGTAAGTGACAAACGGGCAGTCGCGCGGTTTGCCCAATATCGCCCAGATAGTGACGATAATCCACTCCCAGAGATCCTGAAAGCGAATGGAAGAGCCTGCTCAGCCAGCGTTTGATGATTGAAACCTACTGCAAGGGCAATCAGCCTGAGGTCAGTACTTTGCCATCAAAATTGTCATTCCACGCTCTTAATTCCTACCGACCCAATGCATCGATGGGTGGCAAACGGGGGCCGCAAAAAGGCGCCTTGCTCTTGTTAGCTGTCCCTTCAACGTAAGGCACTTACTCATCCGCAGCAGGTTGAAAATGTCTCGTGCAGGAAACGTACCTTGAACTCCTCGACCAAACCACCGACACCACATCAAGAAGAATGAAAAAGCCCAAGATGATCCGATGCACACAAAATATTTAGCTTGTGCAAGTGAGGCATTCATCACGCGCACCTCATTTCTTGACCAAGGGTACATTTCACGAGCTCCTTGCAGGAACCCGCAGTGCGACGATCATATATGATTGTATACGAAATAACGTTGATGATTGCTCCCACAGCTTCCGACTGCAAAACAACTCAGTGCATACGATCATTCTGACGGCTGGCGGCCCTTTTGAAGAAGTGTGTCCTCAGGAACTTCTCTCCGAGCTGTGGTTTGGTGGCGCGTTGGCACTCTGCGTAAATCGGATATGACACCATCTTCAAAATGTAACCGAGGGCTCTGAGTGGCGACCCCATAGCTCCAAGAAACTCGATTATGTGATTCGTTAAGGGTTCCCAGTTTTGTCCCAATAAAAGTTAGGAGTGGAGGTACTGTAACGGTAAATATCGGCCAAAAAACATTCTTTGAGAGACTGGACGCTACCCAACAACAATCTTTGTGATGCCACAAACATGCGCGGTAGTCACGTCAAATTTGCAGGAGTAAGATACCAGCCAGCCAATACCAAGCACCTCATAGAAGGTACGAAAATTAGATTATAGAACTTGTACCCAATATGGGACGAAGCGTCGGTATTCTCCGGTCGGAATTTTAAACCAATCAAACTTTATTCTCCACTCCCATCCACACAACCTTGCGTGCTACACACGATCCCCATCATCAAGACACTCCGACATGGGTGAGTGCTGCTCGTCAGACATACTGCAATTTCGATGTACTAAACAACGACTCTAAGGTATCTCACGCTCATCCCGGCACAAACGCTCTGCGACTGGTGCTCAGCGCGCCCACTACCGCAAGAAGAGAAAATTCGAGCTTGGTCGCCAGGCCGCTAACACCAAACTTGGTGCCAAGCGCGTTCATACTGTTCGTGTGCGCGGAGGGAATCTCAAGTACCGTGCGCTCCGTCTTGACAGCGGTAATTTTGCTTGGGGCTCTGAGCACGTTACTCGGAAGACCAGAATCATCGGCGTGGTATGCACTTGTCTTCTTCGCAATCAAACCTATCGATCCTATATGACTCAACAAGGTATACAATGCATCCAATAACGAACTCGTCCGCACCAACACCCTCGTCAAGAGCGCTATCATCCAAGTTGATGCCACCCCGTTCCGCCAGTGGTATGAGGCTCATGTATGATCTTTATTCCACTAGTTTGGAACAGCCCGTCTCACTTTTGTGTCTTAGTACGCTCAACCTATCACCAAGAAGGGCAAGGCGCAGGTTGCAGAGGGCAGTTCCGAACCCAAAAAACTTTCCAATCATGCCCAGCGTAGTCTTGATGAGCGGAAGAAAGGTTCTGTGTTGAACACCCCTCCGCTTCTCGTGTAATGCTAATATGAACGACAGACGCCAAAGTTGATACTCTCCTCGAGTCACAGTTTTCCGCGGGTCGTCTTTACGCCACTATCACCAGTCGTCCAGGCCAATCTGGCCGTGCCGATGGCTACATTCTTGAGGGAAGGGAGCTCGAGGTGAGCCTCAAGAAACCTCTAGCAAGAAATTTAGAAACTCAACCACATCTTTCGTCTAGTTCTACCTAAGGAAAATCAGAACCGGCAAACAAAAGCATAGTCACACCTGAGTACTTCATCTTCGTCTCTCGCGCTTCATGATAACTGGGCCAATATCCCCCACTGGACTGTGGTCAAAATATGATGATGGCTCTTGTCAAGTAGCTCATGCACATGTCATGCCATACTTTGCTCTATCCCAATATATGCCACAAACGCACCAATGATTTTCTATGTAACCGTTGTATCGATAATGAGCAGCTGATGATCGTTTCCTCTTCTCTTTGTGAGATGGCGGCTCAACTAACCGCCCCCAACATCGCTATCGCTTTTCCCAGAGCCAATTAGGGGATCCACAGCTGTTCTGGGTAAGGCCATAATCGGACAAACGGCTCGCGATGACGCATCCACAGCACGCCAGCACCATTCTGCCTGTGTAATCCGCTCAGTGACCCATAGCTTAACTTTCATCCCAATACAGCTTCGTGAATAATCTACTGGGCCGAAGCTATAGTCCTGAAGGTTGATACCGATACCACAGTGAGTGGTCTGATCGATGACCAGTTGGGCACAGGAGAACTTATTCCTGTCTGTCCTGGCGATTCTGCACCCTCTTTGTTGTCTCTGGACCCCAGTATTCTGTGATGGGCAGTGTAAAGTCTACTAGCTTCCGCGTCAAATTAAGAAGCTGATATATTTCATTATGTCCTGGCGAAAGTGCTCACACGAATGATCAACAGCTGCTTTGGCCGCTGAGAATGAATCGAAGAGATGAACTGACCAGGTTCTAGGCGACAATCCTGGCTTACTGTAAGTTGATTGGAATCCAGACGTCCGGTGCATAGCAAAGATAGAGTCGGGAGTGGAGAGATCACCTGTAACCCACAAGCCAGGATCATCGTGGCACCTCTGCATCCACCACAGGATGCTTACGGCTACCCTTGAACGATCTATACATGCTGCAGTGAGGTGAGCCCACTCCTGGGCAAGGTTACATGGTAACATGTTTAACGGCCTGAGTCGCTAACAATCCGCTCTTGGAAACGCATCATGTTTATAAGAATTCTTCACGTTAGGCGACGATCCTGACGTGAGCAGCAAAGGGTCAGATTTGAGCAGGGTCAATTGAGTGCTGACTCCTGACTTCTTTTGTAGGCCTTCTGGTGCCTGAAATGAACACCCATGAAGCATCTTCTTGTGAGCAACAGCAACACCAGCATTCACCTCGATACAGCTACTAAGAGGCTATAGATGTGGGAGCCGCCCTTGCAGCATGCGAGTTCGTCTTCATGTTGCCGGATGAAGTGAACTTGATATGGAGGTACGCTTGATAATACGGGCCTGGTGTGCGCTCTACTTAACATGTGGTTAAGCAGGCCCCCTCGGCTGACAGTTGTTAAGCTTTTATACCTATTTTCCAGGTATTTTTGCCTGATTGCCCATCCGTGAGTATCTCCTGGATCGTCCTGTCCATTAGATACCGTTAAATCCCTACTAGATGTAATATTATGTTTGCAAGGAAGATCGCATCTCAGTATCCCGTCCCCATGTCTACCTGCCGGTCAGGGTTTGCATACCAAGCCATTGTAACATTCACGTTGATGAACATGGTGGACGCAATTCTACTGCTCAGACGTAAGTGGTTTCATCTCACTACTCAAACGCCTAGCCCAGCCCACTGTAAAGTGTACGCTTTTTACAATCGCGGCCGACGGACAGGAATCGCATTATGTGCAACTCTGATAACAAAAGTTGTTCTATCTGTATTAACCGCTGTGACTGGAATACGACGTCAGACTTTCGGGAGGAGATGTGAAGTGTGCATAGGCAAGGTCGTCATATTTGGTTTCTTGTGAGCACTGGGATTTCGGGTCGTGATGATCTTGCGACGACTGATCGGCAAGTTTATAGCGTGCCAGAAATGATAACTCAGTGCATCATACTTTCTTTAACTTTTGCCAAACAGATCCTCTTTATCAGAGATGTTTGGCTGAGGGCACCAGTATTGGGCGTGCTATACCGCGACGGTCTTGCGACCTTTGCTGCGGTGGTGGGTGAGTTCCCTGATCCAGTGTTGCTAGGGGTCACATCATTGGCGTATGCAGTATGCTGATATGTTCGTTCAACGCAGCTGGACTTCTCGCAACATTCATGTACGGTAGGTTCGCGTGCATGAAGGATGACAGGCATTTCATTTTTCCGTATGTATGATATGTTCTTGCTATCTGGAATGCGACCCACAACTCAACCTAGGATGCTTATCTCGATGTTATCTTCCGTGGTAATCCTTATTTTGAGCTGAGAGTGGACTTCTAATCCATATTCTTTATTAGGCATGCCGAATGGTTCTGAATATGCAGAGACTCGCTGTAAATATCTCCTCCGATAACCAGGCCCACACGATAGAACTCACTACATTTGTGGGGTCGATTCCCACCCAAGAGCATGGGCTTTCAGATCCGCTAGCTGAGGACAACTAACACCCGAGAGATGATGTTGTGTCCATTATTTTAACAGCATTCTGTTTTAGTATCTATTGTCTCTCGACTGTGACGATATACCCGTTGTAATAAATGTTCCATCATTCAAACTATAAGATGCGTTGATGTCTCTTAGTCTGCACCTCCGATAAATCCACCGGCGAAGAGTCTATCTTTCGAAGAATCGCTCAAATAGTTTGAACGTTCGAGCAACTCTTCTTCGAATTTTCTTTTGATCACCTATCATTGCATCACAACCCTGGGACGATAATAATGTCAGGAGTGATGGTTGGAAATCGTAAGGATACAGCCCTCTCTTGACTCTTCGTTCTATTTTAGAGGCGAAAGCTTGCCAAACTTCTCCATGTGAGTCATCACTTCGTTTGGATGGGAGAATACGCCAACATGAAAGTTGGAGACGAACCTGACTTGCTTTCACGATAACATGCAACCTCTTCTCCACGCCGACGGATGAAGTGGAATTTAGGTAAGAGCATCCTCGAGCTTCGAGACAAAATTTAAATTCTATCCAACTCCCTTCGGACTCTACTGAAGCTGCGACGGGAAGGCTTGAAGCTCACCCATACAGTAGACTAGGCGCTTATTATTGAACTTCTGCATAATGCAACAGTCGGATTCGCACGGAATGTGTGTCGTCCGGATGTGGTTGTCTGCGAATCGTGACTTCCCTGTCAAACAGTTGCCATTCCTCCGCGCCACAGAACAGGTGTCAGCGCAGCTGTGATGCTTATGAGTGCAAACTCTGACTTAATACTCGGGTGTTCTGCTCGCCTAACTACGAACTACGCGGCTTTGCCTTGAAATTAGGGATGGTTTCCTTGTTGGCAAGAAGCATTTAATTAGCACCGGTCGTTATTGCTACGGTAGGCATCCAGACCTTGGGCGATCCCACACGCCCAAAAGGTAGTGCTCTTGATCTTGCGAGCATACCCCTGATTGGACGCGTTTAGGTAAATCTGTATGCAGGAGCATTGCTGTGTCATGGTGATTAATATGTCGTCCGTTATAGAGTACTTCTCTGGCTATTGTCAAACAAAGGCTCTCTGAAAAGATGGTATTTGGTGTAGATGATGATCACATCCTTGTTGCCGGTGTCGCGATGGGATATATGGACTCGAGTCCATGAAGAGCCATAAACATCTTGCCTTTCTGTATGTGCATCCCTCTCGAGACGGTATTCGCTTTGTCTCGATGTTGTCTTTTTATTGGTAAATTCTAGCCTAGTCCGAAGGCTGGTTTTGCTCGCCTAACCCAACTTGTCCATTAAACATACCGGGATGCGAAAATTCGCCGCGGATGTTTCTTCCCGCTATGAAGGTGGCGAGCCGAGAACGTGATTCACCGTCCCTTCGGGGACAACTACATAATCGAAATCGCATTCATTCCCTTATTCGCCACTCGCCATCATTAGCTGATAGCCATCCAAGAACAAGAAAAAAAACAACAGCTGATTGGGTTCTCAGTAGCTTCCTTTCACGTCCAAACTCTAAGCTTACTAGTATAATAAACCCCAAGAGCGCGCTTTGGTTTAGCTGAGTGCAAAGGCTGTCTGTTTTCCCTTTGGTTCTCGTAAATTTACCCAGACGGTTCCGTGCAACCTGTGACCGATTTTTTGATCGACCTTGCACTTTGTTTGTTTTCACCTCATTTTGACATCCCAGTGTACCAGATAGTCTTGGCCTTGACTGTTTATGTGTACCCGTAGGACGTGAATTCTGGCACGATAGAGTGTGTGGTTTCGTGGCAGTAGGCACCATTCATACATTTACACGTTCTGCACTTGGACCCACCAGCTTATGCAGAACAGACTAGTCCCTACTACGCTGTCAGTGACCAAGTATCAGGACTAGCATGTCAGGGTCAAAACATGTCGCCACTACCTTATATTTGACCTCTTTCAGGCCATGGTGAATATTGCTGACCGAGTTTGCGAGTTGATCTGATCGTGGGCCCATTGTTGAGATTGAGTTGGAGATTGCATCACGGTGCAGTGGGGGGGTGGTTCATATCTCTGTCCCGGAATAGGTGTGAAGGTGTTTAATGGTTTGCCGGTCGGGGTGGATACTGGTGGGTACTAGTATTCGAGCGATAGCCCATTTTGTCTCTCAGAGTCGGTATTTCAGCCTCCGATACAATAATCTTCATGCAGATTCTGACGGTTGAAAGACCTTCACATTACCAACTTCAGCGGCAAGGCAGCCCCCCCCCCCCGATTCCATGATAAGCATATGGAGATCGGCACCGTCAGTCGGGCGCCAGCATTTGTTGAGAGTTTACCATACTGCTGGAACCTACTCCAAACACGTGAAGAAAGATGATCCGCCGCTTTCGTATCATATGAAGCGCCTGAGAGATTGGGGTACGCACAAGATTAAGAAGGGTCCTCATGACGATTGTTCTACGCGGGTTGGTCGCTTGCTGTGGTTGATAAAGTTTATCCCCCGGAATACCCGAAATTGAACAGTCCTAGTAGGGGAGGGTGAGCGAGCGACGTCAGCCGCTCGAGGCAAAAATAGTCTCCACGAGGAGGGCAAGGTATGAATATTTCCGCCGAAAAGTATAAGTCAAAGATTGAACGTGCGTTGTGCGCACATTGGCTCGTTGATTAGTCGTAGTTCGCCTTGGATGCCGCAGTGGTTCGTGCTGTATTTGCATACGATATTCCCGAGGAGTTGAACGAGTACTGGAGTAAAAGTCCCTGGTCCACGAGCTCCAGTTATCTCCCATTAGCCCGAGGCCCTTTGTGATTTTGCCCATGACCGCAATGCCCCTGCCAATCACAGACAAACACTAATCCGGCGTGTTTGGCTTTCAGCTCGAAATGAAACTCGTTCAGCGGAAACATCATGGTAAGAACTTTATCAGCCCTGTTTCTGCTAATATACTGACGGTGAAGCCCCCCTTAGCTCATTTTCTCAGTCTTCAAAACCCTTACGGAGCAGACCGTGACGGTTGAGCTCAAAAATGATCTCGCCATCACTGGCGTGCTGAAATCGGTCGACCAGTATGTGAGCATTACGACTAATACTCCCCTCAGGTAGTGAACAAATTTCTGCTTCGACAGGTTCCTTAATATCCGTCTAGATAACATTAAAGTTTCCGATGAGGCCCGGCACCCGCACATGGCATGTATCGCAAACCCATCCCTATTGTATGTATGTGGTCCTGGCTCATGGCCGTCATACTGTGTAGATGGCCGTGAAGAATTGTTTCATCCGGGGATCAGTTGTCCGATATGTACAGCTCCCGGCTGAACATGTTGATACCCAGCTGTTAGAGGATGCGACGAGAAGAGGTACTTACTGAACTACAAGGTCCCTTCAACTACTAGTATGCTAATACGCATTAATACAGAAGCCCAAATACAGGGTAAACGGTGACTCAAACCCTCAGGAGTTGTAATCGAATTCTATGCAACCTTTTCACCCGCTTTGTATCCGTGCGCTTTAGACTGAATATATAACCACGAATCTACTCGTGCTGGAAATAACTCGTCCGTCGATCGGCGTAGATTATCCACCTAGGGAAAATATGTCTATCATTGGTACATACGCGTTGCACCTGGCAGTTGTAAGAGGGGATTATTTGAATGCATTGGGTGGCCGATGCGTGTTGGATTTATTGATGACTAGGGGTTCGCCAGACCTTGACAATTCCATCAGCGCTAGAAGTCACCATTTCATTTGGGTCAGAGGGATGATGTTCCGTCCAGGTGATCAACTTTGAGTGAGCTTTCGGTGGAGGGTTGGGGTTCAGGATTTTGGCCTATTCAATTGAGTTAGTCCTGTTCTGGGTGTGTGTAAGGAATAGCCTACGTCGAGGAGGTCCCATGCCCAAACCATCCCGTTCTCATCACCGCAAACAACACTAGCTTCCGCGTGCCCAAAACATGCGCGGCAGCGGTATGAATTGTTTACATGACCGGTGAAGTCATTCAGCATTTTTCCCGTTGACATGTCCATTAAACGAGTATGGCTATCGAGAGAGGCCACGAGAAGTGTTTGACCATCTTGGGTAGGTACGACGGATGTTACAGGAGCTGGGAAACCATGAGTTATATGAAGGGAGATGTAGACGTCATATGAACTTACACCCAATGAAATCGGACCGTAGCTCACCCTTACGAAGATCGTAGGTACGCACTGAGCCATCGACTGAGCCAGTAATAATAAAGGTTTTGCCAACATGGAGGGTTTGGACCGCGTCTTTTGCTTCCTGCAGAACCTGGATGGGTGAACGGTTTTGTGCGCTAGCACGAGCCACCAAGTTGAGCGAGAGGGTTTAATTAGAAGGTATAGAACACTGACCGAAGGTCCCACAACCTAACAGTGGAATCGTATGAACCTGGCAAGATGTGAGATGTGAAAGTGAAGAGAGATAGAATCGGCATACCACTGGCTACTACGCTCGCGTCTTCATTGAAATCGACGACATGGATCTTGCCCATATGGCCTGGAATGCGTCGTATCGTAGTTGCAGTTGCCACATCCCAGAGAAAGATGGATCTATCCCCTCCTGAAGACGCAAACTTGGCATTGTCACTAGCGCTGCGGGGAGATAGTGAGCCGAACGCCTACTGTGCAGTGAAATGAGCATACACTGTGACCGAAAGCACCTCGTAGCCATGTGCAGCAAAGACTTTAATTTCGGATCCAAGGCTCGCGTTCCAAAGCCGGACAGTTCTGTCCTGGCCGCCAGTGAGGATGTATTTGGCAGAGCCCTTGGAGTAGCGGGCGACGTTGACAGGCCCTTTGTGCGTGTCGAGGGTGGCATGGACGGTGCGCGGGAGCGGATGGGGACCGCGTGAAGGAGCCATGAAGAGGGAAGAAAAGGGTGAGAAATATCAGAAATATTAATCATACCTAAGCGCGTTCTCTCCCCCCATGTCCAAGCGCAGCCCTTCCCCGCTTCCTCTGCCCCCAGCAAAGCGTCCGCACACAGCCCACACCGCGCACCCGGACAGCCTTCTCCCCCTCGTGGACTCCCTCTATGACGAACTCGTCCTCACCATCTTTTCATATCTGTCCTGGGTGGATCTCTGTACTGCCCAATTAATTAACAGAAACTGGTCCCGGCTGGCTGTTGACAGCGAGCTTTGGAGAAGACAGTATTTACAAGTGTATGGACGGCCACGTCTGCGTGGCACCAGGGGCTTTCCCGGGCGTTTGGACGGTAGGGAAGTCAAATCCCTCCCAGTCAGAGCCCGAGTGAATGAGCACAAAGACTGGAAGTGGATGTTTCGAATAAGCTCCAACTGGCAGAAAGGTTCACACATCCTCTGGATCTCTCTCATCACCTTTCTGACACACGCTGTGTCCAGGGCGTTGTTCTGTGCAGCAGTTTCCCTACGTCCCATGGGTAATCCCATCTCCACCCGACGCTTCAGGTTCCGAACGGGGTTACCATTCCCACCTGCTCCTAGCTGGTTCCCTAACAATAACAGCCTCTTCTCGTCCTTCACATGAACCGACCATCTATATCTCTGACCCCATAGAGTCGCGGTCTCTAATCTGCAGACCGAGACAAAGCGCCCATTGCAACATAACGGCACTGGCTATTGACCAGTCTCCTCCGATCTCCGGTAACTTTAGGGTGGTTTCGTTCCTATCAACTGGAGAGTTCATAGGCTATCGATTTAACCATAATCTCATGTCGGCTCCCCTGCAGACATTTAGCCACACTGCTGGGCGGAGCCACCTGCATCCAGTCACCCAAGCCGCATACCATCATCCCCTGCTTATGACCCTCTCCCAAGATTTTACGATCTCGTTGTATAATCTTAAATCTGACACCGTCAGGCTTACACAAACCTTGTCATCTTTTACCTCCTTTCCCCCTGTTTCTCTGGTACTCTCCACCCCATCTCCGAGCACTTACAAGCTGGTCCTTGCGTATGCCATCCCAGTATACCCCAGACACTGGTCCGCAGGCGCAACAGAGTTAATTATATCTGGATCCGAAGTGGTGACGACAGCTGCCGTCCCATCATCAAGCTCGCCTTCGACAGGAAGCCCATCCTCGGGTGAGGAATTGACTGTGCTTAGCACTCGCACTGCTCGTGCCGTTGATGTTCCTTTTGGTTGGATTGATGAACGCAAGCTCCGCGTCATGCGCGAACAGTGGGGTCGCAAGGTCACCCGTGTTGCAGACATTCAAACCGACGGAAAATGGGTGATCCTTGCACCTGGCGACCAGCTCTCAGCTCTCGAACGACACCTGTCTTCTTCAATATCTACCCCTACCCCCTTGAGCCCCTCAGCCAGTCTTGAAACTCTGAACGGAAATAACATTGCGATAAATACTCCCGATGCTCCATTTTTACACTCCTCGACAGGTCTACAGCTTTATCGTCTAACATTTCCCCCTCGATTCTCGATTACCTCTTCTCCACCGAGGCTTAGTTTTGTGCGAACCCTCCACGGCCAAACAGGCCCTATCGCGGCGCTTGCCCTGTCCGATGGGCGCTGTGTCAGCTTGGGCTTAAACGGAAGCATCTGGGTATGGAACTTGGAATCGGGAACGGGTGTTGAAGTCGCTGCCGCGAATCTTTCATCTATACATAGTTTGGAGTTTGGACCGGGTACCGAACCTATCAGAGGATCTGTTTCGTTTGATGAAAGAAGGCTCATAATCGCCCAAAACGACAGCGTGACCGTCCGGAGGTTTGATATCTAACAACACGCTGAGGGTTGATAAATGATCCTTCCTATCGCCTGGAACTCATATGTTCTATTCTCTTCGTGCATCTTCCACCGAGCCAACTATTTAATCTTCCCTGAAAACTTAACCTTGTATCAATGTTGTGTTGTATTACCATTACGGAATGATCATAGATAATGATCCAATCCCGTCCATCGGCCACTTTGACTCTGCTGGCAGATCTATTCCCGCCCCATCAATGTCTACAACTGCCGCCCGCTCTCTTATCCCAAGTCCTTCGTCCAACCATAGCAGTGGAGCCATATCTAGGCGATCGCAGATCGAACGACCATTTCACCGCAAAGGATTCCGCTCGATGCTCAGCTTGTTTCTTCAAGAATACTGTCATCGCGAGGGCGGTTGACTATGTTTCCCCCTTCACACAATCAGTCTAGACGCAGACCGCCCACATCTCAAAGACTGATCGTGCGCGTGGCTTGCGCATGTCAACGCGCGGATCACAGAGACGTGATTTTGTGATTTTTGCCTGTAGAGCCTGCGGATGCGGCAATAATATCTAGAAGCCTGCCGTGCATTGCGCAGCCAATTCGCCTTCCGGATGTATAGGGCTGTTTTTACAACACAAACAGTTGGCAAGACTTTGTCACAAATGATTTATTCAGTACGTATGATCCCCACCCCCCTAATGTTCATAGCTCGTTTCCCAGGACCCATATGGTTCAAAGCTTCTTTGCCTGTACCTCAGCTTAGGGGACGCGAGTAGGCCAATACCACGTGCAGTTGGATCTATTTTCGGCCCTGATCTGATTCCAAGTCCGCGAATATCGTTTGACCGTCTTTCACCTAGCATGGACTATCCGAGTCTATCTGAATTTTCACGGATCGACCCGTTACTCAGGCATTGGAGCCAAGGGAGTGGACAGAGATAATATCCCTTGAGGTATATAGAATGTGCGGTGGGGTGCACTTCAAGTTCAAATATTTTGTATTTCCTCCAGGCCCTCTTACCACTCTCCTGCACCCCTTCGACGAAGCTGTTGACTCATTAAAAGGGCCTTAATAACTTTTCCCTCGTCTTCGTCGCTTCTTGTGGTGACTAGCGGCCTTAACGACGGATTGGCTCCCTGGTTCCTGTCACGTACATGGCCTTTCAGCCCCAATATCAAGATCAGTCCCATCTGTCTGGTGCAGATGGAGGTGCATTCGTAAATCGACCCATTGGGCAACCAGTTACCTTTACGGCTGGTCAGTTCGCACAACGTACCATGCGTGTCGAACTCGAAGAGTTGCAAAAGGCTGATTCGGGCAGAAAGTTTGTTTTGTTTTTGTTTTTCTGGGTTTCCTAATCTCCCATCACCATACCGGGCGGCGTTGACAGTAGTTGACATCCGTGCGTAGGTACGCTAAAGTAGATCGCCGTCCCCTCGATCCTCCACCCGCTATTCTGTTACGCATTTTCGAAGTCCACAACCTGGGAACCGAYAAACAACGGGAGGAGGAAGTTGACAACTATGAGTAAGTGGCTTCCCCCCGCCTCCCTCCCCTTGGTGGGGCAGCAGCATAATTTGGGCCGACAGGGAGGTCAAGAACTACGGCATGCTCTGTACCGTCGATCTCTTCCCTGTCCCCGACAAGGTCCTGGACGATAATTTTCCGGTACCGCACTCAACGAGAGCGTCCGAGATTCCTGACTTCGCAGCCTACCCCCCATCGCAAGCCCCTTCAACAACGCCCTCGCCTGGTGCTAAAGCCATAAACCCACGCACGACCCGCGTGTCGCCAACTCATACTTCCCCTTTTGAGCTTACTAGCACAGGAGCTTTAAAACTAAATTACAGCTCCTCAATTAATCCAAATGAGAACACATTCACGTATTTCCCCCTTCACCCATTTACCACGTCGGGCACAGAGAGCCATGCCCCGCCGCGTGTGCTTCCTTTCCAGATTCCCCGTCGMCAGCCCATGCTGGGGCAGCTCAACGAGGAGGAGCCTCCCCCTGACATTATCCTGCGGATTGGYAGCCACCTGGTCACCGAATCCTCGAAGCTCACACCTGCGCTTGTGGGGGAGAAGTTTGCAGAGCCTGTGTTGATTGAACATCAAGACAGGAATCGTCTGGTGTTTGTTTTTGGGGTACGATCTCTTTATTTTCTTACTTCCTGTAGAATGTGGCTCGATGGCTCACGGTTTATTTGCAATCCCCCTTTCCTACCCCCTCATATTACATTGTCGTCGGATATTATTACTTGGGGGGGCTTCCACCGACCTGTTACCTCCGTCTATTTTCGATACTCGGCACCTCCACTCCCGCCGCACTCTCCGCGCATTCATACCCCACTGGCGCATGACTCCGACTTGCTACGGGGGGATGTCTATCTGACCTCTCCTTGTAGAACCTGGCAGTACGGCGCGAGGGGACGTTTATCTTCCGTTACCGAGCCTTTGACATATGCTCSTCTACCTCTGAAAGTCAAGACCACCCGATCTTGGCGGAGTTGTATGGAGGACCATTTAGGGTGTACTCGACTAGGGAATTTCCTGGCCTCGAGCGGTCGACGGAGTTGACTAGGGTTTGTAGTTTTTTTGTCTTTCCGTCGTTCATGGCGTGTCCTCTGACTTTGGACTCGTATTTTTCCTGGCCCCACGCCCCCTTTTGCTGCATTCGGCACCACTGCATCTTTDCATTTTCGGCGCGCACGCCTGCCACTTCTGTGGGGCGCGGGTGGGGGGGGGGGTGGAATGTTTCCTCTCATATGTTCTTGCGCCACTAGAATATTTCGAAGAGTGGGGTTCGGGTCCCTCTCCGTGATGCGGAGCGCAGGTCGAGAAGGGGAGGTGGCTCTGGGAGAGATCAGCCTTGAGTGTGGTGAAGGTCGTGCCGAGAGGAGGATCCCGTCTTTGCCACAATCCATTCTGAGGATACCCATTTTATGTCTTTGTTTTCGTTTTTTTTTGTTCAGCCCAGATATCCTTTTTTCAGTATACCTCATGTGATGTGCTTGTTTCGTTTTCTTCATTGCTTTTTCCATCAGTCCAAACTACGGCAGGACGGCCCGTCAAATCGCTGTGATATGATTGGTTCCCATTATCAGGTGCATGCTAAGTAGTGTTTGGACAGCTTGGTCTTGGCAAACAATAGCGCGTGTTGTTAATCAAACGGGAACCCTGCAGATATAAGGCCTATTTTGGTAAAGTCTCCAGCTCCAGCGCTTACGTCCACGGGAACCAAAGCCGGTTAA
Source organism: Lepiota subincarnata (assembly GCA_023014305.1). Taxonomy (NCBI): domain Eukaryota; kingdom Fungi; phylum Basidiomycota; class Agaricomycetes; order Agaricales; family Agaricaceae; genus Lepiota; species Lepiota subincarnata. The sequence continues at coordinate 574,703 of JAECYV010000008.1, forward strand.
GCGGCGGCTTGCGCTCTAAAAACCCAGGTTGTCACTTGGCGTAAGTGGTATAAACATAAACGGAGCCGAGTCAAGGGGGGGATGCCTCAACCAGAACACGGTGTCCCAGTTGCACTATCCAAGGTCGATGAGAGCATGATTGGGAAAAAGTTGCGTCTCGTGGGGAGGTAGGCGACTGCCGCTCAAGATGTTGATAAAGGAAGAAGGACTCATCGCCTCCCTAGGATGCTATGGTATGATGCTGCGTCGGGGCTCGTGGCCCTTGCATATGGAGRTCGGGCCGTGGTTGTGGACGTTTCGCATTGYGTCGRYGCAGAGTCTGCTAGATGGGTACGAGAACACCTGTGTCAGCTGGTTGTCCTGGGATATTTGGAAAGGCGTGAGGTAAATGCTCGTAAATCCGCATTAGCGAGCGAAGGGGGKTTTGATTAATCGATTGATTATTATTTATTTTTTTTACGCGCTTTGTTCCAATAGGACGCGCTCCCGATACGCTCCGCCCCTGGAACTGGCCCTGCGCCTGCGATTCATCCTCACGTTGTGCTCCGCGCAATACTTGTCATAGCCGACAACACTCTGGACATTAGGGAATACAATGCATTTCTGGAAGAGGCGCTTTAATCTATGAGCAAGACCATTGAAAAGCACTAGGAGTCGCGCCGTCCGACGGGGCGGTGGAGAAAGGAGATTTCTCATCGATAATGAAGTGAGGGTCGCTACTGTTACAATCCGCATCAACACGGGGATTGCACATTCATGTAATGATACCAAAGGAGGAGAAAGAGTACATAGCGGGAGATAGAAGGCTCGCGAAGATCTGTGTGGCATGCAACGTTTTTCATGGGGTGTCATTAGCTCGGCGGARGAGGCGGGACGGGAGCAGCCGCGTGACCATGGGACGGGCTGCCGGTGGAGCTTCTCATTGCTCGGGCTGTTTCGCATAGGGTGAGTCGGCCGGCGGTGCGGTGATGCGTGTGTGTCGCCGCTGGGAGAAGCCTGGCTGGGTCGGTAGCGGGGAGTCGGTGCGAGAGAGTCGCAGTTGGAGGAGAGGACGGGGTGATGACATATGGATATATTAATCGGGCAATTGACCGGATCGGCGTCTACCTGTTGTAGATCTCGGACTAGATTAGGAGATCTCTCTGTTGTTGTTGTTGTTGTTGTTGTTGTTGTTGTTGTTGTGATCTTTGCACTGCAGGACTGGGCTGGCAGCAGAGAGAGGCTGGCCTGGGCTGGCGGTGTGTCTGTCAGTGCTCGCTGCGAGCTTGGGCTGGGAGGAAGGAGAGGGGTGTAGATGGGCTGAGATTCCCACGAGAATCGAGCCGAGGCTGGAAGACCAAAAAAGGAAGTTGCGCCAGTGTCGAGCGTCCACACACAACACACACACTCTCTCTGACCCAGAGTCCTCTTGTGCCAGTCTCCCCCTTGCACCTCGTCCCACTCCACCCTCGCCCGTCGCTCTCCCCCGCCCCTCGTCTCGAGCTACTCTCCTTGCCAGCCAGCCACCGTCGTCGCCAGCCCCCGGTCTCTCCCTGTGACCGCCTCCGCTCTCATCGCGGGGCCACCGCTGTACTTAACCTTACCCAGGTTGTTTACGCACACTGGTCCGCGTCCGTCTCCTGCCCACTCCGTAGCCCCGGCCACAGCTGTCCCAGAAGCCACAGCTACATCTTTCATCGCAGCCCCATCCTCACCCCCACCACTCTTTCTCCCTCATGCACGCCGTGCCACGCACGATTACTGCCTACTCGCCCTTTGCCCCGTGCAGAGGCGAGCGCAGAAACTACCTTGCCAGCACCAATTACCCCACCTCTGTGCCACGCAGAACACAGACRTCCCCTGGGGTCTGGTCAGATGGCAAGGATCGAGTCCTCTCAGCCGCCTACCCACCCGTCCAGCTCTTCCTCACCGAGGCACGCGCCACCCTCAAACAGCCTGTGGCCCCAGATGAAATCGTCTTTACCCTCGCCGCTCTCGAGGTCTTTTATAAACCGGGTGATCCAGCTCACTGGATATTCTGGAGYGATGAGAAAAAACACCAGACAGCCGACGTTGTTACACGCATCGCCCGTAAGTCCCGTTGCTCACTCTCCCCATCCGCCTTGAGATCTCACTCTCTTTTGCTTTACTCTCAGTCCACCAGCCTCCCCTTATTCGCTCCCCCGTTGCGTGGAACGGCACAAACGAGTATCTATCGATTCTTGCCAACCACCATGGCACCACTTACCGCCATGTCTATGAGTCTCAGTATTGGTACGAGAAGCTTGTGCCACCAAAGATCTCTGTCGCCCCCAAGGTACTCAATCTAAGAAAACGCAAGCCCAATCCTGGTGCTTTTAGAGAGCCCTCAAAGAGCCCTGGGCCAGAGGACGATGATCCCGTTGAAGAGCCCCTTCGAAAGAAGCCCAAGTCCAAGCTTGTTGCCAGTCCGGAGCCTTCTGCGATCTCGCACAAACGCTCTTTAGATGCTGCCGAAAGCTCCATCCCCAACAAGACCCAAAAGTCCAGCTCAGCCTCATCACCCGATAACAATTCCCACGAAAACACTTCCCAACGTCCCGAAGCACCGGAACAAGATATTCCACCCATAGATGAGGTCGCCCAGACTAGAGTGTCTGCGAGAAATCGTAGAACCCTCCCCTCCCAGGCGGTCTCCAGTTCATCGCGCGCATCGTCCGTTTCGCCCCAGGATAATTCGGCCGCGCCTACCAACGCTCATTCACGTAACAGATCTACATCACATGCTTCCTCTCAGACCTTGGTGGCGTCGAATGATAGCAGCAGGCGATCTTCATCTGTTCTGTCTGCATCAACTACAGTCGAAGGACAGGACATTGGCAAAGGCAAACAACCGGCCCATAACAGCAGTGATCAAGATGGGAAGGAGAATGGCGATGCCCAGTCGGATGAAGAGGGGATGGTCACTCGAGGGCGAGCCTCCCGCGCCCGCGTCGATGTTTTGAAAGCGGGCTCAGATGCAGAAGCCGATCGAGCGAAATGTGGCAAGCAAGCACTTGCCRCTGCGCGTGGCGGAGTGCAGAAGGCGAAGAGAAAGCCATGACAGGTCTCATTGGACTCACCTCTTCGCTTAATTATCTTGGTTTCTCTTCCTGCCTCGGCTCTATCCGAGGAATGGATGGAATGGAATTCGAAGGAATCAACAGCCTTTGTATATGTACCATAGGACCCTAACTTTCTCTTCTTCTCCCCGTCTCTCCTGGTCTATTCGCTCGCTCCATACATTGTCTCCGCTTCTCGCCCACCTGTCCCCGTCATTCTCATGTTATTACACTTACATACGCCCCCCTAGTTAGTACCCTCATACTGTCTCATTCCTGGATATCGTGTCATGTTCCCGCTCTGGCATCTTCTCGTAAATCGAGTTGTTGTATTTTCTTGTGGATACGCCACGCGGCGGAACGACATCAATGGCTGTGCAGTGATCTGAAAGTCGCGTCTCCTCCGATCATATAATTAGACGCGTCAAGGAACGTGACCTCACCTCACGTGGACATGACCCCAGTCACAGCAWATCCATTYGGGCCRGCGTMATCMAGGGCTYCAAGCTTTTGGTTTTKTTGTCAAAAWACTATTCGCAGCGGCYGATATCRAARGGGGCGGTAGATATGTTATAGAGCCACTGACGTTGTGTGCCTCTCCTATCGTCCCAAGCGATTGGCATCTTTATTCCCACAACCGTCATTTTACATCATCCCCTCGTTCTTCTCAGACCAGACGTTTCCGAAAAGAAAATCCCCACCCAAGAACCGCATGCCCGAAACCCCTGACCCGACTAGGGGGCGTGGGTGGGGGGGATAATGACGTTGGGAATAATCTCATGTGGAGTTCAGGGGCCCGTAAGTCGGTGTGGCCTGCAGATCCAGTAGGTCATACATCATAGGGTTTGATTGATGATGATGATCAGCCCCCSGATTCCGTGCAATATAGTAGAAAAAAAAAAACGTAGCGGTGCTGATCGCGCTAGTCCCCGGGCACTGTGAACAAATTATAATATGATATCAATTAACTTGGTGTACAGAACTGTGCCTGGATGAATGTTTTGCAGAGATTCAAGATGGTTAATAAATAACAAAAATACTTATAGCATTTCAATGGCACATTTCCTTGCACAACAATATAAGAAAGTCTTGTTTTGGAGTTTATTATCTACAACATTCCCTCAGAGACCAAACAATTGAAAGAGAAACTTGGACCCTGGAGGATTTTGTTGAAAAATTGGCCCAAAATCAAATGCACACCCTAGAAGCAACTCTAAACCTCAATAAAAATCATATTATCATAACTTGGATCATTCTGGGAAACTTTTCTACTTTGAYACCAAAATAATCAACCTTCTTCATGAACTAAAAAATTCACAAGATGAGGCATTTTGACTAAAATTCCAACTGTTTAGTTTTTATTTACAGATTGATGGTAAACTAAACAAAACAGTTTCCAAACTTTAGATATATACTAATCAGTTTTAAGCATGAAATAAGCATTTTACTACTCTTGATGCAGAACAGGCCTGTGTTACACACTATATTTTGAATCTGCACTCCTCTGCATCCTTATGTTTTTTTTTTTTGTTTTTTTTTGTGATCAACATTTATTGGAGGCATGGTGCATAATAGCAGTCTACAGTAGCTACTACAAGTAAGCCACTATTGTAATATGAGAGCAGGGGGAGAGTAATATGCTAAGGCCCCTGAAGAGACCTTTCTGTCAGGGGACACCTTTCCCCTTTACCTCCCTATCATTTCACCACTATCTTAGCAGCTCCAGCAGTCTTCCCTGGCCCTCCCTGGTGTTCTAGGACACTTCTAGGACATCCCCCACTCACCTCTGGCCTTGGTAAGGAGACACCTTGCCTCTTCCAGTATTCCTTCCCTCTCTCTTCTACTATCCTTTCTTTTTTTCATACACATTCTCTTCATACTTCTCCCCTCACACTCCCTTCCCCTCTGGGTATACCTCCCTCCTTCTATTCACCTTTTCTTCATCATTCTTTACTACCCTNCATACATTGTCTCCGCTTTCTCGCCCACCTGTCCCCGTCATTCTCATGTTATTACACTTACATACGCCCCCCTAGTTAGTACCCTCATACTGTCTCATTCCTGGATATCGTGTCATGTTCCCGCTCTGGCATCTTCTCGTAAATCGAGTTGTTGTATTTTCTTGTGGATACGCCACGCGGCGGAACGACATCAATGGCTGTGCAGTGATCTGAAAGTCGCGTCTCCTCCGATCATATAATTAGACGCGTCAAGGAACGTGACCTCACCTCACGTGGACATGACCCCAGTCACAGCAAATCCATTCGGGCCGGCGTCATCCAGGGCTTCAAGCTTTTGGTTTTTTTGTCAAAAAACTATTCGCAGCGGCCGATATCAAAAGGGGCGGTAGATATGTTATAGAGCCACTGACGTTGTGTGCCTCTCCTATCGTCCCAAGCGATTGGCATCTTTATTCCCACAACCGTCATTTTACATCATCCCCTCGTTCTTCTCAGACCAGACGTTTCCGAAAAGAAAATCCCCACCCAAGAACCGCATGCCCGAAACCCCTGACCCGACTAGGGGGCGTGGGTGGGGGGGGATAATGACGTTGGGAATAATCTCATGTGGAGTTCAGGGGCCCGTAAGTCGGTGTGGCCTGCAGATCCAGTAGGTCATACATCATAGGGTTTGATTGATGATGATGATCAGCCCCCCGATTCCGTGCAATATAGTAGAGAAAAAAATCGTAGCGGTGCTGATCGCGCTAGTCCCCGGGCACTGTGAACAAATTATAATATGATATCAATTAACTTGATGTACAGAACTGTGCCTGGATGAATGTTTTGCAGAGATTCAAGATGGTAAATAAATAACAAAAATACTTATAGCATTTCAATGGCACATTTCCTTGCACAACAATATAAGGAAGTCTTGTTTTGGAGTTTATTATCTACAACATTCCCTCAGAGACCAAAACAATTGAAAGGGAAACATGGGCCTGGAGGATTTTGTTGAAAAATTGGCCCAAAATCAAATGCACACCCTAGAAGCAACTCTAAACCTCAATAAAAATCATATTATCATAACTTGGATCATTCTGGGAAACTTTTCTACTTTGACACCAAAATAATCAACCTTCTTCATGAACTAAAAAATTCACAAGATGAGGCATTTTGACTAAAATTCCAACTGTTTAGTTTTTATTTACAGATTGATGGTAAACTAAACAAAACAGTTTCCAAACTTTAGATATATACTAATCAGTTTTAAGCATGAAATAAGCATTTTACTACTCTTGATGCAGAACAGGCCTGTGTTACACACTATATTTTGAATCTGCACTCCTCTGCATCCTTATGTTTTTTTTTTTTGTTTTTTTTTGTGATCAACATTTATTGGAGGCATGGTGCATAATAGCAGTCTACAGTAGCTACTACAAGTAAGCCACTATTACACTATGAGAGCAGGGGGAGAGTAATATGCTAAGGCCCCTGAAGAGACCTTTCTGTCAGGGGACACCTTTCCCCTTTACCTCCCTATCATTTCACCACTATCTTAGCAGCTCCAGCAGTCTTCCCTGGCCCTCCCTGGTGTTCTAGGACACTTCTAGGACATCCCCCACTCACCTCTGGCCTTGGTAAGGAGACACCTTGCCTCTTCCAGTATTCCTTCCCTCTCTCTTCTACTATCCTTTCTTTTTTTCATACACATTCTCTTCATACTTCTCCCCTCACACTCCCTTCCCCTCTGGGTATACCTCCCTCCTTCTATTCACCTTTTCTTCATCATTCTTTACTACCCTGCATGGCTCACTATCTTTGTAGTTACATAGTTTAGCTTTGTAGCCAGGTTAGGTAGTTGTTCATTCCTTCCTTCCTATTTTGTTATCTCTTTTCTCACCCTCTACTACATTTTCCCACCCTTGTGACACAGTAGTTACTTTGTAGTCGAGCTAGGAGGTTCCTTACCCATTTCTCTAAGGATCCCCCTGCTCTAGGTATGTAGTAGATATTACTTTCCTTCTGAATATACTCTAAGGATCCCCCTGCTCTAGCCTGACTCTCAGTGGCCTTGGACCCATTGGGCAGGCCACCAGGTCACCCTTACACTTTCTATATGAACATAATATGAGTATCCCCTTTGTCTATGTACATTCTCCTCCTGGCTTTGGGCAATGAGGGCCTCATCCTCTCTTCACTAGGGAGATTAAACTGGAGTAGTATACCCTCTGTATTATTATTACATTTGTAGTAGTGTAGATGTGGACTGTGATCAGGCACTACACTAAATATATTGATTTTTTTTAAAAAAAAAGACATGAAATGAGTATGAAATTTGTTGGTAGTGAGGCAGCAATTCAGATTAGAGGAAATTGAAATGGAAGAGGTGGAGGAGTGGGGGAGCTAGCTACAAGGCAAACACTATAGGAAGTRTGAGGGTGACTGTTGGGGTGACCTGGGAGAGCTCTGACCACTCAGGGAGTCAAAGTGAACCTGCAAGAGAATCCTAAGTATATTAAATGAGTGTGAGAARGTACTACAAACATGCCTGCAAGGGAATCCTAAGAGAATAGGATGGGAAAATCCCTGGAGGCAAAAACTACCTAAGTACTTTTTTTTGTTTTTGTTATTGTTTTTTTTTTCATCAACATTTATTTGAGACATGGTGCGTGATAGCAGTCTGTGGTAGCTACAACAGGTAGGCTACTATTACACTATGAGGTGGGGATAGATATGCTAAGGTCCTGCAGRGGTCTTTCTAGTAGGACAAGACATGACTATGAAAATCGGATAGAGCAGGGAAAGGGCAGTCCGAATTTGGAGGAGGAAACACAGAAGGAAGAGGGGAGGGGGGGGGTGGAGCTATGTACAAGGCAGGATTGTACTGTAGGAAAGGAAGGGAAAAGAGCCCCAAGGCAACAGAGAGAGGAAGGGGGGGGGAGGGAGGGGGGTGGATCAGGCCCAGCAGAGGTGAAGGCAAAGGCTGTGGGGTTGGCCTCAAGGAAAGAGACAAGCTCTTGGATGTCAGGGTATCTGGGTAGATCCCCAGGTCTCCAGGGGAAGATGGAGATAAGTCAAGGGTATCTCTAGAATAGGTGCTTGCAGAATTGGATAGGGTAGCCACATTGGCAGGATGTAGGCTTGTTTGGGAAGAATTGGACCCAATATTCACCAATGGGGGTATGTAGGGTGATGGTGCAGGTGAGTCAGGTGGTGAGTGTAGGAGGCTTGCAGGTAGTGGCCTGGAGCCAGGGGTCAAGCTTATGATAAGCAGGCAAATAGGTCTTYCTGCTATGGGTAGTAGTGAGGAACAAGGCACTTAGGGAGAGGACTTGGGATGCAGAGGACAGTTACTAGGCATGGACAGTAGCAGCAGTAGAGGAGCRTTGGATGGTGGAGGCCCAGAGAGGGCTGTTGGGGGCAATGGGTGAAAAGGGCCGAGAGTGGGCGAAGTGGTGGACCACCCCTTGGAGGGAGAAGCACCAGATGGATTTGGACAGGATAACAGTGATGGAGCACCTGGGAGAGGCAGAGAGCCAAGAAGTGATCAAAGTGATGATGGTGAAGGAGAGGTGTTGCCCTGAGGAGGGGAAGGGGAGAAGAGTCTACTAATTATAGAAAGAGAATCAGTCAGGAGAGTAATCAACGAGAAATGATCCATATTGAGATCAGAGAAAAAAAAGAAAGGGCTATAGTGCCCACCACTAGTTCAGAGTCTTCTGGGCTGAGGGTACCCATATTGGTAGCATGCTGGAGTTCCAGATGGTGGAGGGAGAGCCCAACAAAGAAGGCTTAGAAGGCTAGGCTGGAAGGGGAGGAGGCGGAAGAGGAGGTAGCATCTGTGCCAAGGAGGAGGTGGTCAGGTGAGGTAAAGGCAGTGTGGACTCATGGGCCAAGGATGAAGGCTTGCCAACTACCTAAGTACATGTATTATATCAGCAATAGAAGTTGTAGAAGGTTTGTCTAAAGTATCTAAGTACTACACAAACACAGCAAAGGCATAGGTGAATGAAATGAATGAAGAGTAGAGTAGGAAACAAATAAATGACTTGGGTAAATAAAAATGGAAAGAATGTTCAAGWGAACTTAAGAATAGYAAATGGGAGAGTGAATGGGATGTCTAGGGAACACTTTGACCATTCTGGATGTTCTGGAAGTTTAAGTGTTTGAAGGGAGGGATGTTAATTGTGCTGGAGGGTTGTTAAGACTGGGGAAAGGAAGACAGGAGCGAGGGAACGTGCGGGGGGAGTCGAGGTTGGCTTCAGCTTATGTGCTGCGCCCTCCTTAGATCGCGGTCCTCGATTTGGCGACGGGCGATGGAGCGCGCATGTGCGCAACGTTTTCCTTGACGAAGTGCGAGGGAGAGTGCGACGGAACGCGAGCGCCAGCCGAGCGGAGTCGCGCTGGACGAGGGAGAGAGGCGAGAGCGAAGAAGGAGGAAGCTAAGTCGATTTTCTAACTAAAGAATACAAACGCGCGGATGCTACGATTATATACTGTAGTTAATTTGAAATAATAACAATAAAGGAATGGAGAAGATGAAGGTGGATGGGGAGCGATGATGCTACGTACAAACAACAGGGATATTCGTGAAAGGAATAAACTTACTAAGACACGAGCAGGAGGCACCTGGGAATGATGGGAAGCTAAATAAAAAAAGAAGTCCTTGTCCTGGGGACGCGCAAGCGCGCGTGCGCGCGCTTATCGCGCGAGTGTGAACCGGCATGTGACAAGGATGTAGGATGACGGGAGAAAATCATGGGGGCTGGAGGCAAGATTGGAGAGGCACCAGAGGACTTGAAGTGTTACCTTACACATGYATTTTCCTCCTGGTCTTGGGTAATGGGGGCCTTGTCCTCTCTCTTCTYAGGAGATTAAATTCAAGTAATATATCCTCTGTGTTATTACATCTGTAGTAGTGTAGATGTGGACTGTGATTGAATGCCATGTAAAATATATTGATATAAAAAAAAAAGCAGAGGGATCCTGTCAGTGGACCTTCCTCCCCTCCACCTTTCCATCACTTCACCACTACCTCAGCAGCTCCACCAGCCTTCCCCAGCATCCCAGAGATGCCTAGAGACATCTCAGTACACCAGGCTACCTCCCCTGCTTCTCCCTGTACATCTTTCTTATCCTCTCCTCCTGGTCCCTAGGGTATACACCCTTCCTCCCCTGGCTTTCCTGACCTCCCCTAGTGTTCTAGGTCATTCCTAGRACACTCCTGGGACACCCTTCATTTGTCTCTGGCCTCCTTGTGTCCTCAGGCCTCATGGTCATTTCTCTTTAGTTGCCATCCCTGTCTAGAGCTCCTCCAGGTCTCCCTGAGGATTTCCTATGTCTCCTAGGACCTTCCAAGTAATGTACTTGGTCAGTACATCACTTCCTTTTATTTCTTATCACTTTTATGATGCTAGACATCACTTCCCATTATTTCCTCTGTCCCTTATCTCCTTATATCTCTTTTATTACTCTTTCCTTCCCTACTTGCCTATATTCTCTTTTTATTCTATTTTCTGTATTCCAGGACCTTCCTACTTCACTTTCCCTGTCCTGGAATGACACCACTTTGCTTTGATTTGTTTGTACATGATTTGTAAGCATGTAGTCAGTAGTGTCTGTAGGAGGTAGTGGGTTCCTTACCCAATTCTCTAAGGATCCCCCTTATCTCAGGTATGTATCCTGTCATCTACAGTACTCCTAATATATACTAAGGATCCCCCTACCTCAGCCTGAGAGCCTTGAGTGCCCAGG
>JAECYV010000008.1:586676-703605 GCA_023014305.1 Lepiota subincarnata
AGAGGATCACCCAGTTTCTCTCCTTTCTCTTCATTCCTTYCTCAGCCAATGTTAGTGTAAACTGGTATGTGCAAATACCCATRTGCACTGCCTGTTGCACCTGCTCTTACAATCACATTATGCACCCTTCTACCCCACTGCACCCTAGTATACCCATATAGCTATCTGTATTTGTATTCCAACTGTATAGTAGTTCAGCCACTGCACTTGTAGTTAGCATAGCAACACAGGGAATACCTGTAAGGGAACACCCCAAGTCCTCTGGTACCTCCCCAACCTCACCCCCAGCCCCCACAATTTTATCCGGTCCTTCCACACCCTCCAGCATGATCTATCTTCCTCCCTTCAAATGCTTGAACTTCCGGAACATCTAGAATGGTCAAAGTGTTCCCCAGACATCCCCTTCACTCCCCCATTCACTGTTTTCAAGTTTCCTTGGACACTCTTTCCATTTTAAATTACACAAGTCATTTATCCATTCATTATTCTACTTCTCATTCGTTTCATTCACCTCTGCCTTTGCTGTGTTTGTGTAGTGCTTAGATACTTCGGATAAACCTCCTACAAGTTCTATTGCTGATGTAATACAGGTACTTAGGTAGTTTTCGCCTCCAGGGGTTTCTTCATCCTATTCTCTTAGGATTCCCCTGCAGGTATGTTTGTAGTATCTACTTACACTCATTTAATATACTTAGGATTCCCCTGCAGGTTCACTTTAGCTCACTGGGTGGTTAGAGCTTCCTCAGGTCGCCCTAACAATACCTTATCCAATTCTCTGAGGTTTTCCTGCCTAGGTATGTTGTAGTAGCTACTGGATTTGTGCTTTTCCTATATACTGAGGTTTTCCCTGCCTAGTTTGTGTTGGAATATACAAATGTGCCCCTGTGACATCGGAAGTCACATGCATGCTGCCCAGACCCTACTCACTATACTTACTATATTACTTCAAGCACAGACACCTACCTTATAGAGTAAAGTACATTTTTCCCAATAGCCATGTATGTAAGGGCAACCCAGTGGCCTGCCCAATGGGCCTGAGGCCACTGAGGGTCAGGCTAGAGCAGGGGGATCCTTAGAGTGTATTCAGAAGAGAAGAATATCTACTACACACCTAGAGCAGGGGGATCCTTAGAGAAATGGGTAAGAAACCCCCTAGCTCAACTACGAAGTAACTACCGTGTCACAAGGGTGGGAAAATGTAGTAGAGGGTGAGAAAAAGAATAACAAAATAGGAAGGAAGGAATGAACAACTACCTAACCTGGCTACAAGGCTAAAATATGTAACTACAAAGATAGTGAGCCATGCAGGATAGTAAAGAATGATGAAGGGAAGGTGAATGGAAGGAGGGAGGTGTACCCAGAGAGGAAGGGAGTGTGAGGGAAGAAGTATGGAGAGAATGTAAATAAAAGAAGGGAAGAATAGTAGAAGAGAGAGGRATAGAATACTGGAAGAGGCGAGGTGTCTCCTTACCAAGGCTTAAGRYGAGTGAAGGGTRTTCTAGGAGTGTCCTAGAACACCAGGGAGGGCCAGGGAAGACTACTGGAGCTACCCAGGTAGTGGCGAAATGATGAGRAGGGTAGAGRGGAGGGAGGTCYCCTGACACCTCTGGCCTTGGTAAGGAGACACCTTATTCTTTTAGTATTTCCTCTTCTTTTTCTACTATCTTTCCTCTCTTTCATAYACATTCTCTTTATTCCTATTTCCTTGCACTCCTTTCCCCTTTRGGTCACCTCCCCTCCTTTCATTTACCCTTCCTTCACTGTTTCATACTACCTTACATGGCTCACTACCTTTGTAGTTATATATTTTAGCCTTGTAGCCAGATTAGGTAGTTGTTCATTCATTCCTTCCTATTTTGTTATTCCTTTTCTCACCCTCTACTACATTTTCCCACYCTTGTGACACAGTAGTTACTTTATAGTCGAGCTAGGRGGTTCCTTACCCATTTCTCTAAGGATYCCYCTGCTCTAGRTGTGTAGTAGAGAGTATTTCCTTYTTCAATATATACTAAGGATCTCCCTGCTCTAGCCTGACCCTCARTGGCCTYRGGCCYATTGGGCAGGCYACCAGGTCACCCTTACAATGGGGGCCTCATCCTCTCCTCACTCRGRAGACTAATATAGAGCATTATATCCTCTGGTAGCATACATATAGTATGTAGCTGGGCATGGACTGCAATTGGGCACCACATTAAACATATTGATTTTTTTTTAAATATATATATATATACTCTAATATGTTTCAGAATATTTTGGCCCATTAAATACAAGAAAAAGGTGACTGCTAAAAGGAGCACCACCATCAACCAAGCAACTGTAGGTATTGATTAGAAATAAATAAATAAAAACTTGCTACACTTCTCACAAGTYACTAATAACAACAATAAGTACTAGTATACTACTGCATTTGTGTAGTTACAGCTTCAACATCCCCCACTGTTAATGTGCTCTTCCCAGTTCTGGCCTTAGGTGATTAAGGCCTTGTTGTTCTTCTAGACAAATAGTATTTTATTGTATTAGATACTTACAGATTAAAATATACTGATATAAAAATTAAAATAAAAGAAGGGAAGGGACACAGAGCCATGCAGATGAGTTGATAAGATGTGGATGATATCTTCTCTCTACTCAAGTCTGGGACTGCTCTTTGGKTTTTGTGGACTGGGAGGTGTATTTTAGCTCCAGGCTTTAGAGCAGTGATGCTTACATAAGGGGGTGCTTGTTCCTGTCTGTGCACAGGGTCCAAGTTGAGGTGAATCATAATTCAAGGCACTGCTGAGCCAGGGCATTTGGTCGAGGGAGGGGAAAACTTCGGGGGGGAGTCTCTGGAATCTCGGTGTGTGCAGGACCGGGGTTGTTGTGCGATGGGATCTCTGGGCCGCGGCCAACGGAAGGAGGCCGGAGGTGTGACAGGGGAAGGCCCGATGTGATCTTGGTGACACGGGCAGTGTGACGGGTGACAGCGAGAGGTTTCGAGTGGCATTCTCAGTTGCATTGTTGTGTTGCGCTGGCTGGAGCGCCATCGCCCTTTCCTCTTCCCACCACCATCCCTCGCACCCTGCCCCATGCCCCCGCCGTCTGCAACCACCGACGCCCTGGCCCCCCACCCACCCCCCAGGTCCAAGAAACGGTATGCCCCGCCCCCCGCCTCGTGCCCATCGCACCTGCTCACCCACTGATCCCACAGGAGATGGACTCGCGAACAGCTCCTCCAGTGTCTCGAGGTCAGCCATCGCACCCCCCTCTCACTTTCTTTTGCTCACATTCAGCCCCTGCCCCCGACCTGCAGCTTCTCACCGACATCCCCCCGCCACTCTCCCACAAGCTTCCCATATCCCCACCTTCCTCACGCTCCAGCTCCCCGGCTCCCGGCACCAAGCGGAAATCAGATTCGTCCTTGGACTCTGAGCACCCCAAACGCCCTCGCACATCCTCCGCCGAAGAACGTCAGCATCACCCCCAGCCGCCTCCGCCTCCGCCTCCTCCCTCCCACCCGGCCCAGCCACCCGTCCACCCTTCCTCCGGTCCATCACAGCCCTCTACGCATTTCCGCTCATCAAACCCCAATCCCATTACCACATCCCGTTCCGAACCATGCGAGGATGGCGAGGTCAGAGAAGATATCCCTCCTCCCCACCCACGCGGGTCCGCAGCAGACTGTCATCTGCCGCCTCCAAACGCCGTCCCCATCCGCAGACCCAAGCGTGGGCGGCCCTCCATCCAATATTTCGACCGTCTCCACGACAAGTATCACAAYGCTGGCCGCATGCTCAAGTACTCTGGTGAYGCCCGCTTTTGGTCCACCTACCCGCCTACCCATAAAGAGTACCGTCCCCTTCAAGACCCTCCTCCCGTTAATTCCCCTTACCACAAACACGGCGGCCTTATTGCTCGCCTAGAATTAGTTGATGCCCTCGTCTGTTTCACTTACTCAATCTGGGCCAGGGACTACAGCCGCAAGGCCTGCAACAAGGATACCTGGACCACAATAGAAGCCTTCCTAACCTGGTGCAAGAGCAAGTGGCACGCAGAGGATGCTATCAACGACGCCGAAAAGGCCTTTCTAGGCTTGATGTAAGCGCATTGCTCGCATCTTTCTTTGTAAACTTGTTTCACACCGCTCGCAGCTATATGATCGAGGCATTCATCAATGGGCGGAAAATGCTCTATAGCGTGCGACTGCAGCTGGACCACGAGATGGACAAGATCACCGAACAAGTCAAAGCTAAAATCGAGACTGCCATCCAGGAAATCGATCAAGGCACTCTTTTGGGTGCTAGCACCAGTCTGCTAGCGAGCAAGTCACAGGGAACGCCTCCTATGCTCCCCTCACCGGCAAGCATTGCTCCGACGAACAGTGCCAATTCCACGCCTACCAATCGTGACGGAAACACACCAAATACTACCGCCCGCGCCACCTCCGTCTCACAGAACCCTCCTCCTCGTCAAGCTCGTCCCCACCAAGGGCCCAATCCCGCGTTCTATCCCTTGCTGCCGCGAAGGGTGCGAGAAAGCCAGATCCCCCCACCTGCATCATACATCGAAGCTGCTTCTGCAGTTGTGGAGCCAATCGATGTCAACATGGTCTATAACCTCAAAGATCTTACATCAACTTTCAAGTCTAGCGCTTCCTCCATGCAGGAAGCCCAGAACACCCTAAACCTTCCCATCATGGCACGCCATTTCCCTAGAACATTTGCGAGAATGGTCCACAGCACTCTATCCCCTGCCGAGGAACACGAACCGGACTTTGAGGATGAGGAAGGTGAGCTGTTCTGGCCCAGCCAACTCGTCACAGGAGAGGGCTTGGGTTGGGTGTGTCTGATGGGCAAGGCCATGATCAAGGAATTCGGCAAGGCCTATGGCTATAAAGGCTTGGACGGCGTTGTGCCGAAACCAAAGCCCGAAGATGCTGCCAAGCACCCTCATCCCTCGCAACGATCCAACCACCCACATTCTCAAGCGGTCTCACACTCGTCCTCTGCATCTGGCTCACGGTAGAATTCTTTCGGGTCTTTTTTCTTTTTTTTTTCTGGGCTCCTGCACGCCTTTCCCCGCCTTGATTCCTTTACCTGGATCACTCTCCTCCCTCAAAATCGACCCCGACTGTCGACGCACAAAACCGTTGGTCTTCATTGCGCATCGGGCGGATAACCGAATGCTACCACTCTACCTCCGACTTATCCTGCCAGTAGGAGTTATTCCACGCTTTCTGGATCGGGTTAGATTTGGGCCGTCACTGCCATCTCCAATTAGGTTTGGGTCCTTCCGCCTTTGAGTTCGCCGGTTTTAGCGCCTACTCAGCCAAACTTCTCGCCTATGAGCTAAGAACGACCTGTTTCGAGGTCCCACTGCTCCATAATCCTTCGCATTTGGATCCCCACCCCCGGTTGCCAACACCATTGCGAACTCTTGACTCTGCTTGGATCAACGGAAAACAACGAACAATGTATATCTAGACATGAAACTAAAACGACATATTCCATCGATTCCGCTTATACACCAAATTAACGAGGCATCTTGCGATTCATTACCATATTCATTCATGGAGTTGCACCCACTTGTTTCATTCCCACCATTCTGCTTCATCCTGGGCTGCCCTCCCCACTCCCCTCCCTCCCCCAATACACCCTCATATCCCCTGTTTTATTGTGTTCTTTATTCATCATCGCGCATTCCACATTCCCATTCCAACCACCCATATCATTCTTCCTGTGTACATCCTGCTTTCCCATGGTCCATTGTTTCACCCCTTTGTTTATACATCATTCGGCTACCTCGCCTGCTCCATTTTTTTTATTTAATTAATTTTCTTCTTAGTGATGAATTTCCTTTTGTACTACCGATAACACTCATATTCCATTCTGTTTAACTGGACTTGATTAAGAGGAAGGAGTACGAATTTATACGTCTACGTTTGGTTTGAAGCTTCTCCGTTGAGGATAGACGTTGAGAGCAGTCGTGGGATTATCTCTCTCCTTCAAGTAGTAGTACCTGGTACCTTCAGGGGCTAATAACTGTGCTGAAGAGCCTCGGCCTAAGCGGCACTCCGACTGTTGTTGACGGCGTGTAAGGCATTGTCCGCCGGTGGCAACTTCAGAAAAAAAGGTTGAGCTTRAGGAAGTTCCCGAGGGAAGAACATGCGGGATCAATATTCTATTCGAAAAGTCTCCAAGAGTTGTTGAATCTAGCTGTTGGCCACCCCCATTTCGTGGACGCAGCTGTGCCAGCTACATGGCACCGATCAGTGAAGCGCTTAGCAGGGACGGTGCTAAATATTTCTGCTGTACATGTTCATCAATGTTAGAGGAGGGGAAGGAGAAGGGGGAAAAACGGACGGCCTGTGTTATCAATCGGTTTGACCGTTGGTTACTCTAGAAACAGGGAGACACGCGGACATAAGAGCACGCAGACGGGAGGAGAGGGGGGAGGGAACTTGGAGGCTGTTCCCTCCTCTACCCGAAGGGTGCTGAAACTAATGATTGATGATGATGGCGATCTTCGGCCGGGCAACATGCTATGGGAGGCTCGGTGGCGCGGCGGATAAAAAAGGCCCAACCCAAAGTCAGAGTGAGTTGACAGGTGGATTAAATGAACAGACTGGGAACGTACATATTATGACTTGGGAGATTGCGCCGCCACTCAGGCACTTGGGAGATGAATACATGACTTGCTTGGATTGGCTGATTGGGGGGGAAGATTTGTCGTGGAACCTGTCATGGGTGTGGCCGAGACATCATTATGTTGGCCTTCTRTCCAGGGTCCGTGATATCATCATTATGCTTTTGAGCCGGGGGATTAGTTCACCCGACTTTTGAAAGTTGAAAGGCTTGGGGAACGGAATCTTTAAAAAGCTACATAGGGAAGGGGATGCGTGCAGTTGTAGGTGTGTGCGTGTGTATCCCCCTGGTGTTGTGATGAMGTTCGCACTCCTATTTGTTACGATGACGAAATTCGAGCACAACGTTACCCTACCAGTTTGTCGCACAGYATACTCCCCCCTCGCCCGCTGGATAGCTGACCAGAGGTGGACCGTCGCACCCGGCGTCAATTAGTTTACCCCCCCTTGGTGTCGAATGTGACGGCTGTTGTTGACGCTTGTAAATGTAACATGTATCCAACTTCGGGGATTGAGATATCCATTCTGATCCACAAACCTATCACCGCTTTTGGGGTAGTTGAGCAACAGCAGAGCTCTCCTCCCCAAGTAAGATATTACTGTTAAGAATGCATTGGATAGAGGGTTTCGGGAAGCTTGACTCGGTCACGTTTGAATTTGAACCCCCGCGGGCCGGGACGTGAGCGTCTGAGGCTTTATTATCTCAAATGTATTGAGTTCAGAAAACACATGAAGAATAGACAGAGAATGATTAGGTGTCCCGGGCTGGCCGCCGTCCACTTCGTTGCGCAAACCTCGATAAAAAGGAGGACTGGATACACTCTATACAGAACGCTCCATTGCTGATCACTTTCTGGTAATCTCTGCTCTCCTAATTGGTATGATGACAGTTACCTCCGTGATGACCTGACGACCGGAGGGTGGCAAATCGGTCGCATGATATATACGTACATGCCCAAGCTGTAGATGACCAACAGCCTCTTTCACCCCCATTTTTCTCGCGGCACACGGTGCGAACACCCGTCAAGAGCTTTTTTTCTACGAGTCCAGAACAGCCAGCCGGAAAGTGATAGACTCTTGCTCTGGTKGCTTGGCGCCCTTTATTAGGACCCTTTTTTTGTGTATGTGTGTGGTTCTTTTTAATTCGGCAGGTTTATCCACATGGAGAAAGGGCCGACGGATTCCAGAAATGGATTTTGGAAATGCCTCACTTGAATTGAATTGAACAGTCCATCCACTCTGCCAGACACAAAATCATTGTGCTCCCATGTTTTTTATTTTCCCAAGGGCCCAGGGCAAAGAAGCTGCTCCGCTTTTCCGAGCTGAACGCGGCCCCCTCCCCAGGATCTATCTTTCCGGCATTCCAACGCGAGAATCTGCATGGAGTTCCGATATATAAATATATCTACCCAATCCCGGACCCCTCGGGACCATATCGGGTTCGATCCGGGAATATACACCCCAGAGCCCCGCCGCCCCCCTCTCATCCGTTGTACCCAACGGAATAAGATAGGGACGTTCGCGCACCCAAGAAGCTTCCCCATATCCCCCAGTTCCCCCCCGTCCGCATGAGACAGGACACGGGATATTCTGGCTAAGCACCATGCGTTCCATCATCAAGCATCAACGTCCATTGCAGACATCAAAGTCAAAATGGGCTTTTAGGGCTTCCATGACGCATGTTCCTCAAACCCCGCCTGCTTACTCGCCATGCATTTACCTACTATGGATGGGTTTTGTTCTACCGAACTCGTGTGAAGGGGTGGACGGCAAGCACGGTCCCATAGAATTCTGTGGCGTGAAATGTGGCGAGCGACAGGGCTTCCTCTTAGCAGAGCACACATCAGTCCTCCTTTCCTTGGTCCTGCAAACATGGGGGGATGCTCCAAAAGTAGCTAGAACTTGGTATTAGGCAGCTTTATTTAGCGGCTCCCTTTTGAGCAGGGAGGGTGGGACGCTCAGTGAGGGCTGGACCTGCCTAACCCCTCGGTTGGGAGCAGCTCTGAGGCCCGGACTACAAATATGGGCCATAAACCGTGACTTCTGCTGCCGGGAAGCCCCATCAAATCGGCAGCGCTCATTTCGGCCTTTGCAGGTTCTCCGAGTAGAGCAGTCACAGGCCGGAGTGACAACGCTGAATGCGAGGCCGGTGCCGCTTTCCGGGAATCTTCTCTTGCACATTCTTCCGAACAGCCAACATGGAAGCTCATATTATCACAACATTTGAAACTTCAGAACTATGAACAAGTAGCCGCATGACTATAGCTGGTCCCTTGCCACGGGCAGCACTACCCCCCTAAAGCAGTATCCCAGGCGAACCTGAAAGTAATGTTGGAGCTCTGAATGGATAGGACATGCTGATTGGCTCCCCCTTGGGGGGGTATAAGTTCACACCCGTCAGCCGGAACTAATAGAGGTTCTCTCGACTGTGATGGTCCACTTGCTCGGGACATCTGCGTTCACCCACGAGGGCGATCCCAAGACCTCATACCACAAGAGGACTCAGCCCGGTTTTGTATTCAGCGCAGGCGGCATCACTGCCATCCCTAGAGACCGGCCTGACAAGAACGCCCAGACTGTGGCTGGGGAAGATGGGGTGGAATAATTTCCCTGCATATTCGACGGGGAACATAGACGCAGTGACGGTAGTCTATGCGGGGTAAAAGCCGCACTATCCTGAAACTCTTGAACTGGGAAACCTGTTTCAGTGCATATAAGATGACATAAACTTGTACGCATGGGTGACAAAGGAGGAAAGAAGTTCATTGAGTACTGCAAGGAAATGAGAAAGCAAGCCATAACAAAGGGGGGAAGGTAGGCATGAAGAAGACTGAAACAGTAGGCCCTCGCCCAAACCAAGTATAGCACGCCTCGTCTTCCCGCAATCTCGATAGCTGAACTTCGACCGGAAATGTATCGGTTTTTTCACCGATTAGATTTGGCGACACGTTCAAGTTCATCCTTTTTCTACAAAAGATGGAGTGAGCATCGACGAAGGAATTACACGCCAAAGATTAGACACCAACCTTGATGGCGTAGGAGTTTGATGAACCCTTGGCAGCGTTAATAAGTTCGTCGGCAAGACACTCGGCGATCGATTTCACATTGCGGAAGGCAGATTCGCGAGTCTGACAGAATCGTCACTATGTGTTCATCCCCGATTGGAATCCGAACTTACACCGGTGGTCAAAAGGGAGATTGCTTGATTGACTCGACGAAGGGGCGACACATCAACAGCCTGGCGACGCACAGTACCTTGCGAGCCAATACGGGTAGAGTCCTCGCGAGGGCCAGTGTTGATAATGGCATCGACGACAACCTGGACACGCCAAAATATATCTTCAGAGGTCCTTGTCCCATTATGTACGAGAAAAAGTCAAACCTGGATAGGGTTCTGGTCGGTGAGAAGGTGGATGATTTCGAAAGCGTGCGCGACAATGCGGAGGGCCATGAGCTTCTTGCCGTTGTTGCGGCCCTTCATCATCAGGCTGTCCACCAATCGCTCGACAATGGGCATTTGGGCCTTCTTGAACCGCTTCGTCGCGTAACGGCCAGCGGTATGAGGGACATAGACGGGATGGCGGATTTGGATGTGGTCAGCTAGGGAAATGTCCTTCACATCGATACTGAATTAACCCATCAGCCTTGGTGCACCTCGCACCTCGGAAGCTCTGTGCTTACTCTTGGGTATCCCACTTTCCGAAGAGCTTGACCTCCTGGCCAAGTTTCGAGATTTCTTTTGGGAGGGTAGTGGCCATCTTTTTTTTGTTTCTTCTTGAGGGCTTGCGGTTGGCGGCAGAGATGAGCAGCGGCGAGCGGCGGTCCCAATTCTCTCGTTGCGTATGTTTGTCGCTATTGCCCCTTGAGCATCAAGGTTGGGAGGCGTCGGCATATTCCGTAAACTGTATAGCTCTTCCCGTGCCTGATTCGGTATGTCAGGAGCTTTTTTTGGAAATAGAACAAGTATGTACGAGTGTGCTATCTAGGGACGCCTCCGATTCTCTTTGTTTCCAGTATAACGATCGCGGTGGCTGGAACCACGTCGTAGAACACTCCGTATCTCCGGAGAGGTCTCACCGATCTTGCGTTTGCGGGCCCTTTTGCTCTCCAACTCCTGTTTCTGAACTGGTTTCACATCTGCCGTCATTGCACCCTGCAAGGGCTTCAAAGGACCATTATCCAGATACCCAGCAGGTGAAAGATAACAGCCTATGGCGTTGGTTTGGGCGCCACCCAGCAATTTTCCATAGACCTTCTGTAACCACATCTCAACCTTGCCATAATGGTTTTTTGACGCCTCGCCATCTCCCGATTTTTTGGCGCATATAGCCAAGTCGAGCTCGCAACCAGAAAGTAAGAGGAATGCAGGGCTTAGCTTTTCTTCTGTCAGACCGTTTTTGCCTAGGACTGTTGCAAGTATATCAAGTGCTCGGCCCTCATTTAGAGAACGTGTATGCACACCTTCCAGCATTGCATACATGATCTCGATTGCACCCTGAGGCTTTCCAATCCTACGAAAGTGAGCCCCAGCTATCATCCAGTTTCCTCGTTCGCTTGATGATAGTTTCAAGAGTTCGATGATGGTCCGTGGGTCTTGCTCCGAGTCTGCCTTCAGAACAAAGGTGAAAGGCTGGCCGTCTATTCTTATGAGGAGATGAGGATTCAGAGAAAAGGAGGTGTGCAATATATCCATAGTAGGCTTGATTTCTACGTTGGTAGTAGTCATGCATATACGAGGCGAACCAGGAGCAGAGCTTGAAATAGTATTTTTTAGACCAGTCTGATGGGCAGGGGGTGTGCCCGCTGCCGGGCGGGTGAGACTAAGTGCTTCAGAATTGCGGTGTTGTCCCTCCATCGACTTCCTGGTCTCAGAACGGCCTGGAACGGCGGCTGGCTGACCATTGACCATGGGCGAGACAACTTGTCTTGAAGCCAAGCCTGTTCTCTCGTTCCCGCGAGAKGAAAAAGTGTTGCACGAGCGGAACTGCTCGATAAGGTGGGGGCTCGATAGAATTGGATAGATATGCAACCCAGCCGATGACCCGAGTTGCAGGCGAAGTGCGCGCTCCGCATTCTCCTTGTGTTGGAACTGGATGAAATAATGAAACTGCCCAGGTACGCCAGTGTCATATGGGTACAGGTGCGGGCTGTAAAAGTGTGTTTCAGCGTTGGAAGGGATCAACTTGGAGCGGCATAGTGAAATGAATAAGCGAGGGCGCCGGCGAGTCTAAATCGCCCCATGGGCGCCATCAACAATGTTATACGTACATCTCACCAGCCTTGGAAAAAATGCCGCGAATGTTACGCGGTTCATTACTGTTGTTCTCGACCTTGAAAACACAGTCCAGGGAATTGCAATGAACCATTGTCCGTCCCTGAGGGGGCGGCCGGGCGGTGTAATGGCGAAGAAGTGTTGTGTTTCAGACAAGGACCGAGTACTCCAGGGCCATATTTATACACGTTGTCTTTGACTATATACTCCCTTCCAATCACTGGAGTGTACTGCCCCACTCTCAGCTGGCGCGCCTCATAATCCCAAAAGCCATGTATTTATGAGTGGCTAAGGTTTCTAAGCAACTATCGAAAATCAAGCCGAGGCAATCAAAAATACTTGGATTATGGCACGCCCGTGCAGGGATGCTGTGTTACAAAACCGCAGCGGCATCGGCAAAAATATTGCTCTAAGAATCCTCACACTGAAGAGAAACCGTTGCCATCAACGGTAGCACCACCGCCCCGTTACTCGCGGACGTATGTATATATATGAAAGAACTGCGCTCCGACTGTAACCTGTAGTACGTCTTTCCTTCCTCTCCTTCCTTGTCCTTCCTCTGTTTTCATTTTTTTTCACACCCAATTCCCCCTTTTATTTTTTGTAATCCATTCATTATGCTGGGTCATAAGGTTATTGTCCCTATTGCCACCCTAATGGGGGCTGTTCTCGTTGCTGGCCAATCGTAAGCTTCCATCTCAACTAGATGATAATAAACGGAGGCTGATGGTCATCACAATGCAGTCTTCCCGTGTCGCTCACATCCTCTTGTTCGGATACATTGAAAGGGCTCTTGGTCGACCCGGATGCCCAATGCCTGAACCTGTCATCTCTGCTCTCCTTTGTTGTCAATCCCAATAAATCGGTCCCGCAAACCGTCGACACCTGGCTGACGGGCCTTTGTGCTCAAGGCTCATGCAGCGACCAGACCATTTCCAATATCGTTGCAAACGTGACGCAGGGCTGCTCGGAGGACTTTGCAAATGCAAACATCGATATTCTTAGCCTCCAAGACCAGATAACCAACATTGCACAACAGGTGTACCCGGCGGTCAGGCAGGTGGTATGCTTGAAAGAGTGAGTGTCAGTTTGTATTATTTTATTTCGTTCTGATTATGTTCCGCAGTACGACCACAAATCAGCTTTGTGTGACAGAGACTCTGAACAACCTCGAGAGTGTGATCGGGAAACTGGGCCTCGATGACTTGAGCTTCGTCAACCTGCAAGAGGATGTCCAGACGCTCCTTGCCTCCAACGTCACCGAGCTGGCATGCACTAGTTGCATCAAAGCGGCCTTCAGTATTGCAAGAGATGATTTCCCTGACCAGGTATCTCTCGCCGATTCGCAAGTTGAAAATGTCTGCGGCGCTTCTTTCTTGGGTATATTATATTTCGTTGAATCAGTGCCGTTAGACATGTGTACTTACTTCGCAAACTAGATGGGAGTACCCCTGAAGAGATCGTGACAACGGCTGCCCCAGGACAATTTTCTCCAAACTTTGTCGCTAGCGATAGCGTCAGTGTGAAGTCCGTGAGCCATGCAACAGGATGGGGTTTGCTGTTCATTTCTGCTGCCCTCATGTTTACGGTTTGAGAAAAGTGGAGATGAAATCGGACTTTCCACGTACATAGAGCGTCTACAGTATGTATTTATTAATGAAAGGACAATGACCACACTCGGAGGAGGACTTGCCCCTGTTTCCAGTCGTCACGTGTTCTCTCGCGTTGTCGGACACCYAAATCAAGCCCACGAGGACAAGGCAGCCCCTTCAACGTTCATCGTTCAACCCCAACTAATCATCCCCGTCTCTGCGGTATTGAGTCGGCACGAGTGGGCATGGAGCCACTAACGCCCTCTCGGCGAGGGACATTTGATCTTCCTAAACCAGAAACCGGGCTCGCAGAGTGGACGAGCAAGATCAAGGCTCTTCAGCGTCAGGTTGACGCCGACGAGGAGGTCGAACAGAAAAGACTTGAGGAGGAGATTGCGGCAGCCCGGAAAGCTAGACTTCGTAGAAGTCGGGGCGTTGGCTACGGCGCTGATAGCTTGGACTTGTGTAAGTAGCCTTTTCCTGTAAATTAAAAGTAATGCAGGGGTTGATTGGTTTGCTCTCCTTGGATACAAACCACAGCGAAATCCCCTGGGGATTTGGGATCACCCTCATCGAGGCCTGACATTTCGTCCTCGGTTGACATGCTCAGGTCTTCACGGGACAAGCAGACCGATCTAGACGACACCCTGAACAAGTTGATAGGGGCCGCCCCAAACGTTGATACATCGTCAATTACCCGAGGCGTGCTCCCCCGACAAAGTCATTTCCCTGCCACTCAGCCCCTTCCATTCCAACGACCGGAAGCGGTTTCGTTGGCCGCTTTCATAGGAGGCCGCGCGACAGGACCCCGTCTTAATCGCCATGCACCTCAGCAGGATGCTCATGACCCCACTCAATTTGAACAACGGACCGTCTCTGTCCCCCATCCCATCTTTGGCAAAGGCGGTGTCGCAATGCCGGGGATGGTCACCAAGCCCGGTGGCCCCGTTCGAGAGGCGGTAAAGGCATCTGAGGCCGTTGAGCGATATCAACCTCGGCTAGCTAAGCAACCCTCCAAACCTTCCCTCACAAAGGCAGGGAATGAATCACCTCGACCTGTTTCCCCTCAGAAGTCTGGATCGCGGGATAGGACAATTAGTACACCGTCAGTGTCGAAGAAGTATATGGAAGCGGTGGAACAGCGTCCTGTGTCCCCCCAAAAATTGGGTTCTCGCGAGCGGACTCTCAGTACTCCTAGTCCTGTGCCTTCAGCTTTACAGGCTATACACAATCTTGGTGCACGCTCCATACCCACACGCCCAGGCAACGGTGTTTCTGTCAAAGAGACCCGGCCCAAGACCCCAACAACTCAGGGGTCTACTCTATCCTCATCCTCTCAACCGTCAGCGGAACGAACACCTACACCTCGCCAAGTCCCAGCAAGTGTTAGCACTCAAGTTTCACCCACCAAGTCATCGGTCCCCATCCCATCTCTTGCGCGACCCATCCTGCCTGCACCTCGCGGTCAGTCCCAGGCCCCTAATGTTCCTTCCAATCTCGTACCCTCTCCAGCATTCCAGAAAAGTACTCCGCCGAAGGACCCTACGCCGAGTATCAGCCGCCTTCAAGGCCGGGGGTTCGTGCAGAACATGGTTAAGGCTAGCAGTCAACTTGAAAGCAACACAAAATCGACATCTAGCCCCTCAGAACGTCCGAAGTCCGTTAGTGGGCGAAAAAGTCATGTTTTGGACCGCTGGCAGCCAGGTAGTGCGTCTTCTTCTCCAACACCTTCCATGGCACGCCAGGCTTCTCCCCCTCGGAAGTCACTTGCTTCTAACCCTCCAATAACTCCGGATACATCTATGTCGAAACCACCTACACCGGCGTCTGTGTCCACTTCCCCTGCGCCGCCCAAGGCGTTAAAGCCGAAAGTGTCTTTTCCCACGCTGCTTCACCCTGACCCTCTGGCCCACCCAGAACCCCTCAGTCCTCGTCGTGCCAAACTGGCTGAGAGGATGGTACCGCCAGAAGGTAGTGCTGGCTTCGGTTCCGCCACGACCATGGTGGTTTATAAACCGAAAACGCCTGAAAAAGCCTCTCAACCAGGCAAGGTGCCTGCTCCGGCCCTGTCTGTTGATGAGCTGGGAGTGAGGCGTGATAGTAGTTTGGATACTGGCAAATCGGGCTTTTCTTCCCCGCCAGATCTTCCGGGGCCAACAGGGAAGCCCTTGAATCATGTGCGTTCATTCTGGTGATGCTATACCGGTGTCTACTTACAGTTTGCATCTATTTTTCTTGTATCTTCCATGGTATTGGTCGCCAATTATAATTCCTTGCATTATAAAATTCAGCCAACCAGGGACAGAGCACGGAAACCTAAGAAGAACAGGATTGCGAGCGGAGAAGCGCCACCTCAAATTAGATCTCTCTCGGAGCCTATCAGGGATTCTCAGGAAAAGGCTCCTCCCCTGCGACAACAATCGCAGCCGGCGCGCGCACCACCGCCCGAACAAACAGATAACGCAATTTCACTTCCCTCTATACTCGATAACGCCAAATCCCCAGTCACGGCCGATCAAGTAGCTGCCCGGGAGCCTGCGCCAAAGGTTGCTCATCTTGTTCAGAAGCTGGGTCAACATGCCCCGATTGGAGTAAAGCCTATTTCCTCACCTTCAACCCGATCTCCCCTTCGAACATCGCCACCAGAGACTCGGTCCAGGACGGATCCAAGCCTTATACGTCGTGCCTTACCTGGGATGACTAGTGGAGACAACTTGAAAACACCACCAATCGTCGGGAAGGCAAAGTCTTCTTCACCCGAGCCTACCCTTCAAGTATCAGGCGCTTATGGAGTTGCAGATTCTGGCCGAGACACTGGCCCTCCTTCCACGTTTAAGCACACTGGTTCTCCTGACAGCACTGAAGGCCATTCCAAGCCATCGAGCCTTCCTCAGGGTGATAAGCCACCAAGCTCTCCCTCCTCTCCTAAGCACACCCGAATACCTAGCACCGGCAATCGAGCTCTTGTCATGGATGTTGCCCAAGCTCTGAGCGAATATAATTCCATTTCCAACAACGAAAGTGCCAAATATCCGCAAGAAGCCCTGGAGCCTGTAGCAGATTCAGCTCTTAGACCGAAGCATATCGTTCCCCCTCCCTTAGAAAGGAGGCGATCGAGTTATGATCGATTTTCTGCTATATCTGTCATGCCACCCCTAGAGGAGGAAGCCACCCCATATTCCACCCCGTATAGCACTTTGACTCGAACACCTGACAACCCTTCTCGCGGAGCAACACTTAACAAGCAGGTAGGTGCCGCTGCTGCAGTAGACCAGGTATGTGCTAGTGCAGAGGTAAGGAACGGTGTTGTTCGTCTGGGTAGGCTTGATATATTTGATGTGTGGGCCAACTGCTGATTTTGCATCAGACATTGATGATACCCCCTTACCCCGTGTTGATGTYTCCGACCTCCTTCGGTCTCACAAAATCCCACCCTTGGATTCTCCTGACGTGCAGACTATCTCCGTGGACGTTCTTTCTATCAATGGATCGTCGGCCGTTACCATATCTCGTGATGCAGACATTTTTTACGACTCRGAAATTCTTGCAATTGTTCATCGCTACAAGTCAAGATCAAGCGGTCTGGCTTCAACACAGCTGTGGCAATGGCGCGGAAGAAAAAGCAGCATCGGAGAAAGAGAGGATCGGAAGCTGCAAGAACTCGCGAAGCGTTATAACACCTCACCCGTGAGTTGATCAACAATTTAAGATGAAATCAATCTACAATAAACTTCCAGACCATCATCTATCAATGTTCTGAACCGCCACAATTGGTGCATCTCCTAGGCGGTCAGCTGGTTACCAGACAGGTACGTTGTCTATGGGTTATGTATCAGGGGTCTGGGCAAATGCATGTGCAGGGCGACCGGTCGCATTGGTCAGCGGAAAATACTGCAATGTACTCAATTCGCAGATTGAGCGATGTTGTGTATATTGACGAGAACGATGTTGTGAGCTACAGTGCTATTGAAATCGACTCCCTGCTTACACCTGTAACAGAACAGCAGGAACCTGTGTTCCGCATTTAGTTATTGCTTGAAAATATTGGATACAACCTATGTTTGGCATGGGTGTGGATCCACGGATGCAGAGAGAAAGGCAGCGCTCCAGTATGCATCCCGTATCAGCAAGAACGATGCGTCTATTATCCAGCTCTACGAGGACAAGAATGATAATGATGAATTATTTTGGATGGCCCTGGGCGACGAAGAGTTTGCTAAGGCGGATTATTGGCAATGGAGAAGACATTCATCCGTGACTAATCCTCGAGTTTGGTTGGTAGATGCTAAGGCTAGCCCCCCGGTGAATCGTGGAACTATACCCCTATCTGCCAGAATGTTAATGTTCGCCCCTCAGGTTACTGCAGTAGCATTGCTCCGGGATGAGGGCGCCCTGCAAGGGTCAATATACATCATTGACTCTATTTGGGAGTACTTTATTTTAGTTGGAAGCCAGGCTCGTGGAGAACGACCCAGCATCAGGCTTGCTCTCAATATTGCGAAAGTAAGCGATCCATAACCGTATCGATCAAACTTTATGACCGGTTCCGGTCCCCCAGAGCTTCTCCAAGGTCTCGGCTTTGTCAAGACCTTTCGCCCCAACTATTCATACCCTCGTGCTACCGTCTCGCTTGCCTGTGGACCTTCGCCTGAGCTTGCGTGAATTGGACGAAGCGGAGGTGGTAAGCGACCATGCGCTCTGGTACTCAGAATCCTCTCATCACCTCAATATAGAACAATAATGACATACCTGACCATATGAATCTCCTGTCTCTCGCACAATCGGAAAGCCATGTGGGTCTATTCTTTCATTCGTCGACCTCTGAGCACTTACTGGGAGAATGTAGCTACAAAAACATTCGTGGGAAAGGGCTAATTTGAAGGACCCGACTATGCTACCTTTGGGTGTGTCGGTTTCAGACGCGCAGTAGGATCGCGATCAGTATGTTAAATCCATACCAATTGATTTAACTTGACGAGAACGCAAGTAACCCGCTGCTCTGCGCTAACTGAGGTTAATTGATTACGTTCATTTTGAGCCCAGGCAAAGGATTCTCACGCATTGTGCCATCAATGAATCGGGAGCGCCATCTTTTATATATACTCGCCAGTTCAAAAGCAATAGGATTGCGGCGCCTCCTAATGGATGCCTCTATATATAGGTGCCAGCGAAACAATACAGTTGCGATCAACGAAGCACCGTGCGACTCAACCGCATGTGAAACCGAAATAGTCGTGGTAGCTATTTTCTTTGCGGAACAAAAACCATAACCATAGCACGATCTGCATGACACCTATCCTGGGGTTATGCAGCCTTTATGCTTCCAAGAATGGTCATTCGCTCCTGACAGCTTCATACAACTTGATCTTCTTGAATTACTAGACAACAGCCGATCCCAGGAGACATTAAGTGCGGGGATATAAAGGGTGGCATCGCGAGGGTGGCGGAAAGACACCAAGGTCTACCCACTACTATGTCCCTCGTCCTTGCTCTATTATGTCTGACGCTGAACTTGGGCGCTGCTCATGCTGGCCCGCTGCTCACCGCTAACACGGGGCTGGATGCTCGAGCAACTAACTGCTTCCCCGCACTTGGGTTCCAAATGCCCGCCGCAGTACCCCCAAGCTCCCAATTGAGTACGTGGTGGTGCGACCCTTCGACAGAGTACGCATTTTTGGGCTTCAGCTACGAAGTGACAGATTGTAAGTATATCTTTGTATGAGTCTATCAATCCTGTCACTGACTTGACTTCGAAGGCCAAAGCAGAGACCAGCTCATGACTGAGTTTAAGGATATACGAAACCATTTCAAGTCGCGTTATGTCCGACTTTATGGTGCTTGCGACAGAAAAGGCTTCTAGTGGGCGCTCATTCTTCAGTGACAATTAGTATGACACTCAACATATGCTAGCGATGACATTATCGATGCTGCCTGGACCAACGGRCTGGGGGTGCATGCTCTCATATGGGTAAGCCTTCCCTTCTAGCAATTATGAGCAGGACTGTGCATTAATCACTGAATATAGTTTGGTTTCGACGGAGATGACCTCTGGATTGGAAGACGCGATAGACTCTTTGCGACACTACATTCCAATCCCAAGGCTAAATGGGTCACTCGYGTGCTCCAGTTTGGCTCAGAACCGCTTTTCGATAATGTCCTGTCTCATCAACAGCTGGCTAGCCAAGTGCTTGCYGCCAAACGGAACCTGTCCAGTTTACATATTCCTGTGACGGTATCCGAGTTGGCGTTTGGGTATGTTTCATATCACTGATATATTTTACCACTYRATGAACCYGGTATTATCAGTTACCAAGARCGTGGGGGTGCTCAAGACGTCCTTGACGCCATCGACTCCATCAATATTCATATGTTGCCCTTCTTCTCCCAGCAGGCATCTACAGGTTAGCACCGTACAAGGCACCCGCCTAGGGYACCCATGTTGATACCTTATCTTAGCCAACAAATCATGGCCTCTGGTCCTGGGCGACCTCCAATTTTTCATTGACCATGGAAACGGGAAGAAGATGTACTTTGATGAGGTATGRTGTTGACTCGCGCAAATAATTTCCAGCTTCCTCACCAACTGYCATAGAATGGTTGGCCTTCAGTYACCTCGGAGGGAGTGCAGCCCAACAGCCCGGATGCTGTTGCTGACGTGAAAAATGAACAYGYATGTATTCTTCACACATGGGCTAAACAAATGCTTACTAACATGGGGAACTATAGGATTACTATGTCTTGCTCGACTCTCATTGTTCGGATCTCAAGAGGGTCGTCGGAGGCGGTGTTGGGTGGTTTGCACACATTTACAGCGACGAGCAAGAACCGGGCTACGGTATTTATAACACGAAAGGAGTTATGAAGTTCCCCTTCRGCCCACGTACTTCTTGTTAATCGCGTGCTTCCATAATTTGGTTGCAGGCGACTCACATTCTTTTTCCCTCACACTCTTTTTTTCCTCACTTTTTTCTCTTCTCGGACTAATAATTACATGATACCCAACAGCGCATAAGTTGTCGCTTCTCGTAGTTTTTGATATTGAAAGGATATTATCACAGGGTCAAGCCCCATTTCCATTTCTCGCGAAGCTATTCTCAGTATTTTTCGGAGGTCCGTTGGCCTAACATCTGTGTGTGCTTCCCTGGCTGTGCCTTACACCATGCATCCGAAACAGTTTTCTACTTGATAGTCACACCCTTGGCTGATTGCCTTCTTGTCGTTGGACGGAGTACGTGACCCACGTTGTCGCCTCATGYTTTTGTTTCACGCTCCCTTCACCGATGAGCATGTAAACCCCACGGGGTCCGTGCAGAAGGCTCATGTTCAACTTGCTTGCTTGCARCACAATTGGCGTGGGCCAATATCACGCTATAAGAGAGTATCTTCCACGAGAGAGGTCAAACGACCCCTGCACTAGCTCCTAGCTGCGCTCGATTACATCGTTCACCTCGAAATTGGTCCTCAGGTCCTCTTTTTCCTCGCGTGCCTGGTATCGCTGTCTTTTACGTTGCCGGTATGGCTTACCGGAACAAACCAAGAAAGCTCTCTGTGATTATTCCCCCGACGCCTGTTTCTACTCAGACGGCCTCTGAAGCTACTGCCAACGATGACGATGATTTATGCCAAAACTTTGCTCACCTGAATCATTCACCATCCCCGCTCAAACATCCATACCGACCTCGTACTACCATTCACCAAGGACCAAAGTTTGATACTGTAGGCTTAGACTTGAAGGCACAGGAAATTGCCTCCCCCGACCTTCTGGCGGTTGCAAATATGTTTAGTTCGATGAAATGGATGGTCAATCAGATGACTAGAACTTTCGACGCACTTGGAGAACAGTCCCAACRAATGTCCTCACTTGCTGTTGAGGTCAAGCGTGCCGAAGAGGTGTGTTGGCCATTTGACGCCCATAGGATGCCAGCTCATTGATGTGCATCCAACGATATCATGGTATAGATCCAAAAGCTCAAGATAGAGCTCGGGCAACAGATCGCAAGACAGGAGGCAGAGATGCAAAAACTCCGTCAAATGCTGGAAAGTCAAGTGAGGATGGCAGTCGAGGATAGACTGCGCTCGAAGCTGTCCGCTATGATTCAAGGGTCTATTGTGAAACTGGTAGAAAAGCGGGTTCGTCAGGAGGTCAGCATACCCGATTCTTTCCCTTGTTCCAGAATACACGCTTACCTACATCAATATATCATAGCTCTCTTTGCAAGTTCCCCAGCGGCTCCACGGTGAGCTCGGGTTCTCGAGCACTTCAAATAACAGGGAGAGTTCGTTGCCTGAGGCAGACGAATTGCAGTTCAACACTGTTGTGTCACAACTTCCTTCTGAGGAAGATAGCCAACCAGTTAAGATACCGACCTTGTGAGTATTTTTCCATGAGAGTTTGAGGAAACTAATGTGCTTTCAGCCTGATTGAAGAGATAGGAGGTCAGGGTTATCAGTCCTCGCCCACACCGCGACCTCTACGTCCTTTACTTCGTCCTTTACCGACACCCGAGCAGTCACCGGCCTATACAATCCAGGGCTCACTATCATCGAGGTCCACGTCTGGTTGCCCTACYCCAACTTCAGCGTACCCAAGGGTCCCTGCCCCGACCCCAATGGTGAGTAGTGCACCTACTCTCATGGTGCCCATGAGGAATGGTGCGGGTGTACTATCTCCAATCCCACCCACTCCGTCACCACTCGCTCCTCGGGATCTTAATTACCTTTTTGGCCTGAGCTCGGAGAAAATAAAGTCGCTGTCGTGGAGCTACGATTTGGATGGGTTCGCATTGCCTTCGCCGGTTCCAGAATGGCCAAAGGCTAGGACCGTCGTGAAAACCCCGTCCAGTCTGTGGTCATCGCCGCTCCTCATACCTCCGCCTATCTATGACCATTTTGTTGACTTGGAATTGGACTCGGAGTGTGAGRACCCTGGGATGCTTAGGCTACGTGCTGAGGTTCGCGTCTCATCAGCTGCTCTAACCTTCATCGTGGTTTGACTAATTGAAGTGATGAATGATAGACCCCGCTGCTTATGATCCCTCCACCTCAGCCCCAGCCACGAGCAGGAAACTCTGTGGCTGATAAYCTGAAGCTGCTGCCCCCTTTGATTATAAATTAAACTGTCCTTTGCGGTGTCACTTTCATATGCAATCAGTCCTATTTATATCACGTGATACATCCGAGTAACTGTCCTTCGGGCTTGACTGAGATTTGAATTGCACAACATTGCACCATGGCCGACCTCAAAGCATATCTCGCCGAGAAATACATGTCAGGTCCCAAGGCAGACGCCATTCTCGAACRCGTAGCTCCCAAGAAAAAAAAGAAAAAGAAGAAAATAGAGGGGGGCGCCCCCTCCGCAGGCATTTCATCATCCATTAATGACGACGACGGGGGATGGGGCTGGGAGCAGAATAACGAGGAGGAAGACGACCTGGCAAATGCGGTTGTAGCAGCAGACCGGACTTTCAAGAAACGCAAGGTTGCGCCTTCTGAAATGTCCAACTGGGTAACGGTTCAGGAAGGTGCCAAGCGGGAAGACGAGGAGGAGACTCCAGCRGATGAACAGCCSATAGTGGTAGAGGCAGAGTCGGAGTCGTTCAAAGGCGGCCTTATGACTGCGTCTAAGCTACGCAAGATGAAGACAACGACTAAAGCGCAGAAGCAAGAGGCAGCGACAGCAGAGGAGATTGCACAGGCACAAGAAACGGTGTATCGTGATACAAGCGGGAAACGAATAGATACCAAGGCAGAGAAGGCAGCGGCGGCGAGGGCAAAAAGGGAGAGGGAGGAGAAGGAGGCGCAGAAGATGGAGTGGGGAAAGGGTCTAGTGCAAAGGGAGGAAGCCGAGCAGCGGAAACAAGAGCTCGAGAAACTGCGAGGAAAGGCATTTGCGCGGCATGCGGACGATAAGGATTTGAATGAAGAGTTGAGGGCAAAGGAGCTGTGGAATGATCCTGCTGCTGCTTTCCTAACGGTATGTACTTCCATCATAGACACCCTTACCCTCAGCCGAAACCTTTGCTGTTTAGAAAAAGACATCGAAAGGCCCTCGAAAGCCCGAGTATAGCGGTCCACCACCACCTCCAAACCGTTTTGGCATTAAGCCAGGCTACCGCTGGGATGGGGTTGGTACGTCTTTTTCGTACATCTAGAGCGCAGTCCAGTCATTAAACGCTCTCATTTAGATCGCGGCAACGGGTTCGAGAAGAAGCTCTTCCAGTCCCTCAACGCTAAAAAGCGGAGGGGACAAGAAAGCTATAACTGGGGTGTAGACGATATGTAGGGTTTTGTGCCCCTTTCGTTTTTTTAATCTTCCCCCACCCTGTTGTGGTTCAATTGCCATACTTCGGCTTTCGAGAGGAGGCGAAATCGCCAAAGCGATAACTCCTCTCCGGCCATAGATGTGATTTCGGGCGGTTGTGTGGAGTAATCGCTAGTGTTCAGACCAGATCCTGTATTGTAACATTTGGGATTACATAGCAATATCTAATGAGGGAGCGTGTCGAACAAATCCACAGCAATTTCGTGAGTAGGTTTACAAAAGCCAGAATAAGGAAAAGCCGCAATGTGTTGAAGATAGAGATAAATGCGATTAGGGAAACAATGATGTATGGGAAAGTGCATAGGTGAGGGAAGCAAATCAAATCCATTAAACGAAGTGGTAAGGGCAATCAAGTAGTTGGTCCAAAGATCATGCTCCGTCGACGCCGAGCTCTTTCAAGAGGGGTTAGATCCTCGTCAAGTGTGACAGCTAAAGAAGATCGTCAACCTCAGCTCCAGAGGGCAGGTCTGCACAGACTTACATGACGTTGACCCGTCCATCGACACATCGGCGTCACCACCTCCTTCGTCTCCCTCAGTGTCATTAGCATTTGACTCGAGTAGATCTCTTGATATGAGCTTAGGTAACATTGACCGACGACGCTGAGAAATGATTTAAGCAAAATTGTCCTTCAATAGGGGAAGCACGCATACCTTGTTCGTCCCAGCAACATTGACTTCATTTAGATCAATCAAATATTGGGATTCTTCAACATGCCGTCGTTGTTCAACACAATCCACAACCCAAGCAATACCAATAACGGCCGGTTTAGGGTCACGGAGTAACCTGTTTGAATATCAGCCACCGCACATGGACACAGGCTCAGYCAACAGCTCACCGATAGCGAGTAATGGTACTCATCAGTCCGTTCTTGAAAATAATATGTGTACACGTCTGTCCAACGCGAGCCAGAATCTATAACATATCGTCAGGTTGAAGCACGCCACATACTATGAAACTCGAAATGCAGACCTTGGCACCCAACCCCTCCAACATCTCCACAAACAACGACCCGGCTTCTTCCCCATCATCCGTCCTCACATCCACGAATAAAACGCAATCCTTTAGAATGCCCAGCGACTCTTGTACATTCTTCGCAGCTCCTTCCTTGACTTTCTCCGAGTTTTTCTTCTCGGAGATCGGGCCCGAACTTGTTGATGGACTCTTTGCATCGGGGTTAGCGGCTGCCTTCGCAGCCTGTCGGGCGCTGAAACGCGTCCCGATAAATGTGCCAATCTTGTCAGGAGATGTACTCGATCTCGAGGGACCAGCTGCATTTGTATTTGAAGGCGCAGGATAACTGCTGCTAGCGCTTCTTGCAATTTTGCGGGGCGTAGCGGGAGGACCCATCATTCCTTTTTCGCCACTGGAGTAAATCGGCGCTGCGCTTAGCGACTGAGAGAGCTGAGAAAGTGCCATCGAAGCTCTTCTAGATGAGTCTTTCTTGAATTTCTTCTCTTTCTCTTTGTCCTTTTCTTCGCCTGCTCCTGGCTGGATCGTGTCCGACTCCCTGGCGGTAGGGGCCATAAATACATCTCCCAWGTCGTCACYTTTGCCATGTTCGCCCTCTCCCCTCGTTATTGTATCGTCTATAATGATGCTGTCATCCCCTACCCCTGTGAAGTCGCCGCCGCCACCTTTTACAGGRCTTGCCTCCACTACCGGCAAACTTGACTTCTTACTAACCTTTGGCCCCAGTCTCCTTTKAGGAATCGGGAACYGCATGCCTCCAGTACCAACGCCAACTGCTAAGCCTGYCATCCCTTTGCCTTTAATCCCTGCGCCATTTAGRGTCGGTTTTCCCCGGTCGRAGCCCTGGCCCAATCGTAGRCTAGACGATGRCGTCGAGCCGGGTTTGGAGAAAAACATTGTCATAGATTTCTGAACGAGGGGCATTTTGCTGGTCGAAGGTCCTGTTTGGGATGAAGRCGATGCTGKTGCTGACGATTTGCTCGGGGCGCCACGARCAATTGTGAATGAACGCTTCGGCGAATTTTCTCGCCCATCCAGGCTAGCTTTCTTCTGGTCGTCTGTAGCTACAGATGAAGACTGCGGTTGCGAATTGGGCGATATTACGTCCTCATCTCCATCCTCACTAGGAGGATTGAATCCCATACTCGTGTTGGGTCTTGATGGGGCAGGCATCTTGAGTTTCTCAAGTGCATTCGAGAGTGTCGAAAGMGAAGATCCACTTGATTTGATRCCGATATCGTCGACAGCGAATGTGCCTAGGTATACGAATAAATACCTTCAATAACTTCATATTCCAAAGCCAATGTTTACCTGACGCACGGCTGAACATCGAAACTGCTCTTGCGATCTTGGTCGGAGAAGGGGAAGCCGCTGATAGGTCAGGCTTTGATGGTGTCTTTGCCAGCGAGATCTTGGCAGGACTGGATTCAGGGGTTCTGAGCTTTCGAGAAGGTGTTCTATGCGGGGAACTTGTCYGCATAGGAGAGCCCGGGGGTAAAGCTGAATCCTCTGGTTCTACCAAGGGTCCGTCAGTTCCCGCRRCGACTGTAGCTACTGCTGAAGATGGGGTAGTAGCTTTTCCATTAGAGGCGACGTCAGGCAGGGACTTGCGAGGTAYAACGTTACGCGCGGCTCCTGATAAAGCGTTACAGCGGATACAAGTACAAGAACTATGAAAACTCACGGCGTGTTGCGGGAGGCTTGGCCGCAGGGGGCGCAGGTGCTTTGAATGCACTCCTCGTGACGCGGGTCGAAGTCGGTATACTGCTTTGGTTCCGTTTCTTGGATGTGGATTTTTCTTTCACGGGCAGTACAGGCTGGTCAACGACYGTGCTTTCAGCCTGCGCCATTGGCTGAGGGTCCCCAGCCGCTTGAGGTTCGATAGTAGCTGACGTCTCTACCTCCGGATCCCTGGTATCATTTGCCATTGAGCATTCGATAGCCGTGGGATCCTCTGTTGTCCGACTCTCCTGCTCCGCATGTTCCCCTAAGCTAACTGCAATTAATGGATCGGGTCCCTGGTAAGGGGCGCCCCCGCTGGTTGATTCTCGCTCGGTTTCTGGCAGTGGCACCGCCAAAGGAGTGGGTGAGATGGGTTGCGCCGTGCTCTCTGTGGCCCGTTCATCCTCCTGGGGTAGTCTGTCTTGGTCARCTCGAGAGAGCTCTACGTTAGGAGCGTTTTCTTGGACTGGCGTGATCGACTCTTCAAGCTTGTCTCGAAGTTCAATCTCCTCCACGAGTGTGTCCCGATGTTTCTCTTCAGATCTCCAATCCTCCTGTTCCTGTTCCTGTTCCTGTTCCTCCTCATCTTCGTCAAAAATCAACGGTACGAAATGAGATGGCGGAGCAGGTTTTGGTTTTTCTCTGTGACGCATTCGATCCTTGACTGAGGCCTTCTTAGATTCTGGCTCTGCCTTGCTTGCAACAGTGGTTGTAACACTGGAGCCGAATGGGCCGATCTTTCCCTTTCCTTTATTTTGCGTCTTGCCACCATCCTGCTTGGCGGCGTTCATCATGAGCTGAAAGGCATTGGCACCTGAAGCTGAGCCCTTAGGAGTGGGTATCTTGAGCGAGGATGATGTGCTCTTATTGACAGCTGGCCCCGCTGTGGGTTTTAGGGCAGGTTGTGAAGGCGGACCTACTGAGAGACGAGGTATTTGGCTCCGAGCTGCTCCRTTGGTCACGTTCTTGGGCTTCCCAAAGTGCGGTTGTGCTATAGGTTGCACTATTGGCTCCAAATTCTAGGGAAAGTTGTAGGAAGTCAGTATCGAGGAAATATCTAGAAAGAGTTGCATGCCTTCTCTGAACTGAACCCCCAGCTATCCGTGGCGTGATAGCGATCCTCCTCGTTGGTGGATGCTTTGGTTGTGGGCGGAGTTTCAGGTAAAGGCGTTAACGGAGACAAGGGGATAGAAGAGAGCCCATGATCTGACACGGGGGTCGCAGGCGGCCTGGCAGGGCCTGGGGGATCGGCGGAGGCTGCTGGTGCTGGGCGTTCTGGAGGATCCACCAAGACTTCGGGGATGTTCACAGGAGGAACGTCACTGTCCTTGGCCAAAGTCATCGTTGCGTCCGCACCGGAGGTTGGTGTAAGAGCAGGCACCTGTTCGATGTCCACGGAGGACTTGATTYCATGGGTATTACCCCCTGATGTTGATTGTTCTTTCGGGAGATCGAGGTAGACCTTGAGGCCATGATATTTGTCTGGTGAACGAGAAGGAGAGCGAGCACGAATGGGCGATAGTGGTGGGTTTCTGAGATCGAGTTGAGGTAAGGAGGAGGACGAGGGGAACAAGGGGACGGATTGGGCTCTCGACTTGGTTGGGACACCGGTGAGTGAGCGGGTGGGAGATGCATTGGAGGCTGAGTTGGGTTTGCTGCTCGATCCAGCACGCGTGCGGGGTTGTTTCTTGCTGGGAACCACACTTGGCTCCGAGTTGGTTCGTGAGTGACCAGCCTTGGTCAAACGCGCCTTTGYAGGGTTCTTGGGCCCTCCCTGTCCCAGATCCCACTTCATCCTTTTCGGTTCCCTTCCGTCTGGTCCTCCAGAGCTGTACTCATCCGTTGGTGGGGGCGATACAGAACGCTTGGGTCGTTGAGGCGACAGGAGCAGCTCATCTTCGCTATCRTCGACTGTTTCCTGCTGCCTGCGGGTTAAGTCGCGTGCGTTTTTCATGGGAGAGCCTTCTGGCACCCGGAGTATGTCGTCGGATAGTGTGATCTGAGAACGTGTTCGCCGTTCTGGGAACATCTGTGCTCCCTGTGCTGAGGGATGGCCAGGACGCGTCGAGCACACCTGGACACACACGAGAACACGTGACCACTTGGCTGGAGTATTCCCACTACTRCTTAATAGCATACTCTACTTTACTTGCCTTTTACCCCTTATGCGACCCAACGCTCTACGCTGTCTCCTGTCGAGCACGCCAGCAAGCAGACTCTTCAGCACTCCCTGCCGTRCGCACACACGACGCCTTGCAACTGGCCCAACATCTACTCCGCTGCCCCCCWCCTTCCCGTTCGTCCATTGACCTGTTTGTAGCTCCGCGACCGCTGACCTGACAGAGGGAYAGGAGGCGCCCYTTTGAATCACCYAAATCTATACTCATTGTGAACAAACTCCGGACTCAACCTGTGGTTCTTGCAATCGATGCGTTCTTAGAGTGAGTCGGGCTAGRCTTCCTGCCACAGCCAGCCGCTCATGYTCATTCCTTWAGACATGTCCACGCTACATACCCAGGYGTACGAGTGTTCCACGAAAACAGGGCCGATATTCCCCATGGCGCAGAGGTCTGGAAGCCTGGTGGGTCACACTCACTATTCTTTTGCCGATCTCATGCAGAACATTGACCCGCCCCACTGCTAGGTCCGAACTCTGAGGGGATTGACCTCGTTGTAACGCTGGGGGGCGATGGGACTATTCTCCATGCCTCTTCACTGTTCAGCGCCGGCGCTGTCCCTCCTGTGCTCAGCTTCTCTATGGGGACCCTAGGCTTTCTTTTACCTTTTCGTAAGTGTTATCGCTCCGAATTCAGTCTGATGTGGGTTGCTCATTCTATTCTTAGACATTGATGATTTCGCCAAGGCTCTAGAAAGCGTCTTTCAAGGAAAAGCAACCGTCCTCGATCGCATGCGCTTAGCATGCACGTTTTATAACAAAGATTTGGCAAAGAAAGGAAGCGACGGTGATGGTACGTACGATCAATCATAATCTTTCTCCCTGTTTGATGCAAATACTGGCCATTTCCCAAGATTGGCAGGTCATGAACGAAATAGCACTGCACCGTGGTTCAAGCCCCCATCTCAACACCATTGATATTTTTGTCGATGGCCAACACCTCACCGAAGCCGTGGTAGGTAGACTTTAACCCTTGATCGACTACTTTCCACCCACCTCGTTGTAGTCAGACGGACTCATAGTCTCAACTCCGACCGGATCAACCGCCTATTCACTATCTGCTGGCGGCCCTATCGTGCACCCATCACTGAGCGCACTGGTTCTCACACCGATCTGTCCCCGGAGCCTATCATTCCGTCCATTAGTATTCCCGTCATCATCCGTCATTACCCTCCGAGTGAGTCCGAACACCGAGCTTGTAAAAAAAATTACTGACTCCCGAGATCAACAGATAGGAGATCGTAGCCGTTCGCCTGCCGGGGTGTCAATGGACGGCAGAACTTCACATATCCTTAATCCGGGTGAATATGTGAACGTGCAGGCGTCGCCCTATCCGGTCCCATGTATCAACAGATCTTCTATTATGTCTGCTGGTGAAGAAGAACAGCTACACCAAGGCGCTCCTCCCGGGAAGGATGATGACTGGGTCCGCGACATTAATAACCTACTCCAGTACAACGCCACTTTCCGAAGCAAGGCTCTGCTGCGGCACAGTCGAACGTGAAAAGATCACAATTATGACGCTCGTATCTCTTTCTGTTTTTCTTTCAAGGCTATGCAGCCTTTCTGCCACCATTGGCTA
The DNA here is from genome assembly GCA_023014305.1 of Lepiota subincarnata. Lineage (NCBI taxonomy): Eukaryota > Fungi > Basidiomycota > Agaricomycetes > Agaricales > Agaricaceae > Lepiota > Lepiota subincarnata. The sequence continues at coordinate 616,933 of JAECYV010000008.1, forward strand.
GATGAACACAGCATCACACAATCGAGTTCATCAAGGGAACGCCCGGGGTGGAGGATTAATTCTATCGAAAGTGGGTATCTAGGGAGGGATCTAGTACATGTCCGTTGCCTATGATACATTCTGTGTGAAATAAAAATAACATGTGTAGCATGGCRAAAAATACTCCGCCTGCTAGAGTGGACAGAGTACACCCAAAATATGCGAGGAAATATGGAAAACACTTTACTTTCTCTTGAAAAACCCTGAGAAACTACTTTTGGTGGAGATGATACGAGGCGGCGGCGGACTCTTTGAAAATGACCGCGCGGGATTACTGAGGACACCACTAGGGCTCGGTGAGCGGGACTTGGATTTATTCCGGACCTTCTGGTCCTTGAAACCCAATGACCGGTCGGGGACATCAAGGTAACTGGGAGGTGCATCATCTGCCTTCTTGCCAGCTGGTTCCAGGTGCTCCGTGCTCCCGTGATTTGAAGCTGGCCCGGCAATGACATCCTCACCACGAACACCCAGAGTCAACACCGATTTGGACCCTAGCGTCTCCATAATCGTCACCCAAGCGCTTTGCGAAACGCGCCAATACACGTATTTCCCGTTCGAAGCTACTCGACAGGAGAGCGTTATGTCGTCTCTGTCTACTCTTCTTARTCTGGGGAATTCCTGTATGGCAATATCTATAGCCTCCTGTAGAAAATCTTCTGTTCATATTCTTGTTCYCCCTCTCTCAGGATGGACCACACGAACCTGGTATGTCTTTGCTGGAAGAACTATGACGCTGTCCCCGTGGTAATTGTATACGATTGTCTTGGGTGCCGAAGGAATGAGAACGGGCTGATTAAGGGTATGTGGCATTGTGAAGGACATGAAGAACTTTGTGGGGGTGGTATAATGGTGGGCCTAGAAACCTTCAGCTACCGGACATCTTATACCCAAGTGAGTGAGGCTGTAGTCAGCTGTGCTATACCGATCAGCCCCAGCCTCATCCCGAACGCTGGCACCGCCCTGATGGGATCACATTTCCTTTTTAGGGCCAGACACCGCCCTTGGRAAGCTGTAGCAGACGTAATATAACTCAATTGCAATGAAAGCGACTGTCACGAATAGCTCCCCTCCACATCTTTTAAACAATATTAGTTGACTTCAATCCTCTAGTCCAACTAACAGCGAAAACCCGCCCTGAGAACCGCCYCTCTTCGTTTGCAGTGTCGGTGCTGTAGAGCTGCCTTTGTTCTTTCGCGCCTTCTTCTCTCTCTTTACAGGCTCCTCTCTATACGCTCCCACAAGGCCATCCTGGCACGCCGTCCACGCTTCCTGTGGGACTCCATCCTCAGGCAGAGTCAAGYTACCGCAAATGTACGAATGAAAGAGTCTTCCAGAAAATCGACGTGCTATCGAGGGCGCAAATGAAGTCAACAGCAGGGCCTGCGATAAATGCTCAACAGCTTCCAACGTAGCCACGAGTTGTGCGGAAAGTTGCACATTGCGATCCGTGAGTGATGGAAATTCACTGCTCGGTGATTCGGAGGGGCGCGGAGCGAATGCTGCGAGGCAACAACGTGCTTCATGGACCGTCCACTTCTCTTTCTCCTTCTCCTTGGTACCTGCCCTGAGTGCACGATCATGCAGTGAATGTGCAATCCAGCGGATTGTCAAGACCAACTGAAGCTGATCGSCAGGCAGTTGCCGGACCGATGGCAAGTCGGACTCTAAGATCCCCAAAAAAATCGTGATGCGTTCCTCTGCTGGTTTCAGTGCCAGAGAAATCACCTCATCCGAGTCGGCCTCATCGTCCAGGTGGGATATTGATGATAATAATTCATCAAGTGCGATGACAGGTACTACCTCTGGAGCCACTCGGGTACCTCGCCGCACATATTCGACAACTCTGGGTCTTCCAACTCGGTTCGATCGCTGGGATACTACAGATACTGGCGCATCCGTCTCAGTCTCGTCGTCATCGGAATCATGGAGGCGTTGTAAAGCACCCTTGAGTGGTGCTAGGAAATCGGGATTATCGTCTTCGCTCTCCGTTTCCATTACGTCAATTAGTTCGTCTTCATCTTCCTCCCCCGCGGCGGAAACCTCCTCCTGAGCCGAAGACTGGCTGGATGGAACAAGCTCGTTAGGTTCATCGACAACAGGGAGTCCGAGTGAGTCATCCAARAGTGAATAGACCCAAAGCCTGAGCGGCCTCGTGATACTGCATGAAACCGTCTCAAGGTCGGGTGCTTCAAGAAACAGCCTTGGCCAGGATGTCCCTGTGCTCAGTACATCCATCAGTTTGGGCGACAAATCACCACTCCTGTATGCTTGCACAAACCGGGTTCGGATCTCTGCGCTYTGAACTAGAGCTGGCGTTTGACCCTCAACTCCTTCATTCTCTTCCAAAACGCGCCTAGATACGARTGGGAGGAAAGGACATAGGGCTGGGTCRTGCAAGGCACAGATGTCTGTTGGCCACAGACCTGCATCGCCTTCATGTTTTGCAATGGCATACTGTAAAGTCGCCATGACCACTTTGTCCACGATAGCCTCTATCTCCCCTGAGGACAGAGGGCTGGGTAAACGGGATAACAGCAAGTTGACAGTGCTGTCAATGAGGTCCATCACACTTCCCACCTGATGTTTACTCCTCTTCCTTGACGATGGTGACAAGATGTTACGTATGGCGGCAGCAGCACTTTCGAGGCGCTGGACAGCACCGAGTTTGTGCTCAAAGAACTGCACTTGTATGGGGTGCCGATCAGATTCTGAATGGGCGGTGAAATCGTTCCCGACGAGCGCTCCCAGGAGGGGTAGAAGGGTAACGGGTAGATTCAAGCGCGATGCGAGGACCTCGGGGCTAAAGCTGGTGCACACTAACTGGAGCTCGTGCGCGTCCTTGGGAGGGACGAGGCCTCGTCCTGTGTTAGTCTCCTTTTTCCTTGCCTTGGGTTTGCGAACCATCTGGAAGTCGTCGTCACCATCGTCATTATGATCAACCAAAGTTGATGGGTCTAGTACGGCTTCCCATACCATGTCATCCATAGGTATGTACCCAAGGTAGCCAGGCGCATTCAGAACGACAAAATCAGAGTCGTTTCCGACGACGTAGCCACCGACACGACCAGCAAGCTCGACAGAATACGGGTCGCCCTCCTCRTCTGCATAATGGATTTCCAAAGCATCATTACCCCTGGCGAGATCCTCCAGAGTGCGAACGCAAGTGGTGTAGGCGAGAGGGGGTAATATTCTAGATTCGTGAAGAAATCTAGGGGATGTCCTTGAGATGGCGGATGTGCGGAAGAAAAGTAATCCTGGTTTGATATGGGATCCCACGATGCGTTTGATAGCGGTTGGAAATTTGAGTTYAGGGCATGCACCTTTAGGCGAATGTCAGATGGATGTAGATGGTGTGGTGAGAGAACGAAGATAAGATTCAGACCATCAAAGACGAAGTAGACCTTCAGYCCTAGCTGAAWCCACGCCTCGACCACTTGAACAATTAACTTTGAGAATTCGGGGTATTCGCCGCCATACACCCATGATAACTTTGAGCCCTGATAGAGAGCATATATAAAGCTGGCATCATAAGGAGGGTTTTTGTGAGATGATTGGGGAGTAGGCTTACGACCACCCATCTACGACCACCGGAGTCACCCCTCCAGAAYTTGTCGGGAAACGAACTGTCCTTGATAAAGAYCGGATGTTTTCGCGCAGATAGGTGGTGAGCCCATGGACGCCCATGCTTCCTTGAGAGATCGCAAGTTGGTGAAAGCAACACGCGAGGTCTCGACTCCTGARSTRSCCTCAAGGSCACAACGACAGAYCRTTTCATGGCAACATGGCCGAGTGGTCTAAGGCGCTGGAATTAGGAAGCTTCTCCCTTATATCCAGTCCGAAAGGGCGTGGGTTCGAACCCCACTGTTGTCAGCAAAAGCATCCCTGTGTTTTTTTGTTTTTGTTTTTTTCCTTCTGGGGTTTGGTGCTAGCACACATGCAAGATGTGATGCTACATGTATGGGAGGTGTTGTCTATATAGGAGAATAAGCTATTACATTACGAAGATAAAGCCAATGTACGAGTAASTATCCCCAAATGAGTGAAAAGAGGGCAATGCACATGCTAGGTACTGGCAACAGGTGTCCGCATGAATATCAATCAGGAGAGGAGTTCTTATCATCCTCCTCATCGGTCTCTTTCTCTCTGTAACGTTCATATGCTCGACTAAATGTCCGACTTGCAAGCGTGAGCGGCTCGTTCGTCCATGCTTTCTCCCAGACTTGTGTTGCGAACTGACGCTGTTCTCCAGATCTGATGCTATCACGAAGGATACCGAGCACATGAAACGTAGGAGTCAACAGCTTGTCAATCCTCTCCCAAAAGGGAGGAAAGTCAGGAGGTAGAGGGACAAGAAGTGACTGCGAACTATCCCGGGAAGCTTAGTTCAAAAGGCAAGATACCAATGATAGATCACACGCACCTAGTGCCGGGGAAAGGCCGAGGAGGAACATTAGGCACCCACGACCTGACATTCTCATTCTGCACAGGCACCCCACCCAGACTCTGCTGCCGCAGGCTATCCTGGTATTCCTGCCACACCTCTCTCCGCTTCTGTCTCGCTGCGGCCAACCGCTGTTGTCGTTCAAAGTCTAATAGCATCGAGTCCATCTTCTCATGAGCAGCCAGCCGTCCCTTCCCAGACCAGAGATACAACCCTTCATCCCAAGTTTTTGGAGGTTCACGCGGGCGAGGTTTGTAATCCGTATCCTCAGAGTCGTCTGGGGGCTTTCCACCAAGTATTCGTGGCAAATTGACAGCCTGCCCTTCTGTGGGGAGCGGGTACAGTGCCTTTCCTGTGGAGTCTATTTTCTTGTGTTTCTTGAAAGCGAGAATATTCCGGACTTCGTGAGGAAAGACTTTGCGGACACATAGCGAACGGCAATACGGTTCCTTGCCATGAGTCCGACCGCTGACAGTCTGCGAACAGTATGTCATGCACCATTCGTCCGTTTTCAGCGAGAACTGGCCTACAGAAAAACACAAGTAGTCAGCACGAAAGTGAAATATGGAGACACAGGGCAAGTTTACCCTGAGGAGGAGTCAAGATCTTGATTGTWGGCCAGTCAGCAAAGGGGGGTTTCCGGACTTGTGCRTGTTGCTGTTGGGACGCGGGCTGTGATTTCGCCGTCGACATAAAGAAACCAAAGATCGATGTGCGAGCCTGAGAGAGGTTTGGGAGAGTTCAGTCACTCCATTCCGGGGCTCTGCTTCGGCGAGGCGCTTACCTAATGTCCCGAGCCCCAAATTCCTCCTGCCGGAATGCTGTCGCAAGCGCCGCATGCATTCAATCGGAGATTCAATCCGCTCACGTGCAAACTCAAAAACCTCATCGCCCAAAATTATTTCTCCATCACAATCTTGCGCTGTCCAAAGTATCGTCGTCGCAGCTTACGCACAGGGAGCCCTCCCAAGGCTTCTCTACTCGGCTGTGGGGAAAGTCCCCGGAGMCACAGAGCATATCCTCCCGTTCAYAATGGAAAGCGACTGGCTCTAAGCACGACAGTTCGGACGGGAGGATGTTCGGGAAACTGCATTGCCTCATGCAGAATGGGATAACACCCATTCGTGTCTGGCTCCGCCCTCGTAACACTCTGTTGCTCACTTCCAATGGCCGGTCTGCAGTTGAATGGCATCAGTACGCGAAGATACGAGCGTGGTGGTGTTTTGTGGGTCGGCTGGCGGAGGAGCATCTAGTTGCTCATAGCCAACAGTTATACGATAGTCGACTCGTTTATTCGAGTCTTCAACTCAATGGGGCTCACTCTCGGTCAGCGCGAGATCCATTCTGTATTTTTTCCTCCCTCTTTGAACTTTGCTGTTCGTCCCATTCAAACACAACCTTTTTTTTTTTCACCAGGTAAGTTAATCATGATTCTTTTTCCTTTGATGATGCTTCAATCTTCGTATTGAATTTCTTCAGGGTGTATCTCCATGTTATATTATGGTGTGGAGAAATGCGCCAGAATTTGACACCCCTGACACCCTCTCCTCGCTCTTGGCCTTTGTTGACATCGACTAATTTCGGTCCAACAGGTTAGCCTATCAGCTTTGGGTAGCTCAGCTACCCTGGTGGCATGTACGTAGGTTGCACATGAATAAACAGGCTTGGAGACATATTCCATGAACCAGTGTGCATCTAAATATATATATATGATAAACTCCAGAATATGGGGGTACACCCACATCTGCCCAATCAACCATTCGCCAATTAAAAAACGTCACAACGGCACCACCTCTCATAACCTGGCTTTGATATCCTCGTCACCAGGGTCCCTTCCAGCAAGYTCTTGCTTGGCTCGCTCACGAAGTTCACGGCGGAGGATCTTCCCCGACGCACTGGAATACATTCTCTTAATAAAATAGCCCAAGAGACGGAAAACCTTCTAACTCACCTCTTTGGCACAACATCAATGACGACAACACCTATAAGCCAATTATTTCATAAACTGGACACTCAATCGACGAGTGACAGAACTTACCTCCTCTGAGGAACTTGTGCCTCGCCACCTGATCTTGTATCCACCTCTGGACACATTGCGCAAATGCAGCCCTCTGTGCTTCTGTCCTTACTTGGGCRGGGTTGGCGTGGGCGACGTAAGCTCGAGGAAGCTCAGTAGCCTGCTTGGCACTTTCGACACCAATGACAGCGGCATCCGCGATTTCGGGGTGKGTCAGAAGGACGCTCTCGAGCTCGGCGGGAGGAACTGCAAAAACATCTATAAGCGACAACCCAGGGGACGGCTGCTGGAGGAGGAACGAACCTTGGAAGCCCTGTAATGAGCCATCAGCATGCAAAACAGTGGTTACAATATAAAAATCACATACCTTGTACTTGATCAACTCCTTGCGGCGATCCACAATATAATAATGCCCTTCTGAGTCTCGGGTGGCAACGTCACCCGTCTTGAACCACTTGTCAGGCGTAATYGCGTCTTTGGTGGCAGCAGGGTTGTTCAGATAACCCTACAACAAAAATTCGTCGCCAACATCCAAAGGCAAGTCGTACGAACAAACCTTCATGATTGAGGGACCCCGAAGCCAAAGCTCTCCAGGTTGCCCCTCATCAGCGTCAGTTGCGTTATCGTCGTCGCCATCGGCGATAATTCGTGCCTCGAGGTTGGGCAGTAAGTAGCCGATGCTTCCGATTTTGTGGGCCACGGTTATGGGCAGTAGATGTGTCGTGGGGGAAGTCTCGGTAAGTCCATAACCCTGGAGAACGTAGACCGGGAGCCCATTATTACGCTTGGATTCTAAACGATCGATAACCTATCCAGAAACCAGTTAAATTCCACGCTGATTGATGTGTGTTGGACAAATTTTATTTACTGCTTTCGTGAGAGTTGCTCCGAGAGGTGCGGCACCAGAGAACAARACCTTGATCGATGAGAGATCATATTGATCAACGGCTAGTGGTTGTTARGGAAACTGTGGGCAACTGACAAAAAAAAACAACAAAAAAAAACACTAACCAGGATGGCGTGCTAAGACGACGAGCACAGGAGGAACAATGAGGGCTATGCTGGCTTTATATCTGGCAATATTGGCACAGAACTGAACAGGATCGAATTTTGACATGATGATAATGGGAGATCCTCGCGTCAGAGGGAAGTGAACAAGTTTGACAGCACCTACGGCGCAGTTTCAGGCAAAATTAGGCTTTTTGGATCACGACGGGGCTCTCACCATATATATGGTAGAATGGCAGGACAGCGATTATTTTGTCTTCAAGGCCAAAAGGAGGGAAAAGCGTCTGGACGATTTCGAGTACCGAAATGATATTCTTATGTGTGGTCTATACACAGGCAGGGACGTTAGATCATGAAGAGCCCGGTCACACAGGACGAACCTCAACCCCTTTTGGCTTCCCAGTGGTACCTGTAACAAGGTTGTGAAAAAGAAGCCTGATGGGCGAACTACTTTGATCACGAACCCGAACTATAGCAAAGATAAACAGTCTCATTCGCATCATCGCCATCAAACCGTTCTTCAGACTGTAGAGAGCCTTTGCCCAGTAGGTCCTCGATACGGTGTAAACCCGTGGTTGCGGTAGAGTCGGGGCTATCGGGTCCACCCGCCCACGCGAGACTCGAGCCGAGAATGACGATGCGCCTATCACTCTGCTCTTTGTTTAGCCCGAGTTCCTTGAACATCTGACGAACAACGGGAAGCCCCTCCTCAGAGGTAAAAATGATGTTGGCGCCACTGTCGGTGTATTGATGTGTCAACTCGCGGGCGTTGTAGGCACTGTTGGCAAGGGTAGATCTCAGGCCAGCAGCAACTGGTTGTGGGGATTTATTCGAGAGCGCGTGAAGAGATGTCACAGTCAACGTACCAGCACCAAACAGGACGACTGGCCAGTGAATCGAGTTGGGAGAGTACACGAGGAGAGTGTCCCCGCGCTTTGCACCGAAGATGGCTTTGAGGCCGTAGGCTAGTGAAAGGGACAAGTGCTTGAGCTGAGCACGGGTGATGGTCGTGCCAGTGTTGGCGTCAATGCATGCGGGATGCGACGCGGGGAAGGGGCCCACGCGACTGGGGTCATTTGAAGAGAAGAGATGAGTGAATATGGATTGGTCGGGTATATGGACTGATGGAACGGGCGAGGTGTAGATTTTCTGGGGCATCGTAGTGTAAGATGGAGGACAACGTTAGGAGTACAGATTGTCAGGGTGCCATAAGTATACAAACATCTCACAAGACTTGCACACTTTAATAAGAGACGGCGACTCCCAGCAACCCTAAAGGAGCAGATGTCCGGGCCATGTTCCACCCCGACAACCGGTCCATCATCCGAAAGTTGACCTCCCCCAGACCCGTCCTGAGGATGGGGTAAAAGTCACCACTGGCTACCACGACCTTGCCAGCGACCGCCTATCCAGCGCCCAGCGCGCCACACGGCTCAGAGAGGAGCCCTGTGTCAACACCTTCCCATCCTCCACTGTGTGATGCCCTGGGTTCTATTGCATGGATGATCACTTGACCAATGCACACAAGTTCCGTGGGCGTTCGAAAAAGCCAACCCCGTATCTGCACCGCCACCCACCAAACAACCAGCAACACAATCTTTCCTTTCTCATTTTTCCAAGAGACTCCTTCCTCACTCACAAAGACCCATGGCTTCTCTCCTCGAGCGTATGAACCTTGCACCCAGCTCTGCCGTCGGTCCAGATCGTCGTCCAAAGTCCAACCACCCCGCGAGCCGCTCTTCCACTCCATACGTGTGTACCCCTCTCCTTTCTGCCGCTTACTCTCCCGACCCCCGCACCTGCAGAGTCGCTCCCGGCCTCCTAAAGGCGACATYGACGCGCCATGGTCACACGACCTCTACGAGTCCCACAACTCGCTCTCAGCACGTCTCTCTGGCCAGTCTGGCCCACCAAAGCCGAATATCAACAATCTTGCTCAACGGGCTCTAAGGGAGGCTACCGCCGCCCCAAACACAAAAGAACCGGGACTGTCTATCAAGGGTGCGAGTGGTGGCCAGGGCAACGTCATTGAAGTCAGCGGATTGGTGGCTGGGACAACGGCAGATGATGTTGCCGCCATATTCAAGCGCTGCGGTCCTATCTCAGCGTCCAAGCTGATCTCAGGAGGAGAAGATGTTAAGATTAGGGTGACATTCAAAGCCCCGGCGTCGGCGACTACTGCTGTGCAAAAGTTCCATAATCAACCGGCGGACGGAAAGGTCTTATCCGTGAAGGTGGTGGGTAGCACGTCGGTAGGAACAACGCTCGGCAACAGGTTGGGCGGACCTGACGGGTTGGACTTGGTAAGGGGCGAGGGAAGCGTTGACGTACTCATGAGCATGGGTGGCGAGGCTGGATCGTGAGTTGTTTCTTTCCGAGATAACGCCAACGATTGGGGACTGAAGGCTGCATAGAAAAATGCGATCAGATTCTATTATGCAGGAGGATCCCCGTGCGCAGGTGCTAGTCGCACCCCCCGGTGCCCCCAACCTCTCTGATTATACTCAAGCCTCCTCAAGTCGTGGTGGCAGAAGGGGTCGTGGTCGTGGTCGTGGAGCTCGCCGTGGAGGAGGAGGACGGCAAGGCGGCGGGGCTAGGATGGAAGTTGACTGAGAGCGGCTACTTGTCTCCCCCCTCATCCCTTTCTTTTTTATCTCTCTCTGTGTCTGCTCTTTTAATGGCTTTTCTGTACCCACTTTGGACTCCAGGGCTTTGCTTCGATTATGCTTCCATTTCTGTACACGAATCGACGTTTGTACATCTAAGTATCTGCATGCGATATGATATTTCTTCCACAGCTCTATACGTGACAGTGACCGTGACTGATGTAGGGGTGGTACCTGCCTCGGTCCTGCCAACTTTTCTCTGTCCCATCGTCCATCTGTTCCGTGTCCACGCGCAGGCGTGTAATCTAACGTGTCATAACCACACCCTCATACTGACCCCTTGCGTCTTCATCTATACCCAATATGTCCAGCGGTGAGTCCATACTTTTTCTCCTAAAGTTTGCTAGTCCGTCGGCTGAACAAGATGCTTTTTGTGCGCTGGCCGTTTCTTGCCACACCGAACTGGGTGCTGTTTCAGGCTGGTTATTCCTATTTGCCGTRCTCTGGGCCGGTGTACTCCTTTTTACCATGGTCTTTTTTGTGAGCTGCTCTTTCCACTTCCGTCGGTCTTGGCTGTGGATACTTATTCAAATGTAAGGTGATTATGTACTCGGATCTCGAGAGCGACTACATCAACCCCATCGACCTGTGTAATAAAATCAACCAGGTGAGTAACGAGAATGTTCTGACTGGTTTGAACCTGAACAGTTTTTTCTTTCTTTTGTTTTTTTTTGCCTGACAGTTCGTACTCCCGGAATATGGCGCACATGCTTTCCTTGCTCTGCTGTTCCTCCTGAGTGGCCAGTGGATAGCTTTTCTGCTAAATGCTCCACTTATCGCCTGGAACGTCAACAAGTGGGTTTCGCCCATGATATCCGTGCTTACTGTGGCCTAGGGAGTGCTGACGTATGTATGGTCGCTAGGATTGTCAACAAAAGCCACATGCTGGACGCGACGGAGATTTTCCGTTCRTTAGATGGACACAAGAAAGAAGCATTTTTCAAGCTCGCATTTTACCTGCTTTCGTTCTTCTACTATCTATACCGGTGAGTGGCCCCCAGCAAAGAATGCTGTATTGCCATAAGTTGCTCTTATTGACATGTGTTGCAGAATGATTGTTGCACTGATCGCAGAGGAGTAAAAAGTCAGCGAGCTGGATGCCCTCGCTGTTGAGACCCGTAATACACTTAGGTCTTTCGTAAAGGGGAGACGCCATGTTTTTGTATATGATGCAATTGCGGATATTTGTGTTTCTTTTTCTCGTGTCTGAGTGTGTGAACTTTGTCACGCGTACAACGTCACTCGGTCTAACATATCCAAGGCCTGGTGGCTGGCTGGCCCCTCATCCACCTCACTATTCCTCCCCAGTCCCCCGCTTACGTCCTACCTACCACACGCTACTTCTTTCTACCTTACTTTCTTTTGGGACCTCGACTGACGACACAAATTTACTATGGGTGGAGCAGGTTAGTGGTCGTGTCTCGTGTCTCGCGTCGAGGTTTCTCATCGTGATTTACTCGGTCTCTGCAAATTCCCCTTCCCTCACATGTCTTCCGAACACCATATGACCAGGCTGGCTGTTTTTGTTTGGGGTCCTTATGGCGGCAGGGTTACTCTTTTGCATGGTGTTTTTCGTACGTCGGTCCTTGCTTGTCTGAGGAGGGGGAGGGGGATGCCCGAACTCCACCATATATGCCAAGGACGAAAAAGCTGAACGAGTCTTGGCTTTAGATCATCATGTTCTCGGATTTGGAATGCGACTATATCAACCCCATTGATCTCTGCAATAAGTTGAACCAGGTCTAGTGTTCACATTCTCGAGTTCCGGGTAGGAAGGTTGGTTTTTGACTGACAGAGGGGCTGAACAGTTTGTTCTTCCGGAAAATCTGGCACACGCGTTTCTCGCCCTGCTTTTCTTGATTTCCGGACAATGGACGGCGTTTTTGCTCAATCTCCCTCTGGTCCTTTACAATGCTGACAAGTGAGGCTGCGTCATTGGGGGTCCCTCTTTTGGTTGTGCTCATCAGACCGTTTTGCAGGATTAGGAAAAAGAGTCACATGTACGATGCAACGGAGATATTCAGAACTTTGGGAGGGCACAAGAAAGAGACGTTTTTCAAACTGGGATTTTACCTTCTTTCGTTCTTCTACTATCTGTATAGGTGTGTTCGCCTCAAGGTTCCTTGTGCATTTCGGCAGCTGACTTGTTCACTCAGGATGATTGTTGCTCTGATCGCCGAGAGCGAGTAATTTGCCAGTAGCATGTTATCTACGCTTCTTACACTCGTCATCTGTCCTAATGTCTGCTACCTGCATCCTTTATATAGAGTGGATTGGACARCGTTTAGAATGATATGTGCGAACTGCCGACCCTTCCTCTCCACAAGCTAGCTGGTAGAGACGAACAAGGTGCTAAGATGTCCGGATTGATCAGAACACGGCCTGACACTCGAAACAACCGCGTGAAATGACCCCAAAAGAGAGAGCCACGCAGTCATGAGCAACAATGGGGAAAAGACATGGCCGAGCTGCCGCACGAAGAAAAAAAAAAAAGAGCAAAAGAAAGATCGATTTATATGCTGGGGCACCGTGGGAAGGTTAGGGCCGGTTCGCAGCACCAAGCTCGCCAAATGCAGACGATGTGGGCGTGTGGCTGGCCCTTCTCCAGTCGTTTTTTGCATGTGCAATGCCGGCTTCTGCTGTTGAATACACATGTCCGTCTTTCTCTCTGTTGACTGCGGCGGCAGCAAAACAGCTGCCGCCATCGTCGATCACAATCGCAAACTCGCAGGCCGCGGGTACGGCGGTCCCTCCAATCTGACCTACCTCACCCCCGATGCCTATATACTTGCCGTCAAGGCAGCAGTCACCGATGCCCTCCGCGCCGCATCCCTGCCGACTGACCTCCCTCCTCTCGGGCCTACTCCATTTGCGTCTGCGTGGTTCGGAGCGTCTGGTGCAGACTCTCTAGCCGTTATTCAGAGTATCTTGGAAYCGCTCTCCAATCTCGTGGGAATACCAGTCGGTCCGAAGCTTATCGTGACGAACGATACACATCTCCTTGCAGCCCCTGTCCGACTCTACAAGGATGTGTCGAATGCAGTGGCGATCATTGCGGGGACAGGCGCCATTGCGGTATCTTTTAAAGAGGCCGATGGCTGGATTCAAGAACTTGGCAGGGCCGGCGGCTGGGGATGGATTCTGGGAGATGAAGGCGGTGGCTTTAGTGTTGGGAGGGAGGCGCTTCGTCTCGTGCTCCGGAGAAACGACTGCGCGTCGGTGGGGGAGGATACATTGCAAGGGAGCACRTTGAARGAGAAGATACTCTCTCGATTCGGTATTGCAGACGTCATGGAGATTYTGAGGTCGACATACCTCCCTGATCCCATCCCGGGCTTCGTCGTCGGTCCTGATGCGTCCCCGGCCAACTTCGTCAAGGARAAGCGCATCTCCATGCTCTCGCCTCTTGTTTTCGAGGCCGCTTTTGAGGATAATGATCCGCTTGCGTTGGAGGTGCTTCAGAAGTGCGCTAGTGAGCTAGTGGAGACGACGTCGGTCTTGTTGGGAAAGGCAACTGCGCAGAAACCCCGTTTGGTGGATCCGCAGGACTCGGTGTTGTCATTTGGGGGCTCCCTGGCCGGGGTGGAAAAGTACAGGGAGATGATAGTCCAGGGTCTTAAAGAYCGAGGGCACAATTTTAAACATGTGTTGTTTGTGGATGATGCAGCCATAGCTGGCGCGATGTCTTTAGCTGCGGCTCCTTAGAGTTGTTTTATGTTTCAGACMTCTGAAATGGCTGTATTCTCCGCTCATACCCAACGGCTGGCACACATCTTTATCGCTATCTATGTAACSCTCTCYGTCTTGTTCACTACRAGCTCATTGCTCTCTACYGGGAAATCTTCGCCCCGCCTTGTTTGGTTCTGGTTTTTTGGCCGTTCTGACAACTCGAAACCTGCCATGTACAAGAACCTCTCCGCCACGCAGGGACGGAAATACATGACCTTGGAGTCCGCAGATCTGAAGCAGCAGACAATTGAAGAGAGCRTTATCTTATCCAAGGCGTTCCCCCATATGATGAAGCCAAGCCAAATCATCCCGTACTACTATCGTGCCTCGGGGGATTTTGACAGAGAAGACATAACCGTAACCAGCCTCATCACAAGCAACCGCTTCCAGATCCTTGCCCGCCTCGTTGAGCGATACCAAGGTAAGCAGGCAATAAAATAAAATCGCCCCTACCCCATAAGTGCATATATGTATTCCAAACCCACGCAATGCCAGGTCCCATCTCAGTCACATTCCATATCAACAATGCAACTGAAGATGTCCATGCCCTCCTCGATTCTCTGCACCAACTCTATGTTTCCACGGAGAATATGGCAATGTATGTGGACATCCACCTCGTCCTAGACGCATTTGATCGCCAGTTCAATACCTGGCGCAATATCGCAAGGCTATTCGCAAGAACCGATTATGTTATGATGCTGGATATTGATTTCTATCTCTGTACCGACTTTCGGAAGGCTATTCAGAAGAGCATCTGGGTGAGGGAGATGTTGAAGGGTGGGATGGCAGCATTTGTGGTTCCTGCATTTGAGTTTTTGGACTACGAAGAGGGAAGGAAGTATCATGCGTTTCCGAAGACGAAGAAGGTCGGTCCAGTATTCCCCTCGGGACCAGTCCGCGGTTCTCATGGACATGAATACAGCATTTGATACAGCTAGTTCAAAGACGTCGTTTGGGCATGTTTCATGAAAGATGGGCCCCCGGGCACAATAGCACTGATTACAGGCGATACTATGCTGCAAAACCTGGGGAAGTGTACAAAGTAACCMAGTTCCAGTCGTACTATGAACCTTACACTATCTTCAAAAAGGATGGTCCGCCCTGGTATGCATCCTTTTGATTTCGAGTGCAATCGCTGACCTAGGAACCCAAAAGGTGCGATGAACGGTTTGTCGGGTACGGCGGTAACAAAGCCGCCTGTCATTTCGAGATGTACCTAGCCGGGATGTCTTATTATATCCTCGCGGATCATTTTATCATCCACCAGAACCACCTCTATGAGGAGAGCGCGCGGAGGAATGAGGTAAGTTTTGTTCATCCTGGGTCGCTTGTGACGGGGGATTCACACTGCTTGTCAATTCAGAGAAAGTTTAATCGCAAGATATATGCGGAATTCAAGGAGGAGACATGCCTTCGGCAAGTCCGCTCACGAGCTTGATCACACTGTTCTCATTCTCTTGAACCAGGTACCTGAGAAACTTTCGCGAACTGGGAATCTTAAATACCACCCAGGCGTCAAATGTAATAGATGAATGCAGCAAGATGAAAGCTTTCCCGAGGATCATTGCTCAGGTACACAGTCATTCCGTCCTATTATTCCCCGCTTCTGCTCAAATTGAATGCAGCTGCTGCAGACTAGATGATTGGTCTATAGTTTTATTGTGAATACAATGGTTTTCTCATCAGATGAGAGGTCAAGCAGTCTTCCCTGTCCTGAGATAACCGGTGTAAGTAGGTGAGTGAAAAGTCCCTTATTTTAGAGGTTAAGAAGTCAAAGTAGCCGATAAAGCGGACCGACTGCATCAGAATTAAAATTAACTCTGCTTCTTAACTCAGATGACCTCTCCAAGTACACCACCAGGGTAGCCGCATTTAACACACGGAATAGGCTCTGGGTCCCTACCCCTCCATCCCACAACCCACCACCTTGGAGTGCTGACCTGTCCTAACCATGAACGAGAAAACAGGATCCAAAAAGATTGCAGCCGAATATGAAAATACCCACCCAACCGCGAGCGAGTCGAGTCGATCCCTCGATGGCGAATTCTCCGATTCGGCACCCTTGACTGGGGCTGAGCGAGAAAAAGCGGAGAAGCGCCTCGTGAGGAGGCTCGATACCCGGTTATTGGCTCCTGTGGTTATCATTTATATTATGAACTACATCGACGTGAGTTTCACTAGACTCAGTAGAGGGGTGGATATTTTACGAGGTATACAGAGAACGGCGGTCACATCGGCCAGGCTCAAGGGCTTGGAACACGATTTAAAATTGACTGGTGTGAAAGTTTTTTTGAGTACTTTTTTTTTCACTCGAATGTAACTCCTGCCGCACCATCTAGAGGTCCAATACTCAACAATCCTCGCTGTACTGTTCGCGACATACTGCACTGCACAGATTCCATCAAATATGGTAAATTATATTGATCCGAGCCAGCGGTCCATAACTAAAAGATTCACAGTTCCTCAATTACATCACGCGGTAAATGACTTGTTGCATCGCGGGATTGGGAAAACGTTAACAACTGCCGGTGCTAGCCCCTCTTGGTATATTAGCGCCTGCGTCATTTCATGGGGTTTGGTCAGCACCCTGACTGGGGTAAGCTTCCGTTATCCGTAGGTAAGAGAAAGACCACGAGACTCARCTGCGCGCGGCAGACCACTCAAAACTTCTCTGGTTTACTCGCCTGTCGSCTGTTCCTGGGCCTGCCCGAGGTGAGCCAATCTCAAGGATTTATCTAGTGATACTAATACGTCTGACAACAAAAACAACAACGTAGGCGGCGTTTTTCCCTGGATCTGTATACTTGCTCTCGCGATGGTACACGCGAAAGGTAGCTATGAATCTCCATGCAGGGAACTATCAACCGTGACGAAACATGATATAAGGAACTCGCGCTCAGGACAGCGTTCCTGTATGGGGGGTTGACGGTATCTGTCGCGTTTGGTAGTGTAAGTATGTTTCCACCGGAGCTACTCTGCTCAACTTGACGTCTGATACAGCTGATGGCTGCGGGTATACTTGGCGGAATGGAGGGGAAGCTGGGCATCAGGGCATGGCGGTGGTAAGCAATCTCTAAGCGACCCAACCCCTCGTCATCATGACGTTCCGGCTAATTCGACTCTCGTTTGCACAGGTTATTTTTTATCGAGGTGAAGTTTACCTGATGATGTTCTATTGGAGCTTGGGAACCCATGCCATGTATAGGGAGCCATGACCATGTTCCTGGGATTGCAAACTATGTAGGGTCCCTTTGGTTTCTCCATCTGGATTGGCCATAACCCTGACCACTCGCAGCTGGATTTTGCCAGACCATGTACGAAATCGATATACTAGGAAAGCTCTTATATCCACCGACGAATATCTAGCCATATAATACTCGATGGCTTTCGCCGTCTGAGGTGCGCCTCGCTCAGATACGCCTCGCAGAAGACGCTGGGGAAGCAGACGAAGACACTACCAACGACTCGTAAAGTGTCTCATTACTTCCTGGATATTCATCGWTAATTACTTCTCACAAGGGCCTGGAATGGATTGGTGGCTGCGATCAAAGATCCAATGGTTTTCCTCCTTTCGCTAATCGGTTTCTTTGATCTCATGGGAATGGGATTTGTCAACTTCTTCCCAACGTGAGCTACCCTCCAGCTCCGGGTGTTTTTCACACAGTGCTTATCGGTCTGGGTTTGGCTAGTTTAACCGCCACTCTGGGATTCTCCACTACCATCACACTTCTTTTGGCGGCGTAAGCCATCTAACTAGGCTTAACCTGGCGTGTGAACACTCACTCGATATAGACCACCATGGGCTCTCGCTGCGATTATCTGCATTGTAAATGGACGCCACGCAGGTGAGAAAAAATTGTGCATCGTGTATCGAATGTCCCTTGACATTAAAAAAAAACACACCCCCTCATGCTCTCGCACGCTTCGTCCAAACAGATCGTACTGGTGAACGATTCTTTCACGTAACGTTTTTCTGGTGGATGAGTATTTTGGGCTATATCATCGCCTTATCAACACAGTCGGTGGTGGGACGATATATCTCA
Organism: Lepiota subincarnata; assembly: GCA_023014305.1. Classification (NCBI taxonomy): domain Eukaryota; kingdom Fungi; phylum Basidiomycota; class Agaricomycetes; order Agaricales; family Agaricaceae; genus Lepiota; species Lepiota subincarnata. Next base: position 634,879 of record JAECYV010000008.1, read on the forward strand.
TTATTCTTTTTGGCTAGTGGGCACACTGGTGAGATCAATTTCGCCACAAGCGCGTGGCCATCACTTAATTGCGCGTGGCCTCGTGGACAGGATATGCAATGCTGTTTGTTTGGGTGAGCAATAGTGTTCCCAGGCCTCCAACTAAGCGAGCGGCCAGCATTGGTATTGTGGGCGGAATCGCCAACCTCGGAAACTTGTGAGCATATTCTTGATTTTTCCACCGCGGAGAACATTTTTTGAGAGAATTTGGTATGTAGGGTCAGCTCGTTTATGTGGCGGACTGAATGGAGTCCGAAATACGAGCCTTCGATGATCATCGGGATCGGCGCGCTCACAATCGCCACTGTTTTGTCGTATGGTRGGTTGGCCAGTGTTTCAYAAATCAGTTCCCAATTAAGCTCATGTGGATCATCTAGTGGTGCGGGCGATATTAATCCGAGCCAATAAAGAGCTGGATGGGGATGCACAAAAAGCTTTGGCCGATGCTGGTAGTAGGGATCGAGTGAAGGAGGCGGCTCGGTTGGAAGGCGTAACAATGTCGGAGGCTTTGAAGAGGAAAGGGGACTACAGATTCCTGTACTGAATAATGTATAAGTGCGCAATTACGGCATGTCGACATTGAAAATGAGCGGGACATTGCCGGCCCGGGGGCGGGAAGGGAACGCCTAACGACGGGACTGAGTTGCTGCTTCTTTAATCTGCTAGCTGACCTCCAAGCGTGGGTCTTGTGACACGCCAGAACCTGCGCCACGCACCTACCCCATCCCTATTTATTTGCCCAGGTTACATACCTTGATATCCCTTACTCTTCGTCCTTCCCTCCGATCCCCGACCATCATGCCGCCTCGAGTTCTCATCTGTCGTGAGTGTCCCATCTCGCCACCACTCATTCCACTCCCTCAAGCAACACCCCCGCAGAAACCCTCGTATGGGCCAGGAAAGAAGTTCAACAGCTCCTTGGGGATATCTCAGAGGTGATCGTAAGCAGTGCTCACTCACACCCCCTATCCATTCCAACCGTAAATCACGAAATGCCTGCTCTAGTACATGGATTCGCCTGACCGCGCCTCATTTCTGGCCGATTGCAAACCCGGAGGTAAATACGACGGCATTGTTGGGATTTACAGAGAGAACGAGTCGGCCAAGGCTATTGGGGTGTATGACAAAGAGCTCATCAATGGTTTGCCTGCTAGTGTCAAGTGGGTTGCGCATAATGGGGCGGGCTACGACCCAGTGGATGTTTATGCTTGCAAAGCTCGGGGTGCGTTCTGGAATCCTTTGGCGGAAGGAGAAGATTCATATCTGACATCTCACCCAGGAATATACGTATCCAACACCCCAGGAGCGGTTGATGATGCAACTGCTACAACGGCTCTGTACCTCCTRATCTCGACGATGCGCCAATATTCCGTCGCGGAGCGTTCCCTGCGAGCGCTGACGTGGAAGCCGTCTGGTTTGAATCGTATTTCACACGACCTCACAGGCAAAACCCTTGCGATTTTGGGATTTGGAGGGATAGGAGCGCGTCTCGCCGAACTTGTTCGAGCATTCCCCATGCGGGTGATATATCATTCGAGGCGGAGAGTGAATAACGCGCCTTCATACTGCAAATACTTTGCGAACGTGGAAGAAATGATGGCACAGGCCGATGTGCTAAGTGTGCACRTCCCTCTACGGAAGGAAACGGAAGGATTGGTGGGAGAGAAATGGATACGCGCCTTGAAGCCAGGCGCGATTATCATCAACACTGCCAGGGGCAAGGTCATTGATGAGGAAGCCCTGATTCGCGCCCTGGAGGATGGTCACGTAAGTGCTCATGCCTCAGAGAGGTGATTGGTTAACGTTGTGGGCCATAGTTGGCAGCGGCAGGATTGGACGTCTTCCCCAATGAGCCCAAAGTGAACCCTCGCCTTCTCGAATTCCCGCAAGTGACATTGCTGCCACATATGGGAACTGAGAACCAAGATACACAAAAGAAGATGGAGATACGTGCATTGCAAAACCTGCGAGACTTTTTGACCAGAGGTATGGGCAAAGACTTGGTGCTTGAATTTCAAGGAGGGCCCAGCAAGGTGAAGCCAAGGCTATGAGGCTCTTGCTTTTCGAACGAGGCTGATGTCGCATCGCGTCAAGTAGAATTAGGAAATTTTAGAAAGTCAGATTGAGGGGGAAGTAATGGGCTGGCCAGAAGATGCCGTGAGCTTGATGATACCCTGTACTCGTTTCGCCTCATGCTAGTATCGGCATGAGGGAGCCACGAGGCTAGGCATTATATATACATACAATGGCCTGAGGGGGTGGGGTTTGAGTCGCCATAGAACACTTCCCTTTACAACTTACTGATCCGATACACGGGCACTGCTTTCTACTACCAGAGAATGGAGAATCCAAACATCAGGAACATCTTGCAACCTATGACAAGTAGTCTAGAAGCAATGTACGTTCTGCCGGGAGTAAATCGAGCGGTCCTCCAATCTGATGATATTCAGCGGAAGGAATCTCCAGCTTCTAGAAGATCAATCGTTGAAGCTCGCGGCTGTGGGTACGCTTCCAGTGAGGAAGACACTTGGATGAATAAACTAATGGRCGACAAACTCACGCATCATCTCCAGGCGAGCGTGGCCAATGAATTGCCGAGCATGCAAGAAATTCTTCAAACACATGAGRGCCACAGACGCGACGGGATATCCGATCTCAAGATCACAGCAAGTGTGATGTACCCACAAATTGAGCGTCGCCTGAGGTGCTGACGACCTTCTGTTGTTTGCTGATCGAATTGATCGTTCCAATCACCCAATAGAACGGAGATAAAGGATCAAGTGAGGTCGGCCATCGAAGCAGAGGTCAGACAGCAGGTGGGAAGGCAGATAACGGGATATGTCCCCGTTCCTCTGGAGAAGCTAGTCGACGAAAGTAGGAAAGAACTTGTGGATCTCAAGCTTGCGCTTGCAAATTCGTATGTTTCTCCACAAGGGTATGTTTGCACCGCTGAGGAGATACGCACAGCGAAGCACGGGCACAGAATGCCACTTTGGACATAACCACCCAATACGAACCCCTGGCACCCATTTTGACAGGCTCCGGCGAGAGGAGCGGATATTATCCGGCGGACTTGGCAAGTTTATTCTCGTATGACGGTGAGTAGTCAGTTGGCCCTAGCCGGTCGCGCGGAGATGTCAAGTTCAAGAGATCGTTGGCAGTTGAAAGTCTAAGGGCGCTGATTCGGAGTTATGGACTCGAGGAGGAGGATGAGAGCATGAATAGTAATTGTAGGCAATTCCTGGAGTTTGTTGGTGAGCATATGCGCTTGCAGGATGTTGTGGGAGTGCTAATGAGAACAATAGGCGCGAAGGGTGTATTTTTAGAAGGGGGTGAATTCTGTTTGAATAATGATAGATGATATATCATGCTGTTGGGACGGCTAGTCAGCGGAATCGAAGCGCTAAACTTGGAAAATGTAGTGGCCCAGTGTGACCTGTGGGTTCATTGAAATGATATGATGCTTCAGCACACTATCATTGTATACGGCAAACTTTACCCCTCAGGGTCCAAGGCCCGCCTTTTTAAGTCATCGTGGATATTGTCTTGAACTGCCAACGAGGGGCAGCCCACGGCCAGAACTGCACAAAACCAAACTGGCCTATCTCACCCATGTCTTCGGTTCCGTGGTCCGCGAATGAAAGACAATCCACGACGCCCACGAGCGGAAGTAAACCGCCTCCCACTCACGATCTTGCAGCGACCCTCATCGGGTCACCAAACCAGATTGCAGCCGGTGTAGGAGAGATCGTTCAGGCGATGTTGGCAAGGGTAGCAGGGCCACCTGTGAAGCCTATCATGGTAGAATGCGGTACTCGTGTGATGGCACTGGGGAGAGGGCGTATGGYCACGATGACAGGTCGGGTGAGTTTTTCGGGTGTTTTTTCCTGGAACTCGTGTTGTGATTGACAAGACGTGCGTGGAAATGGGGACGTTGGGTGCAGAATGCGTTCTTGTACTTGAAGAGCAAATTTGGTTTGCTCAATGCAACGACAGCGGTATACCTGGAGGCCTCATTTATTGGAGAGGAGGAAGSATTTATTGAGGTAGACATGGATGCATGGGAAGAGCTGGTGCCCCATATCCAGAGGTTGCGGCTGTCGAGCTAGACATTGTGTCTTCGGGCTTTATGAGGAGATAAATCAGATGGATGCGCCGCTTGACGTAAGTTACGACCACGTGTAAGCGCCTTTGGAGAGTGACAAAGACGTGACATTGCCTATCCAGTCCAGTCTTCAACGCCGCTGCTCCCTCCATATTCCTCTCTCCTCTCGCATGCTGGCAAGTATATGTTTTGTGCTGCTTTCTGTGCCATCCTGTTCTAATATGTGAACGGCAGACGGTCGAATCTCCATTGGCCTTTGTACAGTCCGCGTATCAGAAACTCTCGCATGATCAACTCACTTTCTTCCTAAAAGTCCGTAACCTCCCAACATCAGGCGCCAATGATGAGCTCGCTGCACGTCTCGCAAATCATGACTACCACACATACCACATACCCATGGCCTCCCATGATGCCTCAGCTCAAAACCCCCTCACATTATCCCCGAAAGGCTCTCCGCACATGCGTTCGGCCACACCCGATCTCCCTGCCGAGATCCTGGCGGTTATCATGGATCATTTGGGCGACTGGGAGCTCACCAAGGCTGTTGGCTTACCAACATCTCTTACCCCTCCGCTTGACTGGTCTCGTGCCACTGCGACTGATTATGCTACCCTCACCGGTCACCTCCCAACCATCCGTGCTGCCAAACCCACCGACGAAAATCCACTGACAAAGTTAGGAGCAGTCCTCGCCATCCGCTTCGGCTACGTTAATGTGCTCGAGTACTTTTTATCTCAGCACCTCGAAATGTTTCGTTCTGCATTCAAAGATGACCTCATCCCTATCAAAGCTTCGAGACATGGTCGCATATCTGTTTTGCTATGGTGGAAGCATGTCTTTGAACAACACCCAGACCTTATGTCTCCACCTGCTCCCGGAACGATTGCAGAGGCAGTCGACGGGGCTTCAAGAAATGGCCAGGTTGTGTCTCTTGATTGGTGGTTCAACTGCGGTCTTCCCTTTGACTACACCGAGGCCGCACTAGAGTACGCCAGCTCTAAGAACCAACTCGCCGTCCTTGACTGGTGGAAACAGCAATACGCYACTCAYCATTTACCGTTGAAAATCGGCCGAGTGATGGATATGGCCGGTACAGCTGGGCATGTTGATGTGCTAGAATGGTGGGCGACTTCCCAGCTCGAGTTCAAGTACGATCGTCACGCCCTTCAACAYGCAAGCTGTAACGGCAGAGTTGATGTCCTCCAGTGGTGGCTGGGCTCCGGACTACAACTACTTTTCGATCAAGAGGCCTTGGTYGGTGCAACCAGGCACAATAGACCAGAGGTCTTGGAGTGGTGGGACAAGTCGCAGCTGCCCATCCAATATCGCATGTGTGACATTGAGGAGGCACTCGAAGAGGCCATTGGAGGAGGGGAGGATGCCAGGGAATGGTGGAGACAGAAAGGTGTCGATTTCAATGCTAATGACAGGGAGTGGATGAAACTTCATAGCCTTAATTAGCTGTATCACTTCATTTTTACACTAACGTCCACTATATTATCTTGCTACCTGATTTTCTATACACGATTTGGGTTTAGATTCCCTACATGTTTAATGCCAACGTCTCTAATAGCTTGCCACTTCAACCCAGGACGATAAAAATAGATGTTTTCGCCTTTCCGTAATATAACACCTATGCTGTGCACTATTAATAGGACCTCATTAATCACTCGCCAAGCAAACGACCCCGGCAAACATTACACGGAACATAGTTCCCCCAAGCGCCTCAGCAGTCCYTCTCTTCCAGGAAAAACACCTCCCAGCTAGAAGCAACATTACTACCAGCAGCTGTGCGCGGCAAACCATGAAGTGGATGAACAACCCCATATGCAAGTGGGTCAGAGCTGCGCAACCAGCTCTCAATGATCTCAGCACTCCTACATGACCCCTCCTCTCCACTCCTTTCTCCTTCTCCCTCCATCCTGTCCTTCGTTGAAGGGCAACGAAGAACCAATATCTCCAACGGATGAGGCGAGAAATATCCGCCATAATGACCCATCTGCCTGAGTTCCTCCTCATTAAAATCCGGCATCAGGAGGAACGAAAGCTGTGTCAAACTGTGGAGAAGCTGAAATGGTACACTAGCAACGCAGCTGGGAACCCGTTGGTGTGTAGGTAGAGAAGCCGTGAAATCGCTTATCCACAGCGTCAAGTGCGTGATCTGGCCAAGGAATCGGATACCTTCCGCCGTGGTCGTCAATGGATTCCACCGGAAAATTGGACCGGCGAATGTGACCCTACGGCAGAATTGCCAGTACGGCCGAAGCGGACTTGAGAGTGGATTCTTGAGTATGAGACCATTGTGGAGGAGGTGGAGAGAGCTGAAGCACAATCCTATGGACTGGACGTTGCTCATGAGATCGTAGAGGAGGTCGTAGCCTTTCAAGATGGTGTGGTCGAAGAGCGTGTGGCAGTCTTCGCCGAGACTGTCTGTACACCAGAACCGGCGCACGAGATGCCGGTAGTCGATTGCCAACTGTGGGAAGTCATACTGGAACCATCTTTGCCGGAGAAGTGCCTGAGCAAAGAGCTGGACACTGTCGGGCGTACTTAGGACCACAGTGTGGAGYAGGTGGGGCATCGCGGCACGGCGGAAATCATAAGAAACAGATGCGAGCGCAAGCGCGGTATCGTATGTCCCCCGTCTGCCGTACACCGAGGTATGGCAGTCAACGGCAGGCGATGCGGCGAAAGAAATGATTTCCAGCACCAGCTCCGTCGACAACAAGTGGAAGGGAAAGTCCATTCTGCTATCTTTCGTTATGCAGGGGACTGGGCGAGGATGGAGGCGTTGTGGGAGGGAATTCTAGGGTAATAGGTGAGGTGGACTCAAGGCCCACCAGTGGCGGTAATATATATATGCTTGTCGATACCCACACTCAGGATCAAGTCTCGTTCATGGAGTTTGTATATATGCACGCACATGGCCGAATTCTCCCAGGTTTGTAACAAGGTAATAGAGCCGCTTCGTGCCGACGTCGTAGAGAAGTTGAATTCTTGTCCTCGTCGGCGTGGTGAGATAACCAAAACGTACCTCGAAACCAATCCCGAGCCTCAACCCCCGGCTAACTGCTACCTGATATGATGTGAATGGCATGACAATGCTAGAATAGTGGGTTTGATTTTTATCTTAAGGATACATGGCAACTGTAGAACTGGCCCTTCACACCTGAGTTGTTGTTTCGTTGCTCAGAACCGTATATAATTATTGTGGAAGCAAAACCTGATGGTATCTTTCTTGAAGTTCCCGCTATTGCGTAATATTTCAAGGATATTTAAATTCTACAAGCGAGCCGGGATGAGCTAAACGAGGGTAAATATCAAGACTTGAGAAGCCAACCACATCTTCGTATCCATCGAGCTTCGAGCATTCTAGGGAGCCATTCATGGCGGAGACCAGATAATCTTAACAGATTACGACTGCTTCTGTATTCCACGCCCAAGCAGAAAACCAAAAGCTGTCACCCGATTATCCATATGAACAATACCGAGACAGTTAGCCCCTGCATGAGGAGCCTCGGGTAAATTCGCCAACGAATCCGATAGCGCTCAGGATGCTGTGTAAAGCGACCTCACGGGAATGTGCTTAACTGTATGGGCAAGGCCTTCCCAATCGGAATCTGTGAGTTAGTTCTTTGATGAGGGAAAGACCGTACTACCATCCGAAACACAAAAGGGTGAGAAACTGTCTGAGGTTATCAAAAGGTTGAAAGCTGATAGTAGCCACTAACTCTATCATGCGGCTTACAGGTTGCGTGAGCATTACGATTCATAAGGTCCCAGTAGCGAGTTCTTAGGACCCTCGGGTGCCGTGAGCAGGCCTTTTCTGTGTCTGCGGTCGAACTACTGCGCATTTTACCAGTGCTTCCCCTGCTTTGGAGTCCCGAACACGGGACACACCACAACCATCCACTCTTATCGCCATTATACCAATCCCCTCAACCGAGTTGATCCTCGCTGTTGTGACATTTACGGACCAAGAGCGATTACTGATAGACCGTACCTCCAARCCGTGTGCGGRGTACTGCTTCCTGCCGGCGYCATATTCCATATGTATTCCGAGTAGGACGTCGTATTACGTACAGTATGGTGCATTTCTGACTGATGTTCATTGGCGTAAGGAATGGGATAGAAATATCTTGCGTTTTTTTACTTGCCGTGGACCGTTGTGTTCCCACATGCCGGCCCCGGCAACCACGTACGTGCAAACGGGAAGAGACTAGGGAAGTTGATAGTGCCATTGGCATATCGGCGCCTCCAAAGTCGAGCAGAATGCCCTGTGCATAGCAATGACGTTGATTGCTCCTTCGACCCCCRAACACCACAGCGAGAAATCCACTTATAGTTAACGGTCGAAGGTCCCATGGTCTGTTTCCTCGCTAAGAGGGGAAGAAAGCTCAAAAACGGAACGCCCATGCCGACAACCCGCGCTGTTGTTTCGAATGCGGGGAGGGTTCTTGCAATCAAATAGTAATGCTAGGCCTCGGACCTGGCTCCCACCTTGTTCCCACCACACCTTGAGCGCCAAACTGCTCTCTTCACAAAAAGCGCCCGCTTCATCCAAAAAGGACGTCGGAAGAAATCTGATGGTCATCGGGTATATTTTATGGGGTGCGGCTAGCTAGTAGTGCTTGTGTCTCCCTGATCTTCGTGGGGGGATTCGACTATGTCGGAACATCAATCTAAGGAAGCCTCGTGAAGAGTCTGACCTGGTCTGACAGATCGATGAATACATCGAATTGATGGCAGAAAACGGGTCGTGGCWTCTTTACCGTGGGTTGAATGCGCCCACAATGGCATACAAGTACTCACTGACAGCAGCACTTGCGGACTTTGCTGYGATTTGAATTTCCACCATCCCCCCACACAAGGTTCAAGCGAACGGGTGTCCTCGCCCTTCACCCTCGCCATGGCTTGTATGGACGTGGATGGGCCCATGGACTATATCAACGAGGACTTGCTGGACGACGATAACCAGGAGCCGCGGGGTATTCGYGCGGATACGCCACCTGCTGTGGCCTCACTAGATCTGTCAGTTCTAATTCATTACTGCCTAATCAGCYACCGTGTTTACAAGATACTTCTAGCCATCCATGGTGTGTTCAGGACGTCGACAATGTTCATTCGCTTCTCCCCGCGGAGGACCCGCCGCCCATCCCTTCAATCGAGGAAGTAAAGAGACAGAAAGTCCRGAGGGAGGCAGATGCCTCGATCATGAGCGCGACTGGTGGCGGACACGATCCAGAAAGCGAATATGATGCTTCCTTCAGCATTTGTAGCTTGGCCTGGACAAAGTTACAYGCCGGCGGTACTGGCCGGACGATCAGTTGTGGACCACTCCCGCCGTTGGCAAATCTGTCTGGGAGTACAATGGTGAGGGCCAAAGCGTTCTCGCCTGTCGGGTCCTCAATTTGACTCCGTGGGAGTAGAAAAATTTACAGGAAGATTTTAATGCGCAAAATTTTGAAACGACGTTCCGGGACGAGAACGACGAGGTCGTAGTTATCCGCTTCGTTGCCCAACCTTTGTCCGAGGCCGACGAATCGACGGTCATAGGYTCCCCGACAACACCAAATACCCCGAGTTCCCCTCCTGATTCTCCRTCTTCTGCCTACCACCTACCCTACGATTCCGGTGGCACTTCTGACAGCTCCACAGTGCACTCGCCCTCGACTTGCCAGGACCGAGCTTCACCTGACATCTGTGGCGATCCTCCGCCCACGCGAGCAGAATATGAGTCTGTTCCTAGCGACAAATTGGAATCACAGGGCCTGGAAGATATGGCCTCGGCTCAAACAAACCATGACTCGGACGTGGCTCTCAACCCCGCCGCTTCGAACTGTACTGAAGAGGCATGTGGCGCCCCCGATACCCCGCCAAAAATTCAGATACGCCTGCCTTCAGTTCCACCGCAACCTATGGGTGTTCCTCCACATGTAAAACGGAGCTCTGTAGACGACACTATCACTAGGCCTCCGAGCTCCGAATCCCTCGTAACGGAGCGTGATCCTGCGTCCTCAGAAGAACCTTCGAAGCGCGGATCGCCAAAGCGACCAAATCCCAGTCGGACTGCTTCGCTGAGACAAGAGCCAAATATCAGGTGCATCAAACCAGACATAGCTTCTGGGAATTTCGTTAGATATGAACCACCACGCGTAGATGGCACCATGAACCGGGGCGGGGACAGATCTGAGGAGATCTCAGATTCTGAAATCGGGTTTGACCCAGAGACACGACTTTTCTTTTGCCGTTGCGGCCGGCCTTTYTCCCGGAAGAACGACGTCAGRAGGCAYTTCCGATCTGCTTCGTATCACAAGGCWGAGCGGCAGAACGGTGGGCGGCGGGTAGGAGTCAAAGGTGTCCAGTGCAGGCACTGTGGAGAGGAACTCTCTCGCCCGGACGCCCGCAGGCGGCACGAGAAAGTCAAGGCGTGTGGCAAGCGTTCAATTCGTCAGCCAAATGGATATACCCCGATGATCGGAGCGGCAAAGTACAACTTATGGCATGAATCCGGTGATGACTAGCAATGACCAGTAGTAATCTGCGTTCTCGGGTTCTTTCCGAGTCGCGTTTGTAACAATATAATAGCAGGATAGTCCACTTTGTGTACAATAAAATAGCTTTTCAATTGGATGGAGGTTTTCGTATATTTTTTAAATGTTTGTTTGATACATCGATATAAAATACAGATATGTGAACGGGGAGCAAGGGAGATGATCTAGGGACAAGGGAGATTTCCCTATACAATGGGTGATATATGTGAATGTATTGGAGTTGTGGCACAACCAACCTCACGCCTACAGCAAAAAAGTAAAATGTGGCCCGGTGGATGGTCCGTTGAGAGCGGAGAGCATGGTTGGAGATACGTAGATTAGCAACGAAACTTTTAGCTGGAAGGTTCATGCAAGTGCCTGTCTAGTGTAAGCATACATACAAGTCTCCGGCAAAAATACAACTCACTGTCCAAGAATCTTGTTCATCCTGAACATGTCAACTTTATCAGTGGCGAAGACGGCCTTGAAGCTTTGATCGCATATAATTTCGCGCTTATTCTGAGGATTTTGCAGACCATTCTCCTTGATGTAATCCCAAAGCTGTTTGACAACTTGTGGACGCGACAATTTCTCCACCTGAAGCAAAGCAGATAATGGTTCACTGAAAAACGGTAGAGTAGCACAGTCAGAAAAGATGGCTTGTTCATGCGAGGATCTTATTGTTTCTCCGTACCTCAGAAGATATTCCTTCCCAAAACCACCTTTACCGCCGCCACCTCCCCTTTTCTTCTTTCCGCCAGCATCCTGGTTTTCTTCCCCACCAGAGTCGACGGTTGGCTTGGAACGACCTTTTTTCTTCGCGGCCCCATTACTACTTCGACCCTTCCCAGCTCTATGAGGTTGCCCGTTAATCTCGCTTGACAATTTTCTAGCCAGCTTCTCGTCACTCTTTTCCTGTCCACCCTTCTTCGCTTTTTTCTTCTTGGGGAGCGCCGCATCCCTGTCATCRACTCCGTCTTCGTCTTCGTCTTCCTTCTTGCGTTTGCTTGGCTGGGCAGGAYCGTCCTCTTCGTCCCCACTACCCTCCTGCGCTCCACTCACTTCCTCAAACACTTTAGAAATAAGAGCATCAATTGMGTCTTTGTGCTCCCTGATATAGTCCGCTGTGAGCGTCGGGTCTCTCTCTGTCAACTGTTTTCGGACGCGTTTTGCGCTGATGGTGGTTAGGTCGACACTGGGGGCGGTGAGGATGCTGCGGATTGTGGGCTCGAGTGACTGGACGTTGGATCCCATCTGTTCCAATGATGTTGTTTCCTAACGCAGCGGGGAGGTCTGGAGAGCGGTGTGGTTGGACCAGAGAGCTCAGCGGGCGGGACAGGTCAATCGCCGGGAAGCTCTGCAAGGCCACGTGAGCACTATGGGTCTAACGCTGATGCCAAATACAAGCACATTAAATCCGTTCTATCTAAGTAAATATAGCTAAGCTCTACTATCTCAGGACTGCCCATTCATCTCGTGCCCGCTCTCCTGCTCGAGGGAAAAGCCCTCCATTCTGGCCCTGGTTCCCATTCGCCTGTTCCTGGGGCCCTTGTTGTTGCTGTTGYTGTTGCTGTTGCTCTCGCCGCATCCGTTCGACGATCCGTGTCCGGATATAAAGCAGCACAGAAACAAGCAGGCAGAGCGCCACAAGCATCATAGTTTCGAAAAAGTCATTAGTKCCCTCTCTGCCTTCTTCCACGCGTCCATTTCGTAAAGCACCGTCGAAATAATCCTCCGGCCCAAAGTAACTGTCTCGCTCTTGTTCTGCATTGCGGCGGTCTCGTGCCCACTGGAAAATAAATAAAATAGAATCGGTGAATGCACTTTTAATGCAAAGGTCATGCGAACCTGAACGGGATCCTCGTCTTCCACTCGGCCTCTGGGATCTTCTTGCTGCCGGCGGTGGAAGTCATCCCTTGCCTTCCCTAAATACCATTGTCCATCRTCTTCGTCATGATAGACTTGGTCATCGTCCCGAGTAACGGCGTCCCCCTGCCCATCATCGATCTCCCGCGTCTCTTTCGTCTTCGCGATGAATTCTGCACACAAGTCAGCTGAGAAGAGCCATCGCTATAAATTAGCTCGACCCACCTTTGTCTTCCCCATCCGAGGTCCACAGGTTCAAACCGTCTTTACCCCCTCTTAACGTATGCCAGATACTCTTCGCATATAGCTTAAATAGCGACAACGTAACCGGCAGGTACGCTTCGGTGTTGGTGCCCAAAGCCATATCGTAGTGTCGCTTCGCAAGGTGATAATCCTGCTGCACACCCACACCATTTTCGTACATCCACCCAAGGTTCCACATGGCCAACGCGCTGACCTGAGTATCGGCAGCCGACTGATAATAGCTCGCGGCCTTTTCCAGCCGACTGCTCTCGGTTTCCTCACTTGAAACACCCAGGCCATGGTAATAGTAGTCACCGACTTTCACCAGCGCATCAATATTGCGTTGAGCTGCAGCACGAGTCCATTGTGTCAGAGCAAGTTTGGCTGTATCATTGGATGGGACAGTGGGCGCGAATCTCGTGAGGCGTAGCATACTTTTATCTGAAGTTGTCTGTGAGAGCCCGAAATTGGCTGAGGTATCCGTTCGGTAAACATACCTTGGTCGAGGATGTACGCCAGATTATTTTGGCCAATCTCGAAACCTCGCTCAGCTGCGATCCACCACTTCAACATGGCTGTTTCTTTCCCTTGATCGGTGCCGGACATCCAAGCCCTTTCAGCATCAGTCAAGAGATTCTCGCCCCAGACCCCTCTTTCAGCAACGAGTTTAAAAAAAGAGACTGCAACTGCACAAGAGCTGGAAACGATCTCCGATGACAAAACAGGATTCGTGGCTTGATTTGCTTGAATATCTGCAAGGTAATAGTACGCCTCAAATGGGGAGCCGTTCTGAACGGCGTTATCAAAGTAGGTGGTCGCGGTTAGGATCTCGCCTCGATCTGGGGGAAAGTCAGATCTAGAGGCCTTGGTTGGAAAGAAAAAAAAAAACGACTCACCATAGTGGTACTTGCCCAGATTCACCTGTGCCTCCGCTAGATCTTGGCTGGCAGCAGTAGCAAAATGTGAATTCGCAGTATTTACATTTGCCTTCACACCTAAACCATCGCGATAAATAATGCCCAATCCGTTGTAGCACTCCCGATTGCGATGCTCCGCCCCACGCTCGAACCACATCCTCGCAAGAGCGTAGTCCGTTCTGACACCTTCCCCTCGGAGGTACATCCTCCCAAGGTATCCGGCACTCGCCGCGGCATATGCAACGGGTTTACGCTCGTCCTTTGTCGCCGGCGCATTTGGCACGTCTTGGGGCCATACCTGTCGCGCAATGTGCAGAAAGTAGTGTCGTGCTCGAGCATAATCACGCGGTATAGCCCCAACGCCTTCGCTACCAGATGCRATACCACCCCCTGAGGGGTAAATGCTGCCTTGATAGAATATCTTTCCAAGGCGATAGGCAAAGTCAACTTCTCCTCTATCAGCGTTGAACTTGAAGGCTTGTCAGTCATCAAATATTGAAGAGGAGATAAGGATTAACCATATAATAATCTATGACGTCCTCCCATGTCTCTCCCGCAGCACGAGCAAGCCCGGCTTTGATCGCGGGTCGTTGTGCACTTAGACCGGTGGAAGCAACACTAGCGCCAGGTCCATAGATTCCCCCAGCAAGATCTGAAAGCCGGGTTGCAGTCTGAGGTAGGGTCCGACCTCCCGGTGGGCCAGACAAAAACCTGGCCATGGCTATCGATTGGAGTCAGATTATGCGAGGAATGCATCACGAATGCAAAGGTACCCTGCTCAGCTGCGGCTCTGTACCATTCATTTGCCCGGTCACATCTCTCCGAGGTTCCAATTCCACTCCAGTAGCGGTACCCAAGTGCCATTTGTGATCCCTTGTCTCCCCCGTTCGCAGCAAAGGTGAAATACAACTGGGCTTTGGCTTGGTCCACAGGTACGATGTCGCGATAGCCCGTAGCATAGAAGAAGCCAAGGTAGGCCTGCGCTGTCGCGTTTCCTATTCGGGAAGCTAGTGTCGAGAACGAGTCAAAAGCTAGCTGGGGGTTGGCAGTAAAGTACTGTGTCGGCGGGAACTAGATGAAATAATACAYATGTGAGATCACCCCAAAGTTGAGGTAGGAACATACCAGAGAAATCTTAGCCAGCGTGAATAATGCATCGGTATTTCCCAATTCCGCTGAATGTTGCAAAAGATCGAGAACCTTGATCGCTTTCACGCGTTGCTCTTCCTCTTTCCGTTTATTACCAATACCAATCGTTTCTCGACCCAATCCCAGGCCTAGACTTAAACGGCGGACAGTATGATAGTGTAGTTTCATGAGTATGCGAATTGTGCTTCCAACGGGGCCTTGACCCTGGAAGTTTGGTAGGAAGGACGATAGTATCGATTTRGAGTTTGCGCCGGGTATGAGAGAGGGGTCGAATGTATAAAATGGAGGGTGCGCAGTGAGTGTTGCCAATGTTGAAGTRGCCTGTTTGTAGGCACGAACAGCTATGAAGCAAAATGTAGCTTATTGGAGATCGGGGAAGAAAAAAAAGTTCACCTTCAGCCACCCGGTCAATCTCTTGCTGAGCAGCAGTGTCCTGCGGGAGGTATCAGAGACATTTGTAAAAAGAAATCGATGCGTCACCYCGACGTACAACAGCATCGACCCGCGGTTTTTGRTTCKGTGCAAGCACGGAAGCGACTGGAGTCGCCAGTARAGTCTGTAATCCATAGCGTTGTTGGGTGAATGTTTTTTTTAACAAAAAAAACTCCCCACTCTCACCTGAGTACTTGCCGAAAGGGATTCATCAACGGTCTGTGTCTCGTGTGTGGCCTTGGACACRGCGCTGAGARCAACGAGGCCAAAGGCRAGCCAGGATGCTTTACGAGCGCAACGCTTACTACGGCCCATGATATTCAAAAAATGGAGGAGCTGGCTAGAGGGAGGACATGAGACTGTGTATATGCGGTTGCCCGGGAATTCAGCACGGCAGGCACGGTACCACCACGTCAGTGGCCACGTGACTGCATTAATTCAAGATATATTTTGCTATCGCATCGCTCTGGCTACTACACAGTCTATCCACAATCCCCTGTGTTTTGTCCGGAGGTGAGAGACGGAGCATGTTGCGYAAATACAGCCACAGCGCCTCGTACGATGGATATGACAGCACAAGCCCAAGCGCATGCTCCCTCAATTCATCTATCAGTCCTTCGCTTCCGTTCTCGGTCAACCGCGACCCTCCGACGCGGGAGAGAACAACAAAATTGCAGAGCTGGTGGACGGCAGAATAGTCGGAAACATGCCGGCCAATCCACTCGCGTAACATCAACACCTCGCTCCGTACAAAACAACCATAGTCCACCGATTCTACCCTCCCTAAACCAGCAGCTACCCGTGCAATATCTATGACCCAGTGCCAATGGCTCCAGGCATGATAGTTCCTGGGGTAYAATTCGCAGRCGTATCGTAYAAGGTCGCACTCTTTTTTCATGACATCAGGGGGTATCATCGGAAAGACCGATGCTTCTTCGGGGGTTCCCCAGCCCGGGGATTCTGGGACCAGCCCTATCTGAATCCTCCCTATAGGTTGGTACTGAGTTCTGAAAATCCATCGCCGGTGATCCCAGATGATAGATTGCTTCGCGCAGTCCTTGGAACCTCTGACGAAGAGTTCAATCAGACCTAGTTCGTTCTCGGGATCCAATGAACGCTGCATGATCAGCTTCTTGCGGGCATGCAACGCAGTTTGATGTGCCGGATTGGCCAATAGGATAACGGATGAAAGAGGCAAGATAGTAGCTTGGTCCGCGCCACTGTATAAAGCCATAGCAGTCATATACAGTTTGTACAAGACCTTTTGCGGGACGCCGAGGTGACCGTCCGCGAGAATGAAAGGAAAATCGTGACCAGTTCCCGGTGATTGTGAAGCCCATTCCTCCAAACCGCCAGGTAATATTTCAACGGAATTCCTTGAGAAACCGCCTTCAGACCTGAACACAGGGCAAAGGTGGAGACGTACAGTGGCGTACCCAACAACTCAGCCAGCAGATCCAAATGCTGGCGCGTCATGGGAGTTCAAAGGGCAAAGTTGTTTGCACCTGCTTTGAAACGACTGCAACTCTGTAATGCGACACCCATTCGCCATCCTCAATAGGTCGTATCAACGCAGAGCTTTCTCCCAGGCCAGGTTCCGTCCTCTCAAATATTACATGTCCGCAAGACCCCTCAACTTCTACTCCGGTCCTCTCGTCTGGATCGATTGCGAAATGACAGGCCTCGACTTTCGCAAGGACAAAATCCTTGAAATTGCTGTACGCTATTTTCGCGTCTTTTTGTCCATCAAACGAACGACAACATATGCAGGTCCTTATAACGAACGGCAACCTCGAATTTGTCGACGACGGAGTCCAATACATCATCCAGACGGAAAAGGAAGTCTTGGACAAGTTCGTCTCTACTCTTCCTTTCCCTCCCTCAGCCTCTAACACATCCAAAAATTTTTGGCAGAATGGACGAGTGGTGCACAAATCAACACGGACAGGTATGTCCGATCACATAGAACACGCGCTCCAAACACCAACTCGACGAAATTCCAGTCTGGTCTGACTAAAGCCTGCCTCGAGTCCTCACATACTCGCGAATTCGTGGCCTCAGAGGTGCTCAAGTACATCAAAAAATGGATTCCCCAACCTAAGATAGGGGTACTCGCTGGTAGCTCAGTGCAYGCAGATCGTGCATTTCTAGTYGAGGAGATGCCCGAGGTTGTTGACCATCTGCATTACAGGTTGGAATCTCCCCCGTAACTTCGAGGCTGGTTAGCTAACAAGGCATCCTTGTTTACCACTCCCAGGATGGTTGGTTAGTAGACCTGCAGCCAGATTTTGAATGCCTTTCTAACATACGCTCGACAYTTGAAAAAGACGTCTCGTCAATAAAGGTAATACCGCTTCTCGAATCCTACTTTCTCTATCTTCATTGATTTGGCTCCTAGGAACTATCTCGGCGGTGGTACCCCGATCATATGTACCAAAAGCCCAAGGAGTCCTCTCACCGGTATTTCACACCTGCACACCAAATCACTCGCAGACTCACACCAGCTAGGGCCCTGGATGACATTCGCGGATCAATTAGAGGTACGTTTAGGCTCCGCTCTCCAAAAACAGCCACAAAACTAGTGGATTCTAGAACTTCAATGGTACCGCGAGAACCTCTTCGTCTCTCCGGGACAAACCAAGAAGAACTTCAACACGTGAACAAGGTACCTTTCGCTTGAGTTAAACACCATCRTGAGCTCCGACAGAGAACGTCGGAGACCAGGGCGAGGTTCACAATTCAGGATGGCGCAATGTGGAGGTAATGGGAATGTTAGAAGCATTCCAAAATACGAATAACTATTATACTCCACAATAGAAAGAATTTCATGGGTTGTTCTTCAGCATTGCAGGGTCACTGCCAAGATTAAGTTCGATCAGAAATCCCAAAGCGTTCCCTGCCAACAGAGGTCAAAGACGAGCAGTCGTTGAACATCGAATGACATACAAATGCAGGAATACCAGCCTCCTTGCAGCCTTCCATCATCTCTTCGTTACCCTGCCAATTGGAAGTGATAAATACAACCTCAGCCCCCCACGAGACATACGTCTCCTTGATCAGTTTCACAACATCTGGTCTACCACCTTGTGGGCGTGAAGCCTTGATAAATGATTGTCCCTTTGATTCGCGCATAGAACTTACGCACCTTGCTTCTTGGAATCCCAAAGCAAATAACGATCAGACCCTAAACTACGAATAAGTCCCGAAATGGTAGGTCCGAACGTCTTCTCCTGATCTGAGCCTATCCAGATAAGATACCAGTCAGGACTCTGTCAAATGAATATCCGTCAGTTCGACCCCGGTGTTAACCGAAACCGGTCACTGCGGGGTGATAAGACCCAACTCAAAAAAAGTCTATGCGCACCTGAAGACAAGTGGACAACGCCGCCCCAAGGCCCGTCCCGGTACAAACTCGGATTCCTCGCTTGTACAACGTCGATGTATTCGATACACCAGCAAACTGACAATYATAKCARCCAATTCTGTAAACACACCAATACGGCTGGAAGCATTTCTCGTACCTTGAGCTGTCTTGTCCAAATGTATCTGGGTGGGTTCTCAACCAGTCCRCGCGTGAAATCCCCTTGGACTCCACAGATCAGATAGTGRTTCCCTGATTGTTTACCCTCTCTGTATCATAGAAAGACACCGTTATCGTTGAGCCAAGGAKAGCAAATCCGGAAGTGCCAGCGTAAGGACAGATACATACGAGATAATCCCAAACGCGTGGTACTCCATAATAGAACTTCGGCTGATCCTCGCCAAAAGACCYTGTTGCATCCCGCGTTCAAAGCGGAGGACAACGACTTTCGGTGATGGCTGAATGCAATGTAACTTATCAGCGGGCGGAACTTCTCACCAAATGGCCATCGTGAAAGAGGACACTTACAATTTCGACATCAACCTTGACTTCACGGACAGTMACCCATGGGATCAGAACACTACATATGTAGCAGAACAAGATACCTTAGCCGATATTCGCGCGATGGAGCGTAGTGGGRTATTTGGGGAGTGCATTCACTCACAATACGGTCATCCCAAAAGCAAACCAAAAATCTTGCTGGCGGATGACGTGGGTACCGTCAGGATTCCATTGGTGTGTCTCAAGATCATAGCTATCACCGAGGACAACAAATACCCAAGCTGCGGAAGATGTTAGGAAAATTATTGGCTAACGTTGCCACATATAGAACTCGTACTTGATATGAGGCCGACCCTATACACTCCATAAGCATTTACACAAGAAAGGATCATCCAAGAGTGAACTTACCAACCCGCGAACCGGTGATGTCTCTCGAACATACTAGTAAAAATATAACCAAAAATCAATTACTATCTCCAACARAATGATCCCACRCATACTTATGATGTGTATTTCTCACCCAGGGGAAGGCAGAAGCGATGGAAATAGCAACCAAAAGGTTAGTAATAACACCGAAAACGAGGGTTGCTTCATGATTCGACTTGTGCTCGATGAAAATCAAGGTAACCTTGAAGATGAGCCAAAGGAAGCCAGAGGTKGCGCAGCCTGAGTGGATRCCTCCGATGTGCTGAAGCGCTGATGTGCACCCCAGGCGAAACCAGAGCGGAGGCCACTGAAAAAATACTTGGCCTTAGTATCGCGCTAGTACCCAAGGCAAAAATCCTATTTTTCTTCAACACACCTTAGCAAAGAGGGCATTCAMGGTTATATAGAGGAGTCTCCCAAAGAGCTCGTTGCGAGTTAGGATCGCCGTAAAGAGGTTCCCCAAGACAAGCGCTCCAGTATATTTCCGAGGATACGTCCATATGTCAAGCGCGGCGAGGAGTATGCCGACAAGGTTAAGCGTCATCACAACGACGAAGAATTTTCTACGAACATCAGTTGGCTTTATAGTGTGGCTCAGCTGGGGATTACAGACCTGTATGTGTTAAACCACAAGTTCAGTTTGACCCATCGACTGACTTTCCTCTTTGTTGGTTTCCTGCAGGTCGACACTACGAGGGCGGGTGGAGTCTCTATATTTTTGGGAGATCGCTTATCCTTTTTTCTCGGGGATCCTCTCGTTCCGTCCCCTGAGTTCCCCAGGCCAGGGGGAGTCAGCGGAGGTGCCGTATGTGTCACGGGCGGGGTAGAGGATGATGTCGACCACGAGTTCTCTCTGGACAGCACAACTGGAATTGGGAACGTGTCCTGCCCCGTAACGCCCTTCTCAGCGTCATTGATGTCTGAAACCGAGTCCATAATCGAAGGATAAACCAAGGAGAGCGAGTGTGAGCTGTTTTGCAGGACTGATTTGGAACGCCTGAAGCTCCCAGCAAATATATAATCGCTCAACGAGTAATGTGCGAGCCCCCACAAGGCAACGAGATGGCGTAAGCTTCGGTCATTATAACAATAAATTTCAGAGAAATCACCGATAAGGATTGAGAACGAAGGCTATCATCCGAAGTCATTGCGGATGTCTCATGTCAAGATTCCGCATAGTGGGAAAATATGACCAGTTCAATTTGTGGGATGAATGCATGATCCCCTACGAGAATCTAATGAGATTCGGCTGCAGGCATACTGGTTGGGACGAACATGGAGTAGTATGATGGGTATAGCTGCAACAGGATTTGCAAATGCGCGGTGGCGCATCATCAACGAATACAAACAGTATATGGGCCCACTCAGGCCCACCCAGTGTTGATTCCAGGAAAAGTTGAAACAGCTTTTCTTTTCTCATATCACTTTCTATTGTTACCTCCGATCGTAGCGTAGCACAATTATACTTGAGATAGCACAGTACATACCTCAGTTCTCGCGAATATCAACGACTGAGGCCAGTGTATTGCCATTAATTTGGCACATCTTACTGTTTGCTTTGTTTCACAGTTAGTTCTTACGTTATTTTATGCATTGAATGGTCGCAAACCCTCGAGTGAGCGATTCTACGAATACTTTTCATGGGCAGCCTTCACAATCAAACCAGGCACAATCAATCGCCTTGTTGGTTCCTCCAACATGCATCCGATGGGGGTATTACATATGTGTATCAACGCTGGGCACGCAAACTAACCCCCATACCAGGAGGCGGCCTGGGTAGGGCACTGTGAGCCAAGTTGCAACGATCTCGAGCCACGGAGGCGGGGTGCTAACTTGAGTAAGCCTAAAAAAATCGCTAATGACGTTCACTTGTCTAAACATCGGGAGAATGGGTAAGATAGAATTTCCTTGTCTGATTACGACTTCGACTGGAGCACCACTCCAAAGTGAACCCCATGCTTCCATACTTCGCGGTGTCAACACCCTGAGGGGTGGGTAATAATGTCGCATTGGGTGTTTTGTTAGATGAACAGTAAGTAATGAAAAAGTTTGTCTTCATTTTATTGTCCCGGGTTGGTAAAACTCCTAAAGGACGTACCACTATAGGGGCGTTAGTAAAATCCCGGCGCATGTACAGTTTGATATCATGCTACCAGCGGCGAAACCGTTCCTCCTAGTCGTGCTGGATTCTACCGGCCTCAGGTCCACAAATCCATGTGTCACTTGGGCCGAGTGCACTTGTAACTTAACCCTTATTCTGTCCCTAGAAAGGTTATTTATTACGAGAAAGGTCTAATTCTAAGAGGCGCCAACCGAGGGCATGGATTAGCGTGAATTAAGCCACACAATAGGTCAGGCTACGTGCTTCTAATATCTCCGAGTTGAAACTGATGGAAGCAGCGTTGACTGTGGTTGGGAAATTTCACTCGCCTATTCAACGGTTTCCACAGCTGAACAGGATAGTCCACCGAGCTCCGATTGTGAGCTCGGGTAAATGACCATAGATGGCGGTATTGATGGCGATTGCATCGGTTATAGCCTTGCGTCGTGCAATTTCGGAGACTTAGAGGTATTCAATGCTCGCGTTTTGGAGTAGCCATACCAAAAGGAATCTTCGTTCGCTGGGCGGCTTGCGCTGATGACGGTGCTGTCGGACTGGGACGCTCTGCACAACCCCAAGGAATTTCCCATATAGGCCAATGTGTCGTGGGGAAGACGAAGCCATGATCGCATTGTACTCTGTAGCGGCGACAGCTTCGATCTCCCTATCACCGCGCACGACGTCTTGGCGGTAGGACTCAGGCCAGGTGTGCTAGTGAACATTGTCACAAAGATGATCACCAGGACAAAGTCTGTACAAGAGGGCGGGGCAATTACCAAAGTCCGTTGGTGGTGGTTGTCTCGTGAACTCCACAACGGGCGTGCTTCTCTGGCCGCATTGCAAGGAGCGCCATGGAGGGCCGTGGGAACTTGGCCGGGACAGGGTTTGGTGCGCTCACGGGATCATTGAGCCAAAAAAAAAAAAGATAAATCCCTCGAACCCTTCGAGCAATTCGACCCTCCTTCTCGGACTACTCATGAGCCTACCAGGACTTAGATCCTCCTGGTTGAGGGGTTTGGCGCGACCCTCCTTTCGTTCTTTTCACACAACTTCAGCCGTCGCTCGCTATGGCTTCACGCCCTCTCAAGTGCTTCGGGCGGTAGCCGCACCTGCAGTCGGCTCATACACCCCTAAGGATGGCGAACACGTCCTCAATTCTCCATCAGAACTCGCACGGAAAATATCTGCAAAGGTTCTCCCAAAGCTGCCCCGTCCCAACGTCAAAAAGGTCGTTGTCGTGGGTAGTGGAGGCCTCAGCATCGGTCAAGCCGGAGAATTCGACTACTCAGGCTCTCAAGCACTCAAAGCACTTCATGAGGAAGGTGTCAAAGCTGTCCTCATTAACCCCAACATCGCAACATGGCAAACATCGCACCAACTCGCATCCGAAGTCTACTTCTTACCCGTAACCGTCGACTACGTCGCATATGTACTCGAGAAGGAGCGGCCCGATGGCATTCTTCTTACATTCGGTGGCCAAAGTGCTCTCAATGTTGGCATTGAGCTTGATCGCATGGGAATCCTGGAACGTCTGGGCATTAAGGTATTGGGCACACCGATTCGGACTCTGGAAGTCTCAGAGGACCGTGATCTTTTTGTCCAGGCGCTCAAAGGTTCGGTTATTCTGATCTCATGATCGTCTAAAAATATAAACCGCCTCCCCAGAAATCAATATCCCCGTTGCTCAGTCGACTGCTGTGTCTTCCGTCAAGGACGCCCTCGCTGCTGCCGAAGTGATCGGTTATCCGGTTATCTTGCGTTCGGCTTTCACCCTTGGGGGTCTTGGCTCCGGCTTTGCAAACAATCCCGACGAATTGCGCGACCTTTCCGCGAAGAGTCTGAGTCTGAGCCCTCAGGTTCTTATCGAACGCAGTATGAAGGGCTGGAAGGAATTAGAATATGAAGTCGTTCGTGATGGTGCAGATGTAGGGAACATCTCATTCGATTTCCAGGTCTATACTTATTTTATTTTTCTTCTTAGAACACCATCATTTGCTGTAACATGGAAAATTTCGATCCTCTTGGCACACATACGGGTGATTCTATCGTCGTCGCTCCCTCTCAAACACTCCCAGATGATGAATATCACATGTTGCGAAGCGCGGCTCTTAAGGTCATTAGGCATCTTGGTGTTGTTGGCGAATGTAATATTCAGTATGCCCTGAACCCGAACTCCAAGGAATACTGCGTCATYGAAGTCAATGCCCGGTATGTTTCTTCGTACTCACGATCCTCCCTGTGTCATTGAGCATTGCCTCTCAGTCTGAGTCGTTCTTCGGCTTTAGCTTCTAAGGCTACTGGTTACCCTCTTGCTTATACTGCTGCTAAGATCGCCCTCGGTCACACTCTTCCTGAGCTCCCCAACGCTGTTACGAAGACTACTACGGCATGCTTTGAGCCATCCCTGGATTACATCGTGACTAAGATCCCCAAGTGGGATCTTGCCAAGTTCTCTTCACATGTCAATCGGGAGGTTGGCTCTGCAATGAAGTCTGTCGGTGAAGTCATGGCCATCGGGCGCACTTTCGAGGAGAGTCTGCAAAAGGCCATCCGTCAGGTGGATCCTCGCTGGAAGGGTTTCGAGGCCTACGTTGCTCCCGAAGATCTCGACAAGGCTTTGTCAAAACCCACGGATATGCGTTTATTTGCTATTGCCTATGCTATGTACAAGAAGAGTTACACGGTTGACCAGATCCATGACCTGACTAAGRTCGACAAGGTTTGTATGGCTCTGCTCTTCATATACAAATTCTGACCTCGCACCCACAGTGGTACTTGTATAAGATCGACAATATCGTGCAGACTCATCATGCTTTGAAGGCTGCTGGGTCCGTTGAGAACATTGATTATGACCTCATGCGTCGCGCCAAATGCATGGGTTTCGCTGACGTCCAAATCGGTGATCTCGTTAACGCAACCGAGGATGTTGTCCGTGCTGCACGCAAAGCCAAGGGTATCACTCCTTTCGTCAAACGTATCGATACCCTCGCTGCTGAATATCCTGCTCATACCAATTATCTCTACACAACCTATAATGCCTCCGAGCATGACGTTGATTTCAACGAACACGGTACAATGGTTTTGGGCAGCGGCGTCTACCGAATCGGAAGCAGTGTGGAGTTCGATTGGTGTGCTGTTACCTGTGCTAGGAAACTTCGGGATATGGGGAAAAGGACAGTCATGATCAACTACAACCCGGAGACCGTCTCTACCGATTTCGACGAGGCCGATCGCCTCTACTTTGAGGAGCTCGGTTATGAGCGTGTCATGGACATTTATGAACTCGAGGGTGCTCAGGGTACTATTGTCAGCGTCGGTGGTGCGTTTGTCACGTTGTGTGCAACTTTTGATGTATTCACAGTCTTTTAGGTCAACTCCCTCAAAATATCGCTTTGCGCCTCAAGTATGCTGGTGTCAACGTTCTTGGTACCGACCCCGAGCAAATTGATATGGCGGAGGATCGTCACAAGTTCTCCTCGGTYCTTGACAGTATTGGCGTTGACCAGCCTGAGTGGTGTGAAGTTAGTTCCCTGGAGGCAGCCAAGGCATTCGCCRACAAGGTTTCGTGAGTATTATATGATGCACTAACCGCGACCAATKTACTCAAGTGTTTCAAAACCTMTAGTTACCCAGTCCTGATTCGGCCTTCATACGTCCTGTCTGGCGCTGCTATGAATGTTATCTACGCTGAATCTGAGCTCGAGGACAAACTCTCCAAAGCAGCCGAAGTCTCGCCCCTGCACCCCGTTGTCATCACGAAGTTCATTGACGGTGCTCAAGAAATTGACGTCGACGCTGTCGCACACAAGGGCAAACTTCTTATCCACGCCATCTCCGAGCACGTTGAGAACGCCGGTGTTCACTCTGGTGATGCTACACTCGTCCTCCCTCCGTTCTCCCTCGACGAGAGTGACATGGCCCGGTTGAAGTCTATYGCTGAGAARGTYGCGGTCGCGTTCAAGATATCYGGCCCWTACAACATGCAGATCATCAAGAAACCAGCGGGCAATGGTGAAGAGGCTGAGCTCAAAGTCATTGAATGCAATCTTCGTGCTTCACGCTCGTTCCCCTTCGTCTCCAAAGTCCTTGGCCATAACTTCATTGAGACAGCCACCGCTGCTATCACTGGTCAYCAAGTCCCAGAACCCGTCGATTTGATGGCTCAGAAACGAGATTACACCTCTATCAARGTMGCTCAATTCTCCTGGACTCGTCTGGGTGGTGCGGATCCTTTCCTCGGTGTCGGTAAGTCTGACCAGCGAATACCAGTYGCTCTCGTTCATAACCTCTTATCCCAACAGAAATGGCGAGTACTGGTGAAGTCGCGTCCTTYGGCAAGGACGTCCATGAAGCCTACTGGGCCTCTCTTCTCAGTACTACCGGSTTCAAAGTTCCCAAGGCCAACTCTGGCGTGCTTCTTGGAGGCGATGTAACCAAACCTGAAATGGCCACCATCGCAAAGCAACTCCAAGACCTCGGYTTCAAGCTTTATTGTTCCTCGCCCGTCGTCGAGGAGTTCCTGAACAGTATTCCCTATGTGACCGCGAAACGTATATTCTTCCCCAAGTCTGATAAACGCAAGCTTCGAGAGGTGTTTGATGAGTACGAGATTCAATGCGTGATCAACCTTGCACGGTCGCGTGGACAGACATTTACGGATGAAGACTATGTWGCCCGACGGTAAGTCGTTAATATGCACTTGTGTATGGAAGARGCGCTGAAGGGACTCGATACTTTCCATAGAAATGCTGTCGATTTTGGTCTCCCCCTGCTGAACAATGCTCGAACGGCCCAGTTGTTCGTAGAAAGCTTGGCCAAGAAGATACCCCAGGGAGGTTTGAGGGGATACACCGAGGGTCGCATACCCCCGGAAGTTCGCTCATGGAGCGAATTCAC
Organism: Lepiota subincarnata; assembly: GCA_023014305.1. Taxonomy (NCBI): domain Eukaryota; kingdom Fungi; phylum Basidiomycota; class Agaricomycetes; order Agaricales; family Agaricaceae; genus Lepiota; species Lepiota subincarnata. The sequence continues at coordinate 661,448 of JAECYV010000008.1, forward strand.
TGGCTCGCGAGTATGAAAAAGGCTAGCTACAGGGAGGCGGAATGAGAGAGCGTGTAATTGAAGTTGGATCCGATACCTGACATATTTAATAGGCATCTTTTGTGTGGAAAAAAAAATCATGTTGACTGCATTTGTAAAGCTGTCTAGAACCGTATCGATAGAATAGTTTTTTCTTGTTACCTCCTTTCCCATGACAGGCTATACGCTGCCAGGGACCAAATGAATAAAAATTTGATTGCCACAAGGGTGGATACGCTCTTCAACATAATCTACAATTGAACAACTCAAGCTCCAAGCATCACGCATGGTCTGGTGCATCAAGGTTCACAAGCGAGCAGAGTTCGTTCAAGTCAAGCTCCGTGACAGCCCCCGCACGAGAGGAATCTGACTGATTAGGGACACGGTSCACSGCAAACTTTGCAACTAGCACAGGATCTAGCTTGTCTTCGATAAGATCCGCGACTAGGCGGCCAACCACTGGAAGGAACTAGAGGGAAGTTTGAACCATGTGAACGTCCAGCACGTCGATGGTGACGACGAGAGAAGTTTGGGCCTCAGACTTACTTTGTAGGCRTGGCCACTTCCTGCAGTGGCCAAGACAAGGTTATGAGCCGCAGGGTGTTTTCCAATGACCCAGTCGCCATCAGGGGCGTCATTGTACCTAAAAATATTAAGATGGTCCGTCGCCATAAATAAAATGGAAATGGAAATGGGTTGGGACATTTATAGATTTGTAGTGGCTGGAGGAGGGGAAGAATCATACCAGCAAAGACGCGTTCCGCAAAACGGTTTCCCAGCAAGATCCGGATAGACTTCTCGCAAATTGCTACGGAGCTGGCGAAGAGAAGTTTTAGGTATGGCCAAGCCATTACTAGGGTCCGATAAAATGGTCCGTGGCGTTGATACACCGCTATCTAAACTGTGCGTGAACCCGGGCCCATGGATAGCCATTTTGATGATGTTTTTTGAGGTGGGCTTGTGCAGGTGCTTCAGCCACCCAACGTCACATGGGATTTTGGACTCACAGGAAAAACATAGAACCCAGAAGTAAAGTCCAGGACAACGGGGCAGTCCTTGTATAGTTTAGCTTCTTCTTCGGTAAGCTGGATCATTGCAACACACTGTCTGTTGGAAGAACACCATCAACCAATTGCTAACTACGATGCTTAGATGTGCAGAAACCCACCCGGTTGCAAGGCAATTTCCTTGCAAGCCCAGATCAGGAAACGCCGAAGGCGTCCAGGAGCCCGTGGCGATGATGATCAGGTCGGCATCGAACACTGTCCCATCGGAGCACGAAACGCCAGTCGCCCTTCCAGCACATTTGTTTATGCTTGAGACAGCTTTTCCCGGGTATATCTCCGCGCCAAGCTCCAGGACATTAGATAATAGAATCTTGACTCCCTGACCAGCATCTGACCAACCTCCATCATAGTTCATGTATCCTATGCGGCGCTGAGAATATGAGTCACCGCGATCTCCAAATGACCCGACAGGAGCATCAGAGGGGARTGCCATGCGAATAGATGCCGGATCAGGGAGTGGTATGACCATACACCCCAGTGCGAGGTCATTCACAAAAGACTCTTTCGCATACGAAGAGCAGTTGGTCCTGGTCATAAAATTGTCCACGTTTTCATTCTTTTGTGGTTCAAAATTCTCTTCCATCGACTYGTCAGATCCTAAAACCAACACTCCGGATCTTACATAATCACGTAAGCGGTTGCCTGGAGCGCGACACAGATTCAAAGTAGAGGTGGAGTGGGGGTTTCCAATCATATGAAAAGACATACTCATGATAAGTGTCACTCCAAAAATTCCTATCTTTCCACGCGTGTATCGCTTCACGCGCCAGCTCRGCATAAAATCTGTCACTATAGGATGACCGGACAACTTGAGAATCCGATGTCCACCAACCGTGTCAGCCAACGTGAGACCATTTTTACCAATGGAATATGAACAGCAACGGAAATTAAATTGGAAAAAGTAGGTGAGAACTTTTGCAGCATCGAGATGAAGTTGGAGGCCCCACTTCTATTGATATCGTTGCTCGCTGCATCAGGGGCAGGGAGGACAGTCGACCGGTCAAGCACAGTAACATTGCCATAGCCGCGCATCAAGAGATGATAAGCCGTAGAAAGTCCAAAACACCCTGCTCCAACAATAACCACCCGTAGCTCCCGAGTCGATGCTTGCTGTGTTACTCCTTCGAGTGCCAACGCATCAGAATAGCCACACCCTTCCATTGCAGAGCGCATTATACTCACGACCAGAGATCCCAGGCGTGCCAATGCTCGGCCCACCGATGTCAGCACCAATGTCAACGGCCGCGTCACTGTCTATGCCATAGGTCTCCAACTCCTGGGGCGGGGCAGTGGAATGGCTTGGGAATATCATGTGAGCAGATTAAGAGACAATATGACTCGGACAGACTGCGAGATCTGTCGCTTTGATGGACTGATGACTTCCGGAGCACCCTTGACAAACCCGGATCCTGTAATCTCAAATGTGCCAATAAACCGGGCTCACAGGGAAAGGGGCGGTGAGAGCGTCTCAAATTGAGCTGATGGCTGAAAGGCTGAAGGAAAGAAAAAAAAATCAAAGAATAGCTGATGGTATGGAGCCCGGCGCTTGAACGGCAGATATGCCAGGGCGACAGCGCCCGATGTCCTGTGCTAAGTCTATCAGTAGATGTAAACGTAACAAAGTTTGTTTGGGAGCTGTGGGTGTGTTTCACCAGCCGGGAAACGGGTCCCACCTCAGACCCCGTCCAAACCACGGTGCCGGGAAAAGTGGGAATGATTAACGATCACTGATAATTTTAGCAACAAGAACATTTGTCACCGTGAGTACTTGCTGGATAATKTTTATGGCTTGCCAGATGTCTCAACGTATTGTTCGGAGGGAAACCCGGATGTAGATAAACGGTGATCGTCGCATGCGAAACCTGAGAACGAAACTTTATGCCGTAACAACTTTCACTTGGGTATTCGCGCGCGTCAACCGTGGTCACTCATCCCTTGACTACAAATGTTGCCGATAACCAAGTTTTTTTCTCAATACTGTGCAAATGCATTGATACCCTGATATATATATCCAATGAGTGAGAGTGTAGAAATAGTCTATGGAGCTGAACCTGTATGACAAGAGACTGTATGATATAGACGAAAATGTAATAAATTAATAGAAAAGAATGAAGAGGCGGAAAGCGTCAGGAAGGCGGGTTTTATGAGAAGAGGTTGACGATCACAGATTGCATCTTCCCATCGCGAATGGCCTCGTGAATGAGAGAGATATTCTGGCCAACAGTAACCTCTTCGACGCCCAGCCCGTTTGCGAATCGGCTGTAGTTCTCAGAGCCGTGCATCTTGATACCTAGATCCTTCCTCACGAACTCGTACACAGGYTTGGTGCGGTTGAGGTACTTGCTGGCAGGTGCAGGCCCRCGCTCGCCGGAGAGATACTGGCGCCTGAGAGAGTCGAGAAGGACGTTGGCTCGAGAAGCGACACGGGAACGGAAGGCTGGGATAGCTCCGAGGGCAGAGCCTGCAGCAGCGGCGTCCTCAAAGGCGGGGCCAGTGATGTAGTCAAGAAGGATGGTCGTGCTTGAGGCAGCAATCTTTTGCATGCGCTCCTGAGCGTCCATGTTGCTCGTARCATCGTGAGAGTCCCACATGGTCTGGAAAACTTTAGAGACGAGCTTGACTTTCTCGTCCTGCTGTAGGAAGGAGGCGAACGAGGTCTCCATTTCCTCTGTTACGATCTTGCGTAAGCCCTCGAGGAATTCTGCCTGCATCGCGCGCAAATCCATTGCCTGACAAATGGAGTAGAGGTAGGATGAGACGAGGATTGACAATGTTTCCAATGCAGCGATGGTTTGTCTGCCGGAGATCAACGCCAGAGAACTGAGTTACAGGTAAGCAATTGCAATGTTGGAAGTAGTCCAGAGTACTTACTTGACCGCCTGGTTGTGCATTTCCGCAGACTGAATGTGGGTCGAAACTGGGTTTGCCAAAAACCCGAGCTCAGAAACATAGGCAGCGGTGCAGATGTCAATTCCTTTGCAGTGATAGTTGAGCGACGGATCGGTGGCAGCAAGGGAGGGCGGCAAGCCACGGTTCATCACAGGGTTGATGAGCTCAGTACATTGAGTAAAGAGGAGTTTGCCCATAAGGAACAAGTTGAGCCTAGTCTTTTCCATCGCATTGGTGACAGCCATTGCTTGGAAGTTCCCGCCATTGTGAACAATGCCAGTGTCAGCATCAACGAGAGGGTTATCAGTCGCTGGTAGAGGATAAGTCAAGTGCTTATGAGAGAACAGAGAAGATCGTACTTGAGTTGCATTCAATGGTAATGGTCCTGAGGGACTCGAGCAAATCCTCGATTTGAGGGCCAATGAATTGTGGAGCAGTGCGCAGAGGGTAGCGGTCCTGACGAAGGGTTCCTTCATCCTCTTCGATCGAAACGTCTTCCTCATGCGTCTCGGCGAAGGTGCTGCCTTCAAGCAAATCCCAGATATTTTTCGCGACCTCGATCTAGATCGACCCATTAAACAGGCTGATGACATCATGTAAATAAAGTAACAAACCTGTCCTGGGTGGGGGCGACAGACGTCGTGAATGAAAGGGTCGAAAGAGCCGCGAGTGCCCGCAAGTGCTTCGGTTCCCATTGCAGTGCAGACTTGTGTGAGCAAAGCCATGTGAACGGCATCGTTCAGCGCCAGGGCAGCGACGGAGGCAGAGAAGGCGGTGCCGTTGAGAATGCCAAGATGCTCCTTGGAGACGAGAGGGATGGGTTCAATGCCGTGGGCAGCAAGAGCCTCTTGCGAGGAGACGATCTTGCGACCACCAAAGGCCGCGGGTCCATCAAAGCATCGGACGGATGGGTTCCCAATCAAAGTACCAGCAATGTACGACAAGGGGGCCAAATCTATATTAGGAAAATGATCAGATCAAATGCAACGAACTTTCTGACACAGGGCTCCTTACCTCCGGAAGCGGAGATACTGCCTCGCAAGGGTATGAGAGGTGTGATATTGGCTCGGAGCAATTCATTCATTTTTTCAATAAGTTCCCAGCGGACACCCGAGTGACCACGAATTAGAGAGTTCATCCTGATAAGGATGGCCCCGCGTACCCAAGATTCGGGCATGGCAAAACCAAGTGGGTCATTGAGAGGGAGGACATTGAGAGGCTGTTGCGATGAAGGAAGGACACCAGCATGCAGGAACTGTAGAAGTGCAGTACCCAGGAGGACGGGTTGGTCTGTGCGGGTGTCAGCACTACCACCAAAGCCGGTGGAGACACCGTAGATACTCGTCCCCGATTCGACCTTGTCGGTTATCACGGTGCGGCTGTCAGCCACCTTGGCTTTAAGGCTAGGCGACTGGTCAAGGGTGACTGGGGTATTGTACCTGGCGGCTGCCGTGACTGCGGGTATCGAAAGATTCTGGCCATCGATAACTACTGGTTTGCCACTCCTGCAGAGGAGAGAGAGGGAGGGAGGTGAGCATGGGGAGGGGGGGGGCATGGGAGTCGAGATGTACATACTTGTAGGATTCAAGCTCCTTGAATGATTGCACAAATGCATCGAGGAGAGGGGGGGACTTGGATTCCGTTTGTTTTGGGTGAACAGGGAGTGACAGAGTGCGGATAAGCTCGTCTGTAGAGGTAGGTTTTCCGGAAATGTCTGCGGAAAGGCGTCGGCTGGCGAGGTTGAGAGCAGAGGTTTCCGAGTGGATGGCCATTAGCGAAGAGGAGAGAGCAGTAGAGTAGTAGGCGAGGAGTAGTTGGGGTGAGTCATCTGGAGGAGGGCGAGTATATATACGCTGGAGAGTTTCAGAGGAGGAGATCCGATGGGAGGAGGTGCAGTGTCYAGGAAAGGAAATAATGGATCAATCTCAGGCTGAGCCAACCCGATCTTCCGACCCGGTTCGTGGGCTGTGCCCCGCCCGTCCAGCCACGCAACCTCCCAAGAGCCCCCTCGGCTCCTTGTTCGTATGTACCGGTGCTATATTTACAAGAACGAAGATGAAACACGCATCTTGGTGACAAAATCATCCTCTGTGCTTTCGCAGAACTCGCCTTGCCTCCCGCACTTGACGGATGTGATTCCCTCACTTCTTCCGGTGATTATTGTGTTTCTTATGTTCTAGCGCGCACAATTCCGCTCCATAAAACATACACATTGATCTAGTCCTGGATTGGGTCCGTTTCATCTTGTTAGAGCGCTCCGATGAGGTGCACTGATCCCTTTCCACGTTCCTCTCCAGCAAGCTCATAGCCGTTACATCCACATCACAAGGCCATGCAGCCGCGGTTCGTGCGGGAAGTTTTCTGATCTTKMGGCACAGCATTATCTTYCATTCGTCAATGAACGCGTCCATCGGTCTTAGGGCTGACGCTTGCAGAATAATTRGGCAATAATTTAATTTTGATCACTGAGGGCTGCTTACATAACTCTTTTCAACCTTTCTCTCGCCATCAGAGTGCTCCGGCTTCAGGTACCGGATGGTAGGCAAGCTTTAGAAATGTAGCCTTATAATTCAACTAAAAGAACATCCTACCAGGGGAAAGCGAAGAMGACACGTAAATTTGCACAAGTAAAGCGCCTGTTAAACCCGAATGATATCAGAATGTACGCACCGGTCCCAATATCCTCACCCCTTTGGTCCTCACGCWYCAGCGGTGCAGAAAGGAAACCAAGGCAAAGTTAGCCAAGAAGGAAGAGGAACTAAAAGAAAAGGCGGTYCATCGAGTGTGAGTCGCTCATCRACTGATMTTTGTTGTGTCCCACTAATACTGTTGTCGTTCACCAGCCCACAAACYGCATCCTCACTGTTCTTTGCACACAATACTGCCCTCGTACCGCCATACCGTGTCCTCATCGATACCAACTTCATCAACTTCAGCTTACAAAATAAGTTGGAACTCGTCAGCGGCATGATGGATTGCCTGTATGCAAAGTGTACCTTCAACTCCCTCCAACGCACGATCCTTCTCTAAACATCTCCTTGAATCAGGTATACCATGTGTAACGGATTGTGTAATGGCTGAGCTTGAAAAACTTGGGCAAAAGTACCGGATTGCATTACGGTAGGAGCACTCTATTTCTACCCTCGAGACATGCAACAGTTCCCGACAAATTTCCAGCATCGCTCGGGACCCAAGATTTGAACGTCTCACATGCACACACACTGGCACCTATGCCGACGATTGCCTTGTCCAACGCGTTACTTCTCACAAATGCTACATCGTCGCAACATGCGATCGTGAACTCCGCCGTCGCATACGAAAAATTCCAGGCGTTCCACTCATGTACATTTCGAATCGGAAGTATGCAATAGAAAAGTTGCCAGATCAAGGTGCACCGACGTGAACCACTAGGGTAGCCGATGTGACTGGATGGATTCAGCTTCTGATTATTATTTAATGAAGAGACTGTTTTTGAACTCCGGAGCATTCGCTAATGAATTGACCGGCACATCAGATACAGACTATAGACGATTATGATTGATAGTGGATTTTTACCGGCCACCCAGTCAGATTTATTGCATACATCCTATTCCCTCGGAAACCCCAATTCACGATCGGCCAGAGGCCGCTTTAACTCAGCAGTGGGGTTCATCCCTGCGCACACTAGCCGTCCATTTACATTCCTCGCGTATAGCACATCGGCAGCGTAGTTTATTCCCGTGGAGTCATAAGCCCCCCTTCCTCAAGCCTCCTTCTAATCTAATCACATCAGCTCTAAATCTGGTACATGGCGGTCCGCAGCCGCTGCACAAGGCCACATATTATTACCCTCCTCATGCCCACTGCGATATCTCCGAGCCTTAGTGTTGCTTCCGAGTTTGTAACTCATATCAAGCCATCTCCGACGCCGTCGATACGGCCTTTTGCTTCCATTGGACGAACATGTTTACGGGGTTCGCGGGCTAGTGAACAAGTTGGAATCATCGGCCATGGGAGCAGATGTTGCTAGTTCACCAGGTCCCCTTCCCAAAGCATAACAAGTACCAAGGCGGAACATATTATGCAGCTCGTCCTTCGTTTCAAGCTGGTTCGATAGCTACAGAGCGCTCGAGTAGGAGACTCATCGACATTGTTCATCTTGCGTGTTCGACATTTGCTTTGGTGCTAGGTTGCTGTCATTCCCAGTCGTCAATTCTCAAGCATTCCACAGTCTAGTCTTGCATAAGGAAAGATTAAAATTTAAATCGCTGGGGTGTGAAGTGTAGAAGCACTCGCCCTTCATGTTACGTCGTGCAGAATCGGTAAAGTCCTAAAGAATCGAATAAGAGAATTCGGCAGGACGCTCTTTGAGACCAATAGAAAATCTGATTGTATGGTATTCAACCATATGGCGTAGTACATCCATGAACTGACATGTTATTTTGTCAGCTCAACAAAATGATTGTTGGGAATGATGTTAAATAGGGCTCCTTCTTTCCAGACGTATATGCGTATTCTATGATTCCCGGCTCATCTATTGCGGAAGGCACCGTGAGAGTAGAAGTTGATGTATGAGTTCAAGTACGTCGACAAGTGGCTCTTTGGGCAAACGATACTAGTTAGCATGAGGTTGCATATCACTCGCCTACAGGTATGAGATTCGGGGGAGCTAATCACTACCCACATTCAAACATCTGCTCCTGTGTCAAGAATCGGCTGTTTACAACCGATTTCTGATGGGTGCAGACAAAACGCGGGCTGAGGTTGGCAAGTGCCAAGAGGCACTGTGCGGTGGAAAGAATAAAAGCCCTCTGATTGGACAGTCCATCTTATCGTAGAGATTTCGGAGGCTATACTCGAGCGTTGTTGCCAATGCTTTGCCCCCTTTGGTTGCCTGCCAACGTACTAGGCCTTTTTTGGGAAATGGTGTAACGCGATGATTGAACGACCTCTGCCAGCGGTCCGCATACTCGCCCCTTGAAATTCCATTGCTCAACGTAGACACTCATGGCATATCGTATGCGACAAGCTTAGGGACGTGAGTCCGCGACAGATCACTCCCCTTTCTGATGGATCAAAACGGGTCTGGTCCTCAGGCCCCGAAACAGTCTCTGGCAGAACGACGGTTGATGATGATAGTTGTTGAGGCAGACCTTAACTAGTAACTTGAATACCCTGATGACTGTGGCGCGCGTGGGCCGCCCTTTCTGATCATCAGAGAAGCAAACCTTTGACTTGGGGATCGAGGTTCGAGGCATCTCGCAATGATGGTCACTGTCCAAGTAGCACCTAGACAAACGTGAGGTTCTGACACAAAACAGAAATCATTGAACTATTATTGGTCAAGGGGAGTGATCCTGTAAAATTTAGCATGATTCTTGGGCATCAAGAGGTCCTGTAATCGCGCGCAAAGGGATCGTTGTCTGTGGAGCGGTTATTTGAATCATCAGTCAGTGTTAGCCGTCGAGGTTCAGCCGAGCAACTGCGGTCGCTGTGATTGGGGGCCCCGCAAAGGGGCGTCCCTGTGCCGCGAACTGCACGAACAACAATTTATATATTAGCGTCTCATCTTGAAAACAATCTTTGAGAAGGGCTTCAGTTGCGACCGCCGGGTCGCTCGTTTGCTCGCTGACGGCATATTCATTTTACCGCTAACTGCCGAGTCGATTAACGATCAATACTTCGCGTAGACAAGGCAGATATTAGTTGTCAGCCGTCAGGATCAGTTTAATTTACGAGTTACCATGGTCAGCGTCGATGACGAGGTTGGCGGCGGCAATGACTAGACATTATGCATTAGCCCTCATACATATTAGGACCCCTGTGGACAAACATGGACAACTAACGCGTCAATAAAGCACGCTGTTCCTGGATCACTTGTATTCCTGTTTGCAAAGGCTGTGGACTGCTGTGGAGGGCTTGTACTTTGGTAACCAGTGTTTACAACGTTGGTGCTTGGGCGCCAAGGAGCTCAAACCGAAACTTCTCAGGGGAAACACAACATTCGACTCACACGCACGATGTCAAACAGCATCAGCACAGACGACGTATTGATTGCGGATGACAAGTACACTTGGACAAAGGCATCCGAGATATCATTGGACAACTTCTTGGCCAAGGTATGGCTAGGGTACTGCGGTACCGGTAGGCTTGTGCTAATGCTGTTTGGCTTTCAGTACAAACCCTCTATGGTGCAAGATGATGGAACAAAACCCGTACGTGGCTTTCGCCCATTGAGATCTCAGCTGTAGAGTTCAAAGAGTCTGTGTGCAGTGGATCTGGGTTAAGGGTTCCGACGCTGCACAGAAGGACACTAACCAGGCTGAAGCCTGTGAAGAGGCGTTATCTCTCTGTAAGTGTTTCTTTTTGGAGAGCCAATATGCTTGAGGTGACCAGATCCGCCGAAATAGTAAAAGGGGTTACGGAGAGGATACAAGCAATCCAGGCTGGTATTTTTTATAAATACCCTACTTTTCCACTTGCTGATCTACCGAAAGAATGATGCCTCGATCCCTACACGTTCTAACAGAAAGTCTCGCACCAAGAATAAGAAAGACTTCCGCGAAGAGGTTAGTTCCGTGTGTCGAACAATCACGTCTGATTTATACTCCACAGGTCCAATCCGAGGCCACTTTGAAGCTCAAGGAAATCGCTACCAAACATGGATATGTCTCAGGGAAGTGGTAAGCTTCAGACGGTACCGTTGCCACCTGGTTATTACTGCAATTAATCACCATCTACCACAGGCTCGTCTTTGCGCCTCACGACAAGGTCGACCTTATCTGGTTTAGCATTGCTAGTGAGTTCCCGTCGTTATCTTGCAATGATACTCTCCGCATTCCAATGGGTGCCCAGCTTCTCTGGTATCGGGCCCTCTCTCTTCAACTGTGGCCTGGGTTGCTAAAGTTGCCACCACGCCGAAACACGAGACCCCTAATTATCAGCACGTCATTTGTGTCTATGTTCCCGATGTTTTTGATAAAGAAGCGGTCATCAAGGTTAGTTCCCCATCCATGCTCGCCAATTGTCTGTACAACAATGACTTGTTCAAGGTCATGAAAACTCTTCTTCGCCATCATGGCGCAACACTTGCCGGGGTCAAGTCTGACCTTTATACCGTAATAGGTATGTTATACCTTGGCAGAGTAGCAAGGTTCCAACACTAGTATCATTCAGGGATTGACAGCAAACACCCCAGTGGCATCTCATCCACTGTAAGTTCGCCTCAGATTCTCCGCTGTTGCATCGCTAACAGTACTGAATAAATCTAGGTATGGAAGAATACAGCGCTTCTTACCGACACAGAAATCAAGGCATTCTAGCTCACTCTTTGGTTACGATCCGTGCTCAACGTACTCATTGCTCAGGAGTTGAGAGAGGAGTATTTCTCCGGTCTCACTGCAAAAAGGACAGGGGCAACCTCTGTTGTAGTTACTACTGGTGGGGGAAGCGGAGCGACGGCCTCAGAGGAGCCCACCCAGACTGAAGAGGAAAGTCTGAAAACCAAAACCAAGTCTAGGCCCAAGCTCAAGAAGAAGGCCGGGGATAATCCTTTTGTTTCAGATGAGGATATTCAAGAAGAAGAGGAAATGCAGCGTAAGGAGGTGCTCAAGGCGAGGAAAGTTACTTCAAACATGAAAAGAGCTAAGTCGGCTGAGGATGACGGTCGAGAAGAGGTCACAGACGAACCAAAACTTAAGAAAACCAGAGTGGCAAGGAAGTGAACTGCGCAGTCCATGAGCACTTCCTGTGTAGACCTGTGGCTCACTTCCTGTCATGCTACAAGTTTGTGCATTTCGCAGTATGTCCCGCAATTTTCCCATCTCAGAATGATCAGGATTAAAAATCTCGTAATCACAAAGTGTAATCCTATCTGAATTTAGAATCAATGCCATAAATAAAATAACTTTCGAGACAATGATGTTGTCCCAAAGATAAGCATCACACAGCATGCGACACTTCTTCCGATATACTCGGCTGGGTCTTCGGCTTTTTTACCCTCCGAATATCTACTCCTTCTACCACGTGGGCATCAGGCAAACGAGAACGCTTGAATCCCCTGTTTCGAATTGGCTTGCGGTGGGGAGCATCATAGTCAGGATCTTCGGATAAGCTCCCATCACTTGGGGGCTGATATGCAGCAGCATCCTGCCCCAATCTGCGTACCCGTTTACGGAGGGACGTTGTCGTCTCTGTGTTAACGCCCTTTGATTGGGAACTATCTTTTTCTTGGTGCTGATCTGCTCTCTTAAGGCTTCCTGTTCCGCCATTCTCGTGCTGGGGTTTGCGTGTGGGAGATTTAGCTTCGTCTTCCGTCTCCGTCACCGTGGACAAGGACTCAGCATCTGATCCACCGAGAACTTGTCGCAGAACCGAGATGGTTGATGCAACAGAGGATTCTCGCGCAGAGTCAGTGGCATTCCCAGCTGTCGCCGATGAGTTTTTCTGTGGTCTGGATGCCTGTTTCTTCTTTTGCTTTGGAGACTTGCGAACAACCTCTTCGTTTAGTTCGGGGAGGTAAAAGACTTCATTCTCTTGCATGATGTCGCGACCAACGAGCTGGCGCATAACCCACAACAGGTAGGGTTCGAAGTCGAGTGTCTCGATATCGTCCACAATTCGAGTGTCGCCTCTAATGATCGCCTCGCCATGATCCTCGATCTCCTCTTCCACGATAAGTGTCTGGTCAGTTAGGCTACAACCCGGAACGAGGAAGAATACAGGTGGGCCATGTTCGGTTTTAGGGATACTGATTTTGTGGTATCGACAGTGGGAGCGGGTGACAGGGGAACTCGTGTTCGCTGTAGATATTGATGGAGCCTTGGTAAGCACATCCTCCGCTTTCAATATCCCAGCGCGGGAGCGCGGTAACGAAGGTGTTTTCTTCAACTCTTTTTGTTCCTGAAGCGTAGTTGGAACCTTGGCCCTCTTTCGCCGAGAATGAGCGTGAAGGAATGGCCGAGGCTCAGAACTCAAGACAGGTGGCCTATCGGTGTTGGGAGAGGGTTGTGTAAGAAATGAGTGATCGCTGGGAACGGTAGACGCTATTGACGGGGACCTCGAAGCCGCATTTGAAGTGTAGAACACATTATGAGTTGCGCTCCTCTTACTACCATCTTTTCGTGGTCGTGCCGCCTTTGCAGCTGGACCAGTGGACTTTGCCCTGCCTCTGCTTGTCGAGGCGGGCTTTGACTTCGTTGGGGAGGGAGAGTCATGATCAGATGCATTGGAGAGGCTACGTTTCCGCTTCCCCGACTTGGATGTGTTAGATACGTTCTCATGGTCTGAATCGTTATCTGCGTGGTAAGGGTCCTCCACCGATATATGGACTTTGCGCCGTGGGTCCTCGACCGGGGTGGTAGAGTGGGCTGGTGCAGGAGGTTGCTGGAGAGTGGAAGCTCCCGCTGAGGGTGGTGTATGCACTCCGGCTGAAGGTATGGATGCCTGATCCTCTTTTTCTGGTGGGTGGGTGGTGGTGGTGATGGTGGTGGTGGTCACGGGTTCTAGGGGTGGTGTCTTGTGACTGGGGGTCGGCGGTTGGTGGTTGGCTGCAGGTAGGTGCGGCAATACGCCTTCGTTCAAATCTAGAACCCCGGAATCAATGGGTACAGGTTCTATTTCTGTAGGCGGTGCGGCGACACTGTCCAACGGAGGTTGCTCGGGCCCCGGCGCGAGCACATTTCCTGATTCAGTTGTGGTAGTGGCGCTTGGGATTACGCTGATGGGTGGAATGAGAAGCTCCTGAACTTCCTCAGTCGGCTGGGTGACGGACTCACTTTGGAGTGGTGTTTCAGTAATTAGTGGAGTTACTGGGAGCGAAGCAAATAATACTTACGGTTCAGGTGTCATCATGTCGAGCATGTCTGTGCTGTCCTTGCCTTGTTCTTCATCTGGCGTAGAATCAGAAGCTTCTCCTGGCGCCACCAAACTATCATTTCCCATCAGTTTGAAGGGGTCCGACTCGTCCAAGGCGTCAGCTTGTGCATCCTGTGGTGTGACCAAATCTACGCCTGGCCCAGCACCTAGAAACTCCGGATCGGCTTCTCCATCAGCATCGGTATCAGATTCAGACTCTCCTACTAGGAATTCGTCGATGATGGAGCCAGCAGTAGGCGTGTCCCGGGTGTCGCCTGCAATTGACGGCTCCGATGGATAGCGCAACTCCAACCCGTCCACATTGACCGGGATAGCCTCTTCCTCCCTTGTATCTGACACTTTGTCTTCCCCATCCTTCTCAGCAGTAGAAGATGAGGCCATTGAGTTGTCCTGTCCAGTATCCTCCTCTGAGCCCTCTTCCTCTTCCTGTCGCGTCATATTCGGTGACATCGGTGTGGAGAGGCTGTAAGGATAGGGGTCTGCAATTAGGACAGGATCAGCAGGCCGCCGCGCACTGGTATCGGGGGAGGACGGTACGCCATTTGTGATTGGTCGTGCACCTAAATCTGGATATGCTGTGAAAGCGGTAATCAATGATGGGCTAACAGTGGGGAATTGTTGGTTTGTAGCGGTGGGCGTGGAGAGGCTGTAAGGATAGGGGTCTGCGGCCAACGTAGGGTGGGTGGGATTTGACGCAGTCACAACCGGGAAAAAGGATGGTGCGCCATCTGTGGTCGGTTGTGCACCAAACTCAGAGTGCACCGTGGGGGACGTAGGCGGTGACGGTCCAGTGAAGGCGGGCTGTTGACTACTATTGATATTGACTGATGCAGTAGTAGGGCTTGCTTCTGCTATTAAGGGTTGACGAGTCTGGGGCTGAGCGGACGAGGGGAGTGACCCTCGGGCAGGTGGGGAAGTAGGGTCCAGGAAATTTGGGTTTGCCCTGAGCGCTTTTAGGACTGCAGGTTCAACGGAAATAGAAACGGGAGTCGGTCCTGGCCCTGGGGTACCCGCAGGACTCAAAACACGGTGAGGCGTACCGGGTAGGTTAATAATAGAGGGTAAAGCGGTGGGCGTAACAGGAGGTACAGGACTACCGGGTTGAGTAAAGTAGTCATTGGGATCTGGGGATGGACTAGGGACTGGATCCACATAGGCCAGATTTTGTTCCCCAACTTCTGTCTCCAGCGTATGCACAGCTTGTTCCGTCACCTGCAAGTCTTCGACATAGATCCCATAGGGTTCGTGAACGTTTACTGAGGTAGGAGTCTGGTTTATATCGAGCGGAACTGTCGCCCCTTCCTCAGACTCCGAGACCAGCTCAAGGTCGCCTTTCTCAACCGCTGCCGGATCGACTTCGTTAGATTGGACGCTGATCACGCCAACACTGGTATCACGTTCCGGTACCTACTCTCTACCTATCAGTAACGTGGGCGATCAGAGAAAACATAGAAGGTTTACCACCGAAGGGTAGCGTTCTGATTCTGTCAGTGGTTCTTCGACGGTGTACGCGATTTGATCATCGCTCGCATCAGATGAATCCTGATTTTTGATAGTACGGCTCGCATCGCTCTGATCCTCGGTGATGGCGGCCTCCTCTACCCCGACATCGATATTCCGCCAAACTGCTTCTGATGGTCCTGCAATACCCCCGGCGTCCAATTTCGTTGGGTCTTGTGCGAATGTGAAAACCTCGTCCATGCTCTGATCAACAACCAGAGGCGGCATATTGACCATATCCGCATATATCTGGTCCCCAGCAGCCAAATTACCCGACGTATTTTCCTGGGGTAAAGGTTGAAGAACGGGGTCCGGCAGCTCACGGCCCTCGATGACTTCAGGTATACCCTCAGATTTAGGTACCACAGAAGCTTGCTCAAGGTGAGACTGTACAGTGGATTCCTGTCCGTACAGGTGAAGCTCTTCATCGACTTTAGGTGAATTCGATCTCGACCAGATCATGGGAGTGGCTGCTTTGACATTGATTATAATTTCTTCTGGAGGGGTGTCCGTATAATCTAGGGCAGGTTAGCCAGGCCTGGTGGGGGTTCGATGATAGGAACACACCCTCCGATTCCTCGATAAAAATCTTCATATCCGGGGTGCCAACTTCTATGATCTCAGCGGGCGCTATGTATTCTTCAGTCGTCATGGTCTCCAGCGGGTTTGAAGTTGGTTGCTGGAACATCTCCTCAAATGAAGGAGGAATAACTAGAAGTCCTTATTGAGCTATGTAATTGCTCGAGATAGAAAAATGAGCCGTACCATCCAAAGGTTGTGCCCCCTCTTCCTCGAACTCATCATTCTGGATCCCGCTTTGTATATGCGCCTCATAGTCCAAGTCACTTGTCATCAAGGGGAAGGCTCCAGGATGCTCAGTACCATCCTCATCTTCGACTTCCTCAGCGCCAGTAACTTGTGCGCTTGTGTGGATGTGCGCAGACGAATGCCCAAGAGCGAATGCCTCCTGATCGATGGGTGGAGTGACCAAACGGGCCGATGCTGAAGTGGCAAACTCTTGAGTATAGACAGAAGGGAGGGTCCAATTCACGAGATCCTCAATGGCTCCTGGAAAAAAATTGAAAATTGGGATGAAGACCTGAGGATGCTACTCACCACTTAGCTCTTTCTGGCTAGCTTCGATAGATACATTGGTATTGGCGTACAACTCGTTTACTTTATCGAGCGTTTCATCCGATCCGAAAGGGTTTGTAGCTTGAGTGATCGGAGACCGTGGAGGACTGGGCAGTTCGTTGCCCACTTTCTCATTGACTTGCGAGCCGAGAACAGACGAAGGGAGATGCCCTTCTTCGTGCATTTGCTTCAACACATCCCGGTTTTCTCGCTGGGCGCTGGCAGTCTCGACAGGAGTGGGACAAGTCTCGAATGGTTCCGAACTTGCTTCACCTAAATTAGGGACCTCTAACACTACTGTAGGCTCCTCTTGGACTCTTTCTTCGGTAGCGGCGTGTCCCAAAGGCTCTGGTTGAACAGGGGCGTGTTCCTCTGTTTCCTCCTCGGAGTCAATTGCGATAATCTCCGGAGATGATTTATGGAGGGGAAACCCGTGTGATGTGATCTCTTGGCCTGGTGCTGAGTAGGGTGGCTCTGGAAAAACTATCCCAGACTGATCTCTCGTGCCTGAGAATACTTGGGTACGTGCAGAGAAACCCTGCGGTGGTGATCCTGTCTGATATGTATAATGAAACATTTTGCGTCTTGCGAAGGGGGGGTGACCAGCCTCGATTTCTCTTTCATCCGATTCATATCCCTCTTGTTCGACATCCCCCTCGAGGGATGAAAAACGTGGTTCATCATCATTAAGGCCAAGGTGATGAGGATCGAGATTATCATTAGAGTCGGGACGAACATCCCCCCCCGAATAGTAATCTTCTGCGTATTTCGCAACTGCGGCCCAGGGATCTGGAATATCAACTGGCTGGGTTGAGCTTCCTGGTTCGTGTGTATTTGGGTGAGGGGGAAATGCTGAGCCAGATGTTTTGTTTAGCTCCACAAGGAGGGTAAATCAAAAACGTACATGTATCATCATCGAGTGGTTGTACTGCGTCCTCCGCGAGCTTGTCCTTCCGTAGATCTCGGTCATCCAGAACAGGGGGAGCTTGGTCGTCTACGGCACGCTCTTCGTCGGATAGAAATTCGTCCTCTTCTTCTAGTTGTAGATGTTGGCGATTATCAACTGATAATTGGTAACCTGTCTCCAGTGCCTCGTCGTCTGACAACAACTCGACAACCTCTTCAGAGCCCACCCTGCGCGTGTCCCTGGCTTCGCTCCCATCTTCATGCTCGTCCTCATATTCTCCGTTTTCGTGCTCGTCTTCTGACCCTCCTTCGTCCAGTTGCTCGCTGAGCTCATCCTCCCCTTCCATAAACAATTCATGCCGTTTCCGATTTCGCCTCTCAAGTGAATCCAGTGCTTGGGTGGCGGGTGAATGCTCATCCTCCAACCATTCCTCTTCTTCATCACCTTCTTCGTACTCTCCCTCGTCTTCTTCATATGAGCCTTCCGCGGCCTCAATGTCTTCTTGATCCTCTTCATCTGTAAGTATTTCGATGGGCTGATCCTTGTCTCCAGACTTTGGACCAAGTCCTGGTCCCTCCCTTGGGTCGCGCGCTTTTCCCTTGTTCAGAGCATGACGTGCTTTGACCTGGGCAAAAGAGTCCTCTAAAACGCTGTCACCTTCCAGGTAATCCTCTTCTTCTGTTCCAGGAGGTCCTACAGGTGTCTTGCCCAGGTAAGGCGCGGGAGAGGGCTGAGGTTCGTCCTCGTATCCAAGGGCCCTCTGCAGATCTCCGGTGAGTTTGCCAATCCACGTGTCAAAGTCGTCCTGGGAGAACTTGTCAAACGGATTCTGCACAGGCGGTCTCGGTAGTCTTGAGTTGAAGCCGTGGGGCGGGTGCTTGGTGTTGGAAGACGGGGTTGGATGGGGGGCACGGGGGTAGCTGGGCGTGCCGAGGTGGTTGGAGGTATTTGCCATAGGCGCTGGGCGGGCTGTTCGTGTAGAGAATACGCGACGGCGAGCGCACCCAGCTCGGAACGGAATGGAGAGAGGCTGGCGGGGGTGGATCAGGCGTATGTCATAAATAATTTCGACACGTGCCCCGCTCCAATTACATAAATATGCTTCACCTGCTTTTCCAACAACAGTGCGACTGCATGGCATAGGTATGTACTGTACATACCCATCACAGTCATGGAATCCAGACAGAGTGGTCTGCGGCCGCGGCCCTCGACAAGCCGCCGAAAATTAACAACGTCCACATTTGACAACTCCTGCCCCTTTGTGCCGTACATGTCCTCAGGGAGAACGCCGCTCTTCATGCTTCTCAGCACAGCTCAAACGCCCGCCGCACGTTCTTGATCAACGCAAAGCTCAATCCCACTCGGTGTCCTTCCTACTAAAACTTTCTTCTCTAGCTCCTCCTACATGGTCCGTATAGACACTGATGGCTTTAAGGAGGTTTTTGAAGCCGGAAGAAAGCTGGAACCAACTGCAGTTGGTTTGCAATGGGTGTTGATGGCTGCACTGTCGGTGAGTCGCTAAAACCTCTCTCTGCGTCTGGCGATCACTCAGGCCAAATTCCAGTTGATGACAATTTTTATTTTCAATGTCATACGGCCCGGCAACAAGGTGCGCGCACCCCATGGCCCAACTCAACGTCCTCTCTAATTCGCAAGTTACTAGGTCATATACCAACCAAAAGTCAAGTATCATGTCGGCGACAAATCTCCTCCCCGGATATCCAGCAACTTTTTTGGTTGGATGCCTCCCCTTGTGCGGACAAAGGACCCCGAGTTCATCCACAAAGTCGGTGTTGACGCCATGGTCTTCTTGAATTTTGTCCGCCTTTTGCGATGGCTTTTTCTTCTCGTTGCAGTGGTCTCGTGCGGCGTGCTTGTCCCCGTCGACTATTTTTATAACATGCAGCATCGACCCAAGGGCCTAAATATTCTCAGTGCCATGAGCATTAGGGATGTGAAAGGGCCTATGCTTTATGCACATGTCGGCGTTGTATATTGTATCACCTTCATCGTCGTCCTTCTCGCCAATCACTACTGGAAGAAAGTCTTGCAGCTGCGTATCCAGTGGTTCCATTCAGCAGAGTACCTACACTCTTTCTATGCCAGAACACTATGCATAACCCAAGTCCGTCCACGGATGCAATCCGATAACGGTATCCACGGCATCTTGACCTCGATCAATATGCCATATCCTGCCACCGCTGTTCATATTGGCAGGGATGTAGGCCAGCTACCTGAGCTCATCGAATACCATAATAACGCGGTCAGAGAACTCGAAGGTATACTCGTTAAGTATCTAAGAAGAGGCAGGTTGGGAAAGAGACGGCCTATGATACGTGTAGGAGGCTGGTGTTGCTGCGGTGGAAAGAAGAAAGATGCTATAACCTTCTACACGTACGTTCTATCTTCACACTACGCGCACATTGCCCAATTAGTCTTGCAGAAACAAGTTGCGACGGACTGAAGCCACCATTCACGAATATCGTGCCCGTATAGATACTCGGAGACCTACTAACTATGGATTCGCTTCTTTGGCCGCCGTGCCTTACGCCCACATCGTAGCCAAAGCACTCTCAGGAAAGCATCCGAATGGGACAGACATCGATTTGGCTCCAAATCCTCGCGACATTGTAGGTCATATCCTTTCCCACAGTCAAGTACTAACGGCCGTTCTCACTTCAGCTCTGGTCCAACATATCAGAGACACGAGGAATGAGAGCATGGAAGAAAATTCTGGGGTTTCTTTGGCTAGTACTGGTTTGTGTCCTGAGCCTCGTACCTTTATTCTTCGCGGCTACCCTCGCCAATTTGGACATTGTATGTGCCTCAGCAACATGAAGCTTGGTGTTGCCGTTCTGCCTTCTAACCCCCACCCCCACCGTAGATCGCTGAAACTGGGTATCTACCCTTCTTAACAACCTGGTCCAAATCATCACAATGGACATACACCATCGCATCCGCCACCCTCCCACCCATTGCCGCTGGGATAACAACATTCTTTTTGCCAAGAATCATGCGCCGCTTGTCAAAATATATGGGGGCGTTTACTCATTCGCATTTGGACCTTGCTGTTATTGCCCGCTACTTCGCATTTTTAGTTATCAGCCAATTATTCATATTCACGCTGATTGGAGTTGGTTTCAGTGCGTACCTCCGTTCAGTACCAAAACCCCACTAATATCTATGAACAGACCTTGTACTTGAAGTCATCAAAATTCTGCAGGCTCCAGGTGCCAGTCTGTCGACAGTATTCTCTAAGTTCGACCGTACGCTCCTTTGTCTATTTCAGGCCCCCCCCCTCCCCTCACTTTCCCATAGAGCTACCCGGGAATATTAGTCGAACCTACGTCAACCAAGCCGCCTACTGGCTCAAATGGTTCCCGTAAGCATTAGCTGAACTAGCCGGCCCGACCGAAGGGCTTACTCTTCCCTAGCTTGCGCGGTCTCCTGACACTGATCGATCTCGTCTCCCTCCCGAGCCTGATTTGGATCCCCTTGAAGACCCAGTATGTGTGACTCTACAGATGCTGAACATCATCTAAACCTTGGTGCTTGTTCGTTCCGAAGCTTTTTTGGCCGGACACCGCGCGATATACGTGAATGGACAAAACCACGACCTTTCGAGTACGCCATCTTCTAGTGAGTCCTCATGATTTCCTTTCCTCGAACCTTTACTAACCGGGTAGTCTATAGCTCGAACCTGGTGAGTCAGTATATGCACCCGGAAAAATTGCCTCTCATGAGCACCAGCTATTTTGTGCCGCTGTAGCCCTCCTCTTCGCCCCCCTGGCGCCATTGGTCGCTCTGGCTGCGGCCTTGGTATTCTGGACAAGCTCCTGGGTTTATAAATACCAACTTATTTACGTTTTCGTGACGGAGGCAGAATCAGGCGGGGTAAGGACACGCCTTCCCTGGACCTTACTAGACCATTAACCACTCCCGCACAGCGAYYATGGAACGTTGTCATCAACCGTCTTCTCGCCTCGACTATTCTCATGCAACTACTCATGATTCTCAGTGGGCATACACTCGTTCTATTCGCCATGATACTTCCTAACTCATTCCTTCTAGCGATCGGTCTTCAATATAACTTTGCAATCCTCCAAACGCTCTTGACTGTACCTCCCGTGCTCATTGTCTTGGCTTTCAAACTCTACATCAATCGCGTGTACCTTTCGAAATTTAGATATTTCATACCACGGCAGGAGGACTTTGCTCAAATAGCACAGTACTCCGCCAGTGCGGACGCGACGTCGGGTAAACTGCAGGCACGATTTGGACATCCGGCCATGCATGCGAAACTATTCACCCCTTTGTTGCACTCCAAGATGATGCCGCTATTGCGGGAAGTATATAAGGGCAGAATAGAAGAGGATGAGAAACCGTTTGTGCCTCATCACCATGGGGCTTCGGTGCGAAGCGGAGTTGGTTCTGCTCCAGGATACACTCGCGGATCCTCGATGCAAAATACACAGATGGTGTATGATATACAGTTCTCCGGCATTGATCAGGTAAGGATTTCTTCTGCATGATCAGATTTTCCTTTTCATCTCATCCGCCTATCCTCAGAATGACTTGGAATACGACCCAGCACTATACTCTCGCGATTACGACGAAATCGACTGGGAGACGAGTTCTGCTCCTTTACCACCCTACGAGGAAAGACCACAACACAATTGGGCATCCTCAGTCTACTCTAATAACCCACCTACTACTATCTTTGAAGAGGAACGGTTCGGTCTATTGGGCTCCAGTACGGCATATTATCCACCCCCCAACGCCCACCAATACCCGCCCACGGGGTTTGGTCGAGCCTCATACCCGCAAGCTCTGCCCGCAGGTGCTGCTCCGGCTCGATACGAAGACCAAGCAGCAACTCGATACCCGACTTTAACATCTAACCATGTACAGGCTGGGTCTTCCGGTTCTCGTGGTGCCCGACACCACGCTAGCTGGACTGCTGGTGAGCCTGGACACCGTCATACGGGTTCTGGCCAGCATTGGCAACACGGATCTATTGGAGGGCGGTATTAGGGCTTTGGAGATAAACATTCATTTTCATTTTTTGTTTCTTTCGGGTTCGGGCAGACTGTCGCTTCCTTTGCTCAGGGATTAGTGAACGGTACTAGATACTTTCATCGTAATATTTATTTTCTATAGGGGTCTGCTATGGTATGTTTGATCTTGAGCTATTTTTTACCATCGGGGTACGGCTCCCGGCTATCCAGATAACATACATGTCGAACCCTCGACCCCAACCCTCAACCCTCGACGCCTACATTACATCGAGTACGAAGCCAGTCCCAAAAGTGATAGCCACTTCGGCTGAAATCCGCGACCGTGGCTCCACCTTTGTCGCAAACATATTGGGAGCAACATCCCCGGAAGAGGCCAAATCTCATATTAAACACGTTAAATACGTGCTCCATGGAGACAAACTAGCCTCGCACGAAGTCGCCGCATGGCGATGTATGGTAGTTAAACGCGGCAAGACGGGGTTGGGGGGTCCAGAAGAGTTCGAGCTGGCGAATGGGAGTCTGGACGACGGAGAAAAATGGGCTGGGGACAAGGTTCTGAAGGTGATGCAGAATTTGGCTATTATTGACGCTGTGGTTATCGTCAGTCGCTGGTAAGCTATTTCTTGGGCAGGAAACGATTGGCCGGACTGCGATGACTGTTCCCTGACCCAGGTACGGAGGAACTCTCCTTGGACCATCGAGGTTCGACCACATTGAAACTTGCACCGCGGAGGTCTGTAGAGCTTTCAAGCGCTCTGAAGAGTTGCGCGAGTCTATTGCAATCCTCGAGACTCTGGACACCCTTCTGGCGGGGCTTCGAGAAGAACTCAAGGCGCACCAGACAAACTCCGAGTCGAATACTGGCGCAAATAACTCATCAGAAAAGGTGCAGGCCGGTGCCGGAGAGCAGATAGGGAAAAAGAAGGCGGACTACTCTTCGATTGACCTCGCAAAAGCACATCGATTGATAAAAGCTCGAGAAAATGCCATCAAATGGGTCAAGGATGCACTCGGGGAACTGAAGGGTGCAGAGCAAAAATAAATCCCCTCACCCCAGACTCGCCCTCATTATCTCCAACCCTTCGCCTTGGAGCTTAACCACACCTGATCATGAAATCTGCCCATCATCGGTTCTACTACGGCTTCGGTCCTTCGGAGCCAGAAGGGGCGTGTACGTTGACACCCCAGAGGTTCCCTCACGCTCCCCAACCCATTATGAGCTTCTATCCCGAGTCATGAGTCATACCGCCCGTCGATGGAACGGATTTTCATTGTTTTCCGCGAAGGAGCTCCAGAAATGTGCACCATCATAGTTCGCTCGCACCATTGATGAGAATCTTACAGCATTACAGCCTGGTGTCTTGCACTTGTACATTCAGGGGCCCAAAAGAAAATAGCCTTCTTGGATGAAAGCAATATGGACGCCCAGCAGGATATGGGCCTAACTTTCACTGATAGTCGTCTGATCTGGTCCTTGTTGTTATGGTCAACGTCACATCGCTTGTGTCGAGCAAGTTAAGCGGATGGGAAGAATCACGGGACAGCACCTCTGTTACGGCGTTAGAATCACGGGGTTCCAGGACCCCAGTTACACGTCATATATGGTGTGTGATCATACCACTGGGTTTCCGTAACCGAGCAGACGCCCCAATGACTCGGGGACAAAACTTTCAATGAGGAACGGCACAAAGATAGAGTTCGGTGCAGATAGCATGTCCCCTTCTTCACATACTGGCGCCGCAGAACCTGTATCACATACCGCCACAGCTGGAAGCCGTGCGGTGTAGTTGAGCTGGGGAGACCACTGCTGTGAGTCATTGATCGCAATTGTATATAAAACAATGCAGCATCATGCAGTGGTGATGTACACCACTGCGTGCGTTCTGGGAGCCTGTGGATTGAGGTCCGTGGGCATACCGAACCTTAAGCTTACCCAGCACTGCAACTTCATGGCAAAAGCATGTTGTGGCATACCATGACTTCAACACCCCCTATGCGAGCACCACTCAATGGGAAGACCACACGCTGAAATAAGGCATACGGTGTTTCCTTGGAGCCCACTGGCTACTCCAGGGAACCTTTGATGGGAGAGATGCAGTTCCCGAGTCAACATCCAAGGACTCCGCTAACCGGACCTCCGTTCCTCTAATGGTCGATATTGGTCCATCGTCTCATGATCATGGTTGCAACTTCCCTTGTTTGTCTCTCGTAGTCTCGAATGAGCCATAGATACATCTCCAGGGACCAGTGTAGTGCCTGGCACTACTTCCAACGCATAGAAGATGGGTATATATGGACTACTTGTGCATTTGGATAAGGCACTGTGACTGCAACCGTATACAGGGACGCTATCTCTAAATGCGCGCGAGCGAGCCAAGCATCCCGCAACAGCTTTCCAAGAAAGATCTACTGCATTGCAAATGACAGAACGCCTTACTCGGTAGATAGGCATCTCTGCAAGAATCCAGAAAACAGCACAAGTACCTGTATTGGCTCGGGGATGGCGCTGAGTAGAAGAAGCACACAAGTATCTACACGCGTCTCGCATCCTGACATTATGTGCGCCTACCATTGGCGCTAAACACCTTATGTGTAAAATAATCGTGCTGTTCAGAATGATGGACAGGGCACTCAGAAGTTTGGAATGAATATTCCTATTAAGATATGATACCGTCCACAAGATCTATAAACGAATACCCAGGCATCAGACTACTTCGCGCCGCCGTAGCGAGTCTTGCGTCCGATATCAAAGGGGACATATTTGTATTTAATCATGTGTCTTGAAAAAGTTAGCGCTCATACCGGAGAATCGCAAGGGTAAATAACGTACTGTATCTGACGTCTCATGGTAAGGGTGAAGAGAACGAAGAAATAGACCACGAGAATGGGCCAGTACACAGGGACATCAAAAACCTCCGAGGTGGTGCAGAAGAGAGCAATAACGGTGGCGCGGGTGGAAGAAAGCCTGGAGGGATATCTGAACGAGGAAATTCGTGGATGGCGTAAAAATGACATACCAAAACTGCCATTCGGGCAACCGTCGTACGAAAGGACGGAATTCATCGTCCCTTTGAGATGGAAGAGGGCTGGTCTCGGCTTCTCCACCCCCTTCGATTTCATCCGCCAAAAGATCATCTTGAAGCGAAGGGTCGAACTTGGGCTGAAGGAAGGCCAGCAGGAGGTTCAGGAGGTATATGGCATGTGCATCTGAGAACCTTATTAGAACCAAACTAGGACATATGGATATGCATATACGCACAACAAACTGTGTAGGATGTGCAAAGACCGATCAACTAGTATCTTTGCGAACGAGAATTTCGACATACCAATATACCACTGTGCAAGACTGAATTTCAGCAACGGTCCAAAACATAAGCAGAGCACGCAACTCACCCCTTGAGAGAGGAGTATCCTTAGCATAAATATCGACAGCAGACCTGCAGTCGCAAGCCAACGGTGGAAGATATGAGGTGTCCACCGGTCTAAAATTTGCTGATATTGGCGTTTGAGTTTCGTGTACTGTGCAGAAACATTTTGAACAGGGGAGGGTTCCAGACCAGAGCCGGTATCCGACATCATAATTTCGTGAGAGGGTTGCCGTAGAAAAGAGGATGTGGTGAACGACAAATGTTGAAAAACAATGCAGTGCGCTTGGTGAATGTGTTCGTCTCCCGTTGGTCAGGCACACCCTCACGTGAATGTCCAGCGGTATTCAAAGCGGAGTCTCAAATCCGAGCTCCGGGAATACAAGCTGCAGCGGGCCGGAGACCGTCAAGAAACCGACTGAAACAGACATACTTATCTCCCCTTCACAACCCCCAATGGCGACACTTACCACACTCGACGTGGTCGCAAAGCACATCCTGGACCAGTTACCAAGCTCCAGGAGACCTCTTTTTGTAGGTTTGCAAGGACCCCAAGGCTCAGGGAAAACCTATCTCTCTGCCAAACTTCATGACTACCTGACCTCAGCACCCCATCATCTTAGAACTGTTCTCTTATCTATAGATGATCTCTATCTTCCATATATTGGTCTTGTGGAACTCGCCGCATCTCTGCCTCCCAATCCACTATGGCAAGGACGAGGCCAACCAGGAACCCATGACGTTGATCTCGGCATAAGCGTCTTGAGTGCACTCAGGGATGGGAGACACAGCGTCGAATTGCCGCGATTTGATAAGAGCCTGCATGATGGATACGGGGACCGTCTGCCACTGGACGGGTCTGGTGTGGTCGTCGAACAGCCTCCTCCCGTCGATATTGTTATTTTGGAGGGCTGGTGTGTCGGTTTTTATCCCGTCTCTGAAGGGAACCTCGACAGACTATGGAGCGGTGTGTGGAAAGAGGAGCAGAAAAGGTTAGGGCTATCCGAAAACAAATTGTGCAGTAAAAGAGACTTGGAGAGAATAAATGAGACGCTTGTCAACTATCAGCAGCTCTGGCGTTTCTTCGACACCTTCATTCAGGTAAGCGCCGTACTAGCTCAACAGCAGTAGCCCCTTATCTAACTCCATTGTTTTCCTTAGATAAAGCCGTCCTCTTTTGACTCCAAGGATTCTCCTTCTTCGAAATATAGTATTGTTTATCAGTGGCGCCTTGAACAAGAGCGTTACATGAAGGCCCAAAATGGAGGAAAGGGAATGTCCGATGAGGCTGTTAAAGGGTAGATTTGTGTCTCAGTGGCCTTTGGCAGCACTGACTCAGGAATCGCAGGTTCGTTGACCGCTACATCCCAGGCTACGTCTTCTTCAGTGACGTACCCCCTGAACAAATAATGATTGATCCACCGAAATGGATCGGGAAGGGCCTTAGCGTGCTTATCGACGACCAGAGGCAGTTTATAGGAGCTGTTGAATTTTGATCTTGGAACTCGTTTCTCCTGGATAAATCCATGAAACGATCTTCTTTCTTACAGAACTCAATTTTAAGTGTCGGTAACGGTTTTCCATCTGTCAACGCTAAACGTCTACCACTGCAATGGAGTGGTTCCTCCCTCAGGAGTTATTATCCCCGAGTCTTCATCATCGCTATTCCATGTGCACCTCGACCCCGAGCCAGAAAGGACCAGGCGGATCTGTTCTCACCCTCACCTTCTGTCTCACAACAGCTTTTTATCTGCTAAATCTGGCCATTTGATGCTCTCGTGCTCCGCAAATATTAACGGGTTCAAACAAATCTGTTGAGTCGTAACGGGATACCTGGACTTTCCGAGCCCCACTAGGCAAACTGAGCCGTTCTACTGGCTGATAGACCCGACGAAGGGCACAGGAACGGCTGACATAAAGGGGGCAACGGTCATGGCAGGCTGGGCGACTGATCCTGTTTACAAAAGCTAACAACCCCGCAGTCCATGCGACTGATGTCGAATATTTTCGAAGGAGGTAGGTACAAATGCTACCAATCTATCCGGGTTCGACACCCACCAATGGAATCCTGAGGCTTGGCGGCTGCGCAACGCGGGACCACGGTCCAAGAATATTAATTTCACAAATGTCTCTGGTTTAGGAGGTCGACTTTGGATATAATGCAGTGCTATAAAATCTCAACCGGTAAACCTTGACCGTCGAAGCTTTCAAGCATTACGCACTACCCTCGGCCAGTTTGACACGAACGCGTGGGCCATCAGCAAAGGACGTGTAAACATCGTGGTTCGCAGTTGCTCGGCTTCCCGTAGGCATATGAAAAGAAGCCCGAGTAGTTTCTTACGATAGGCCTCGTACTGTACACATGCTGAGGACTTGAAGCGTAGCTTGGCTCCAGCACGCCATGTGTGCCTGCTCCAAGCTGCGGAGCGGCTGTGTGCACTAAGTTCGTCTCTGTGACTGCCAATTTGCTGGAATTCATTCAAGTCAAAGTGGTGGGGTCAAAGTTTTCCCCTAAGAATGTTTGTTAGACAAGTAAATTTTACTCCAACCTCGCACTAAATGTAACCGAATGCAATGACTCAATATTTGTGCTCCTGAGCGATTTTAGTACTGAGGTTCACAGCCACGATACTCGGTGAATCGTTCATCCGCCCGAGGAAGACTTGTTCCGTGTGGTGAGGAGCGTGGTGGCTCGGGAACCGGCCGCACGCTGCTTTCCGGCAAGTCGTACGATGTTCGTTCGGATGCAACGCCTGGATCATATGTAAATTGAGTCAGCAGAAGTGCGCTGAACAATGTGGACTTTCAGTGGGACGGTTGACATAAAGCTGTGTTTGTATACATATTCCGCATCACAGGTATTTAGTCATGTGATTTGATTCGGGAGCACGGGAGCCGGCGAAGATCCAAGTGCCTCCATTGTGAAGTCCGAGATACAACGGAGGACAACCAGGGGATCCACGGTCTCGAACTCTGGCTTGCTATGATATTGAAGGTAGTTACTGTATTCAACAAACGCAAACAAGCAGAAATAAGCCAGCTTCCAAATTTAGCAAGACCTGGGGAGAGCTGTGACTCACCGTTGTGTCATTGACGGGCCACAGTGCGTCTGATCATTCCGCTTACCGTGGGGACAGGCAAAAATCCACGCCCGACTTTTCGGTTACGTCTGTGGCTGGCAACAAGGGCGACCTGTTCGATAACCAACCACCACCAACATTGGTCCGGTGGGAGCCGCTCGGGGTTACCAATGGATTGTGAAATGCTCGGAGATGGCTGAATCAATGAGAATAATGGACAGAAAAGTAAGATAGATGATTCAAACCAGAGTTGCTGCAACCATTAACCAGATTTGGAAGTCCATTCAAGGGGGCAAGTAAGGTAAAATTATTCTAGGGCTGGTTTGCCCGTCACTCTCGCCCACCACAAGGAGAATCAGTTGTACGACATTGCGCTGGCAACTATTGGAGATGATGAGGACCCGAGTCTCTTGAGACAGTCAAGCCATCAAAGCAGGGGCGCGATAATATTTGAACATTTGTCGAGGGCGCCCATCTTCGGCGTATCGGTTGCTGTATTTAAATTCATGTCATGCCCGTTATAGGTTTGATCGAACGGAATTCTGGTGAACATGGGCTTTGTTGAATGGGTACAGAGACCGAACAAAAAATGCTGTATTATGTGGTGCTTCAAGCAAGTCAGTTGCCGACTTGTATCACATCCTGATCTCGACTACGATATTTGTTGCATTCGGAAGCCGTCGCTTGATGCTCGAGGTCAAGAACAATGGGGTTAGATTGTACCTGCTCCCATTGATCATATTGCTGTTGAGCATCTTATACTGCAAGCTAACGGGATTGTGATATCTATCTTGGTTGGGCTTTGTTTTTGGAAACGTATCAGAATGGAGATTGTGTATTCGAAACTGCAAGAGTATGATATATAGACAATGCGATGATTTCTAGTGTTCGACGCTGATGATGATTTGTGGAAAGGAAATGGGGTGACTTTGAGAACAATCTGGGTGAGCGCTGAGAGAAACCTCTAGGTCTGTTCAGAATAACATGTTCCAGACGGCCGAGGTCACCGGCGCACATGTCAAATGCAGCGGGCGGGGTTTTGACAGAGCGTAAGAGCCACTGAATTAGTTGATAGCTACCCCAGCCCCAAAGGCCATGCATCCAATTATTTCACCCAGGACGAAGCTCATAGCGGGCGGTATGTGGTGACGACAGGGACAGTTGTAATCAGATATCAACAGGAATCGATCAGATATCAGGAAAACTGTGCTCTGGCCCACGCCGATGATCACTCGACAGCGTGCCGGGTAGCACGTTATGATGATGGTAACAGGTGACACAAAGCTGTTAATAATTCAACGAAGCGGCAACCTCGCCTGAGTAGGCCGGGTACAGCCTAGGGGTAGCTACGGAAGCGCAAGTGTACATAGGGTTAGTGGAGAGCCGTTAGTGGTCAGCGGCGGTGGCTATCACCGTTCCTGAGCCTCAAGAATTTGCTTTTTGTGCGAAGCATAGGCCAAGGGGACCTACGAGGAACTGAACAGCTTTGGTGTTGGAAGCAGGGACAGCGTGCCCATAATTAGCCCGCGATCTGTCGCGGGTCTCACAGGCGCTTATACAACTGGGCCATACTCAACTTTTATATAAGAACAAGGGGGACTGCCAGACTGGTGAGCAGCATTTACAGTGCGATTTACATTAACGGAAACCGATTCATTCCAAGGGCTTCATACAAGGCAGGGAGGAACGACGAATAATAGTATGTGAGATCCCCATTATAAAAACGGCATGGGGGTGTGCTGAAAAAAAATTTTTTGTCTTTAGGTCATATATAACTCTGCAGGGGAAGCTTCCTATTCTGATTTCCAATTACAGTACTCTACTCTCTGTGCGTCAACATGGCCTCCGGTGCTCCCTCCCACTCCGAGATATCGAGAAAGCGTTCTTCCTCGACCTCTGCACCTGCACCAACGGGAGCGCCTAGGGCAAGACCACATAATACGCTGCATACCCCTGTCGTGCGTTCATCACTGACTTTCCGTCCGGCGACTTCGGACTAACATGTCCTAGACACCCCATGCTGCTCATACCCGCGCGGACCCATTCTATGGGCACGAAAAAACGGCTCGCACCTGTGCGCGCTTCATCACGCACCTGTTTGCATGTCCCGAAAATCCTCCGACTTCCGGTGCGAACGCCGCCCACGGCAAGCTTCCATTTTTTATCGCCTATGCTCTACACCGGACCAAGTTGCATCCATCTGTGACTTTTGCAGCTCTCGTTCTCCTTCAACGCCTAAAAGCTCGCTTTCCCACTGCGCGAGGCTCATCAGGACACCGCTTATTTATTTCCGCGTTTATGATCGCCTCCAAGGTCATCTGCGATGACACGTATTCGAACAAGTCCTGGGCGATCGTTGCGCAAGGAATGTTTAGCCTCCGGGAAATTAACCAGATGGAACGTGAAATGTGTGGCTACCTTGACTGGGAGCTCACCGTGGACAACCCGATCTTAGCCAGCTTTGAAGCGGCCGTGCGACAGGACTTCGCTGTCGACAGCCACCAATATCCCCATTACACAAATACCATGGTATCGAAGAGAGCGGCAAGAGCTGCTGCATCGACATCGAATACACCCATGCCAGAGCCTTCTTCCTCGACTTCCCCCGTACCTGGGTTCGCGCTACAACGCAACCCTACGCCAGCAAAAGCACCTCCACCACAACCACAACTGTCCACATCATCATCGCCTCCTTCGTCTTGGGGAACACCGGACACCCCTTCTGCGAGTTACTCAAACTCATCGTCACCTGCCTCATCTGCCTCCCCTTGTACACCTACCGCCGACGAGATCTCCAACCCCCAAATCAAGGACTTCGACGTTTCACCCGAGTTTCAGCTGAGTTCAGTCCCAACCGTTCATCCACTCAAAGGGCAAATGTTTGCATTCGCCGTTCCCGCACTTTGGTAGCAATTTAAGTTATGCTCATTCACTGATCATTTGCATTGGACGCACTATCGACAGGATATTATATACCCGCACCACAATGTATATTATGTTCAGATTGGTAAAATTCCTTGTTTCCCCGAGTCGTCCCAGATCACACGATATTCTCAAAAAAGGCCCATTCGGCCCCTCCGCCCACCATCAATCAGGAAAAGACTAAAACGTGGTCCCTTTCGAGGGGCCGAAACCCACACGTTGTTTAGCTTCGGAGATTGATATGACCAAATTTTCTGATGGAAAACACGTTCCTATATCTCACGTGGTAAATCTGTCTGCTTAACGGTTGACAGATCATCCAAAGATTTCATGAAGTACTATATTCCGTCACATGCACGTTCGAGAAGCTGACGTGCGAGCGGGCTATGCTCAGAGACCCGCAGAACGACTTTGGATTTCAAAGCTGTAGTCAGGATTTGCAGGTCCGAAGCCATCTTTTTGTTTTTCCTGCATCGCCAAATGTGGCTCGGACCCGTGTACCTAGGTTCTCCTGAGCCAACTCCGGGAGCGAAGCGAGACTATTCGTTATCAGGTTTCTCCGGAGCCCTTGTTTTTAAGGCAAGGTTCGATCGGACTTGGCAACATGCAGCATGGGACCATCACTAGGTATTACCTTTAGTCCACTGTGTCACCTATGATTGACCGACACATTGAAGGAGAAAATGAGGCCCTGACAAGTGACTCGGGACTCATTTGTTTTTCCACCGGGAGCCCTTCTCAACTCGGAGCTGGGTGATGTATATCTCGGCGACAAGACGTTAATTACTTCACAGCTGCGATCCCGGTGCCATGTACAGTTCGCACATCGACTAGTGACTGTCGTCAGCGGTGTTTCCGGCCGTCTCACTATTGCGGTGCTCTTACAACCGTTCGCACCTCTCTTGTCCCTCGCCTGCAATTCTCATGCCCGCACTGGAACCTGACCGGCGACCGGCCAGATGCGGAGATCACGTACACGAGTTACTCAGTGGACCTTTATTTGGTCGGGACGACTGACTTCCTTTACCCCATTGAAGAAGAAAAGGAGATAGTAACCTGCGGCTTCTCTGTTGGGTCCACGGCCTTGATGCACAGCCCTAGGAGGCCCTAAGACAGCCTAAGACCCGAAGTGTCAGTACTTTTTTTGATCTCCGGCCTTCTGGGGATGGCGGGTCAGCGCTTCCGCATTTGGGCCAGGTCCGTGGCTGTCATGTGCTACTCAATGTTGCTCTGGATGAAAGGAATGATTACTCAACTCGGACTAGGGGGGCGTTGTAGCTTCGCCATGCCTTCTACTCCCCGAGTACATGTCTTGAAGCGGGTGCCAGATGATATCAGATGCCGGCCTGGCACGTGTTAACCATCTGGTTTGTCTTCCAGTCGAAGACTCCTTCGTTAAAACGTGTCTTTTTGACGGTCCTCCGACCTGGCTGGCATTGACATGAGGCACATGGTCCTCACATGTTTATCCAAAGTCAATAACACCATCATTGGAAACATGGCTTGTGACTACAAGTTACAGCCCACCAGCCATCAATGTGACTTCCCATTGGGGTTCAATTAAGATCATACATGGTCCTGGTTACTGATTGTCTTAAACATGTCATCCTAAACATATTTTTTGTGGATAGCTAGCCTGCCTTTGTCCCATACATTTTGCCAGTCTAAAATTCAATTTGTAATAGTGGCAATGGGGGGTTGAGGGGAAAGGAGCAAGATGCATGATGTTGTGCAAGCTGCTTAGTCAGCAGCACTTCTGTATCATGGTAAGCTTGGCAAGGCTTGATATTGGTGCTGTTCTGCTTCATTCAGTAAAGCTAGAGGAGAGTTCTGTCTACAGAAAAAGTATGAACCCAAATTACTATTACTCACCTGTAAAGGGACACCCCAAGTCCTCTGGTGCCTTTCCAATCTTGCCCCCAGCCTCTATAATTTCTCTTGGCCTCCCTACATCCTCCAGCATACTTTATGTCCCTCCCTTCAAATGACTGAACCTCCAGAGCACCCAAAACATATTGGGATACAAGCCTGCGCTGAGCCCTCCATGTTCTACCATTCAGTATGCTATTTGTCTCTGTCCTCCATTACCTTGATATGTACTAGATTGCGCCCCCATAGGTGTGATGTAATTTATGATATCATAGCTACAAATTGTTACCTTATGTATTTGAGGTTTATTGTCCTCAAATAGTGTGTACTTTACTATATATTTAGTATATTCTGTAGCACACATTCCAGTTCTCCCTCGAGAGACTGAATACCTACACAATGTCTCTTACAAAACAGTCCAAGCATTCCCTAGTTGTCCCTCTGACCTCCCCATTCTCTATTCTTAAGCTTCCTTGGTCACTGTTATTATTTTTTAATTGCCAAAGTCATTTATTCATTCCCTATCCTATTTTTCAGGATGGCTTGGCTGTCAGCATAGTGAGAAACCCAGTCCTCTCCTGCTACGCCATTGTTCCAAATTAGCTCTGCTGCTAGAAGAGCTTCTACCAGTTCTGTGTTATATGAGGTGTAGTATGTGAGGGTGACTGGCAACACAATACAACTCAGGGTGATGAGCTAGGCAGGGAAAACCTCAGTATATAGAAAAAGTGCAAATACAGCATTTACTACAACACACCTAGGCAGGAAAAACCTCAGAGAATTGGATGAGGTATTCCCTGCATCGCTACACTAACTATGAGTGTGGTGGCTGAACTACTATACAGTGTGGATAGTACAAATGTGGATAGCTAGGTGGGCATGCTAAGGTGCAGCAAGGAGGCAGGAGGGCATGTCATGTGATTGTGAGAGTGGACATAACAGGTGGTGCACCAGTCTGCGCTGGCATTGGCTGGAGAACAGAATGATGAGGGGAGAGAGAAACTGGGTGGTCCCCTGACATCCATCCCCCCCTCAAGAGTGTGATGACTCAGCATGATGGAAGGTGGGTGAGAACAGAAAGGCAGAGCCAGGAGTGCACCAAATGTGAACATGCAAATGAAATGAGGGGCATCTAGATTGGCCTGGTAGAAATCTGTGACCAAAAAGGGCACATGGACATTGCTTGCACGCTTCCAGGAGTTGTGCTCTGCACCAAAGTCCTTTCACTTGACCAGGAATTGTGGCAGCCATAGTGAATCTGACTATTGAGGATCTGCTCAACCTCCCACTCTTTGCCACCATCCACAATGACTGGAGTGAGAGGGGGAGTGGTGCAACATCCAAGAATGGGGTCAGCAGGTGCAGGGCTCAACTTGACCACATTGAACACAGGATGGAGATGACTCATGGAGTGAGGGAGGTGAAGGCAATAAGCAGAAGCATCCATGTGGTGCACCACTGTAAATGGTCCAAATTGGTGATGGGAGAGCTTCTGGGAGGGGTGCATTGTCTGAATGCCAGATGCATCAAGATAGACACAGTCACCTGGATTAAAGACAGGCACAGGGGTGCAATGGCAATCGTAAAAATGTGCCATGTCATCCTGCGCTTTCACTAGGGCAGACCATACTTCCATCAGTGATAACTCCATGCACTCCTTGAACTCATTGACTGTCTCTGTTAGTGGTGACTCTGCACTGTGTAACACTAAGGTTCTTGTGGGGCAAGAGCCTTACACCAAGAGTGCTATCAGACACTTGGTATAAGATGTGTAGAAAAGAAGATTGATGAGGGCGATATAAGAGGGGCTTTTTTTTTTTTTTTTTTTTTTTCATCGATATATTTTACACGGTGCCTGATCGCAGTCCGCGTCCGGCTACATACTACAAGTATGCTACCAGAGGGTATATTACTCTAATTTAGTCTCCTGAGAAGAGAGAGGACAAGGCCCCCGTCACCCGAGGCCAGGAGGGAGACACGCGCCGGCGCGTGCGCAGACGAGGGGGAAGGCCCCAACCATTCGGCCGGTGTCCCGTGGGATAACCTTCCTACTAGGGAGGGGCCCCCCTCAACTATCCGACCCCTGCAGGGGGCAGATCTGCCTGGGAAGTGAATGCAAAAGAACGCAGGTCGCTCTCCAGAAGCTCGATGACGTCCTTGAGCGCCTGTGGGAGCGCGCGGGGGCGGCCATTGCGGTTGCGCGCTCTACAGTGCGCAAAGATGTGGTCACGGGTCTCCAATGGATTTCCGCAGCGACAGGACATTGGCTCCCCCGGAAAGAAGCGGGCCCTGTAAGAACCAATAGGCGCGTGACCAAGAATACACCTGGTCATGCGTGCTGTGAGAGAGACGGAATGATCCATCTGAGGGAGCCACGAACCCCCATGGAGGTACATGGGGAGAAGGGGCTTATCCTTCCCGTCCCAGAGCATGAGAAAGTTGTGGCCCCAGAAGCTAGGATCCTGGGCGAATGAATCAACCCAGAGATCGAGAGCAGACTTAGTAGCCTCCTTTCGGAGGAAGTCCAGTGACGCACTACGATGCGGTGGGAACAACTCCGCCACCCACAGGCCAGTGGCCGCCTCGTGGGCAGCCGTGTGGAAGGGCCACTTGGCCTTAGAAGGCATGGCTCAGATGTGGACAGATCTTCCAGGGAAAGCCCGGAACCATTCTATCAGAGATTCGCAAATAGCCAGCGAGTGATGCTGGCCGGAGTGCGGAGAGCAGTCCAGGAACTTCCTGACCGATGCCAGGGAGTCTGTGAACAACACTATGCGCTCAACCCCCTGCAGGGCCGAAGCCTTACAGAGAGCCAGCCGAGCAGCAAAGAGTTTGGCCTCAGGGACCGTAACCTTACCGCCAGCCGTAGTGGTGGACCACATCTCCACCCCCTCCTGGCAAACCCTAGCCGTAGCAATGGCTTGGAAGCGACCGTGGAGTGGCACCGAAGCATCCACAGCACAGTACACGGCGAGTGGGTCCCGCTCGGCCTGAGCAAGGGCTGAGTCCAGACCCGAAATGTACCGGCRGAGGACCTCAGGGTCGTCCGACAACTCAAAATCATGGAAGGAGATCAACTCCCCCCAGATGTCAGACAGGCGCCAGCCCGGGAAGGCCAGATCGTCCATCGGATCAAACTCTTCCATAAGAGTCCGCAGCCTCTCCTCCGAGGCAGGAATAGGCCCCCTGACCTTGCGGCGGTCCGCATCAGACATCAACGCAAGAGAACGGGGGTTATAAGAGGGGCTTAAGTTGGGCTTAAACCACTAGTATTCTGTTCTATCTAACCAAGTAGAAGCTTGCAGCTTCACTTGGATTACAAGGGTTTATATACTAAGTAGCTACCCTATTTATAAGTCTGCTTCTTGTATAGAGGCTGTGCCTACACAAGAAGCACTACATAATTGAGTCATGAATGAGTCAAGGAAGAGAGAATACATGAAACAGTGTAAACCAATACCAGGGGTATTGATCATGCAAGTGCGGGTGTAGCTAAGAATAGACATAACTAAATATAGAGAGAGAGTCCATAGTCATACAACTAAATATAGTAATACATATAAAATAGAACGTGAACATGATAATAATAGATCATTGATGATAAGTCTGTATATGGATGTGTGGGCAATTGTAAGATGATGTAATCTTACTTACCAGTGTCTAGTGACACTGTGTTGCCAGTCTTGTGGACAGATATCCCACAAGTTCATAACAGTCTCCAGGTGCAATGTGGCTCAAATCCCATGTGCAGGGTGCAACCTGTGTCTAGGATGAAAGGTGATGATTGCGTTAATGCATGGACATGGTTATTGTGCTGGAATTCCTCAAGTGGTAGGAGGTCAACCCAATCATTCTGGTATTCATTTACAAAGAGCTGGAGGTACTGATCAAGTTCCTGGTTGATGTGCTCTGTTTGACCATCAGACTGAGGGTGCCAAGCGGTTGAGGATGCAACCTTGATCCCAAGGAGGTGATACAACTCCTTAGTAAACTCAGCAACAAACTGGGGGCCACAATCCAAGACAACACATGAAGGGAGACCATGAAGCTTCCAGATGTGATAGAGAAATAGGTGTGTGATGCCCTCTGCAGTTGCAGTGGTGTAGGTGGGGACAAAATGGACACACTTAGAGACTGAATCTTCATCTCTTCTTATCCTTTTACCACCACCAGTAATTCTTTGGAGTCGCTTTCTGGCTGGTATATTGTGAATAGAAGTGTTCTGACACTCTCCGAACCTCTCTCTGATGCCTAAGAAACCTGCTGCCCAAACTATAGCTGACTGCTTCCCCGGTAAGCTGCTTGATGATACACATATCCCCACTCCCTCCCCCCCTGCCAACTCTGTCGACTCTGCTGTTGCCTCCCTCATCCTCAAGAAGGCTCGCATTTTTGATGATGACTGTGCTCTTGCTGAGTTCTATAGTGTCCCTACTGGCTTTTACACCCACTGGTCCCCTGAAGCTTATGTGGACCTCCCCTCTTCACCCACTAGCCCTTGCCCCCCCTCCAGTCCTGGGATTCCCCCTGGTGACCTGGTGGCCCAGGCTGAGTGGTGTATCACTGACCTCTTCACGATTGCGGATTGCCTGACCCACATTGTTGAGCGCAAACCTCCTGGCGGCCATCTGGCTGGTGGGATCTCTGCCACAGTGGGCCCCCTCTATGAGACAGTCCTCCACTCTGAATGGTCTCAGTACATGTTCTGCCCCCCCCAGGGCAGTAAGACCTCCCTCTGCACACAATTCCTTGGCCTAGCCAAGGAGTTCGCTGCTCCTGCTCTCCCCCATGTGGATGCCACATGCCCATTCTGCAGAACCACTGATGTAAGTGGCCCCCCTGCTCCTGCTCCTACTCCAGCCCCTGCCCCCCCGGCCCTGGCCCCTGCCCTCTCAGCACCTGCACCCCCTCCAGTGTGTGCCTCTGTTGCCTCAGGCCTGTGGGCACCTTTTAGTGCCCCTCCTGCTCCCCTCTGGCCCATGCATTTCCCCTGGCACCCCCCTTTCTCACCTCTGTCCAAGCACTCCTATGCTAGCACTGCTGGCACTGCCCAGGGCCTGGTCCATGTGGCCAAGGCCTTTCCCAATCTCCTAGTGGACCACAAGGATGCGGTCCACCAGGCCACCACTACGGGTTTACATGGCAAAAAACGCCATATGTCTCCCACCACCTCTGGGCCTACCCAGCACCAGATTCTCATTCCTGGCATGGGGTCTCCCTCAGTCTCTCTCCCCTCCATTATCTCCACAGCTAACACCACCCTCACCACCGCTGGCTCCTCCCTAGTTGTAGAGTCGGTGTGCCTTACCTACTCTGGCCTCTTCCTGGCCACCTCTGCTGTCACCTCTCTAGACGATCTCTATGCCATCTGCTCTGCCGTTACCCATGTCCTGGCCACCCCCTTCCTGGTCACCACCTCCCTTCCCTGCTCCCAATCCTACCTCAAGATCATAGATGTCCCCCTTGTTGATATCGCCTCTGGTGTCCGCCTCCCCCCTGATGCAATCTAGTCTGCCATGACTGCTTCCCCCCTTGCCCATCTCTTTGATCTTGCCAGCCTTCCCTGTGTGGTCTGCAACTCAACCAAGTCCACCACATGCATTGCATGGTTTGACATCCATGATTCCCAGTCTGGAGCTTCTACCAAGAAATTGGCTGGGTGCTCCTTCCACATCTCTGGTGCCATCTGCCTCATCAAATTGGTGTATGCTAACCCCAGTATCCCCCTTTGTTAGCACTGCTGGTGCTGGGGCCATCCATCATCTGCTTGCTATGCACATGCACTCAAGTACCCTCGCTGCGCAGAGCCTCACTCAGAGGATCTCCACCGTGACATTGCTGGATGCTGCAAAGGTAACCCCAAGGCCTTGCCCCATCCCCTTTCCCCCACCCCTGCCAGCACCCCCTGCCCCCACACTGGCAAATGTGTTAACTGCAGCAAGTCCCATGCTGCCAATGACTGCAGGTGCCCCTTCTGGTGCCACTGCTTCCAGCCCGAGTGGGTCAAGGCCCACTATGTGAAGGACAAGGCTGCCTAAGCCTTACTCTCTCCCTACTTGGGGCCTGCCTCTCCATACCCCACTCCTGTTCTCTCTCTCCTCCTTCCTTCCCTCTCTCTCTGACCCTGGGTCCACCCTTTGGTTCCCTATCTTTCCTTTTTCCAGGTTACTGCTGACCATCCTTTCTCCTTTCCTGGCCTGCTTGTGGGGCCTAACCCTCTGTCTTTATGACCATCATAATCATGCCTTGCTCTTCTGTAGAGAGGCCCCCTAAAGGGAGCCTTAGTATCAGTTTGTTCATTAACTTGTTCAATGGTGTAGTAGTAGTGTAGTATGATCCTGTACTATACTGCCACAGACTGCTATCATGCACTGCATCCCTTAATAGATATTGATAAAAAAAAAAAAAAAGACTGAATCAACCACAGTCATCACCACATTGTAGCTGTGCAACTGAGGGAGTTCAACCACAAAGTCAATGCTGATGGTGTTCCAGCACAATCCAGAAATAGGAAGGGGATGGAGTTTGCCAGTAGGGGATTTGTGCGCTGGTTTTGTGCAGAGGCAGAGATCGCATGTAGATACATACTGGCCAATGTAGCGCACATTTGGGGCCACCAGTAGTTGTGCAAAACAAGTGTTGGAACAAACAAATATATCTCTGTGACCAACACATGTGATACCCAGACCCCTAGACTTCCCAACTATATTACTTTGAGGTCTCAAATGTCCTCTACACATAATCTGCAAATTTCCCTAGTAGCCATGTAGCGTAGTTAAATACTGTAGCTCACGTAAATTTGCTCCCCTCAGTTCTCATTCTCACTACAAGTGCTGAGGTGAGCCCCTACCTACTCTCTTTATTCTTAAATTATTACTTACCTGTAGTACAGCTAGTCACTCATTTCTACAGGTGCTTAATACATTCAGTTCTTGTTCTCACTACAAGTGCTGAGCTAGTCACTTATTTCTACAGATTATGGGCCCTGCTCTTTTAAAGATTTTCTAGGAGAAAATCAAACACACACTCTTTTTACAACATGTCTACTTTAAGCACCACCAGCATGAGCAACATGCTCCCCTTGTCAGTCTCCAAGTTAGAGCAATCCAGAACAAACTGGGCACAGTTTGTGCTAATACTCAGAGTGGCTGCTCAGGGGAAGGGCCTATGGGGTCATTTCAATGGGAGCAAGGTGCGTCCAGTGTTAATCATACCATCCATAACTGTCTCTCCTTCTGCACCAACCCCTTCCATTTCCACTGCCACCACTGTCTCGGCTGGACCAAGCATCAGCTCAGCCACTACAGTAGCCCCCCAACCCATTGCTGTGCTGGGCACCACCACCAAAATCCTCAAATGGGAATGTCTTGAAAATATCGCGCACTCCCTAATTGTCCAAAGAGTCCCTTATTCAACCCTCATTGTTGCCAACAACCTACCCACTGTCAAGGATATATGGGATGCGATCATAAAGGAATATACCTACAAGAGCATCTTTTCCCACTCTCATTTACATCACAAATTCCTGTCCTCCAGGTGCCCTGACAAGGGAGATATTTGGCAATACCTCAGTGAACTCCGAGCCAAGCACTCTGAGCTCACAGCTATGGGTGTCCCTATCAGTGATGAAGACTATTGAAGCATGATAGTA
Source organism: Lepiota subincarnata (assembly GCA_023014305.1). NCBI lineage: Eukaryota > Fungi > Basidiomycota > Agaricomycetes > Agaricales > Agaricaceae > Lepiota > Lepiota subincarnata. The sequence goes on from JAECYV010000008.1 coordinate 702,723, forward strand.
CAATCCCTCCCTTCAACTTTGTCAACATACACATCAAACCAGTTATCTTCGGCTATGTTGTATGCTCATCTAAATGGCACTCCCAACAGTGAAGTTGATCCTGATCTACTGATTTTGATGATCTCTGATGAATGGGATCATTCTCGAAGTTGAGGAAAGGGCCAGTCCAGAACTGAGGGCAATACAAATGATGAGGCCATGAACATCGAAGGTGGAAAATCCAAAGGAAAAGGAAAGAGGAAATCCCCAGGAAAGTGTTTTCAATGTGGCAAAACTGGTCATTGGAAAAGGAATTGTCCTAAGTGTTAGGGGACCTCCCTCCCCTCTACCCTTCCCATCCTTTTGCCACTACCTGTTAGGGCAACCTGAGAGAGCTCTAACTATCCAGTGAGCTAAAGTGAACCTGCAGGGGAATCCTAAGAGAATAGGATGAGGAAACCCCTGGAGGCAAAAACTACCATCCCTTCTTGTCCTCTTACCACCACCAGTGATTCTTCGGAGTCACTCTCTGGCTGGTATACTGCAAATAGAAGCGTTCTGACCCATTCTGAACCTCTCTCCCATGCCTAAGAAGCCCGCCGCTCGCACTGCGGCTGAACGGTCGCCCGGCAAACCGCTGGATGTACCACATGCCCCCACCCCCTCTCCCTCCGCCGACTCTGTCGACGCTGCTGTCGTGGCCCTCATTCTCAAGAGGGCTCGCATCTCGGACGACCAGAACAGGACGCTCTCTGCGCTCCACAAGGTCCCTTACCACCCGGACACCGTCTGGGCCCCTGAGGCCATTGCGGCCCTCCCTTCTGCGCCCGCCAACCCCTCCCCCCCCTCCAGCCCTGGGATGTCCCCTGGGGACTTTGTGGGTGAGGTTGCCCGGTGCAACACC
>JAECYV010000008.1:727719-774698 GCA_023014305.1 Lepiota subincarnata
CTCCCTGGTCCTGCCCTGGCTGGCCACTTCTGCATGCCACACCATCACCATTGCCCTCTCCAAATCAGAGTGGCGCTTCTCACTCCAAGGGACCGCCCACTACTTCGTGCATGCATCCCCGTTCTCCCCTATCAACCCTGAACACCCCATCTGGGCTTCCACTATCCGACACACTTTCACGGCAGCCACTGTCAAGGCCTGGTGCCTGGACTCCAAACTGCAAGTTCCTACCCTGGGCAAATCCTTCCTTGTCACCATCCAGGGCAAGAAGATCAACCTCCCCATGTATCATTGCCTGGGCCCTTGGCTCCAGGCTACATCCGGCAAGCCTCCCTCGCTCACTGCATGCCTTACTCACACCATCACCCTTCACGCCCCCATAGGCGAGTACTGATCCCGCTTCTTCCTGAACAAGGATCCCTCCTGCGATTGCGGCTGCCCCCTCCAATCCTGTGACCATCTCTTGTGGCGTTGTCCCAGGCTCATCCCCGTGTTCCCATGGAAGCCCAGCAAACCTCCCCGTCCCCCCAATATCCTGGAACTCATATCCTATCTCGAGGCCAACCCCACTGCGTTCGCCTTCCCACCATCCCGGCCTGACCAGGGCCCCCCACCCCCACCCCGCCCCCATGCTGCCCCAAGACCTTTCTCAGCCCCCTTTCTCTAGTTAGGACTTTGCCTCATACTTAGCTCCATTTTCCCCCACCTCTTCACCTTCACACTCTCTATCTATTCTCTTCAGTTAGCTGGTTCGTACTTTCCCCTCTTCCAGCTGTCATAGCCATGTCCCATTCTATTAGAAAGGCCCCTTCGGGGCCTTAGCATATCCTTGTTTCATAGTGTAATAGTAGCGTACATGTAGTAGCTACCACGGACTGCTATCACGCACCGCATCTTGAATAAATGTTGAAAAAAAAAAAAAGACCATCATCCACATATGACAGCAGGGAGAGGCCGGCCTGGAAAGCCTCAAGTTCCATCTCTGCAATGTAGATTGCAGAGGCCAGATAAAGCTCAGAAAGAACCAGCAGGAGGGCAGACCCCTGCCCAACACCCACACCTGCCCCAAAAGGGTTTGACCAGAAAGAGTTCCACATGTAGGTGGTGCTCCTCCCAGAGAGATACAAGGCAAAGAACCTCCCCACACAAGGGGAAAACCCCTGCTTGGTGAGGATCACCAGGAGCATCTCATGGTTGAGAGATGGGAAAAACTGAGCAATGTAAGGGGACACCCCAAGTCCTCTGGTGCCTCCCCAACCTCACCCCCAGCCCCCACAATTTTATCCGGTCCTTCCACACCCTCCAGCATGATCTATCTTCCTCCCTTCAAACGCTTGAACTTCCAGAACATCTAGAATGGTCAAAGCATTCCCCAGACATCCCCCTCACTCCCCCATTCACTGTTTTCGAGTTTCCTTGGACACTCTTTCCATTTTAAATTACACAAGTCATTTATCCATTCACTATTCTACTCCTCATTCGTTTCATTCACCTCTGCCTTTGCTGTGTTTGTGTAGTGCTTAGATACTTCGGATAAACCTCCTACAAGTTCTATTCTTGATGTAATACATGTACTTAGGTAGTTTTCGCCTCCAGGGGTTTCCTCATCCTATTCTCTTAGGATTCCCCTGCAGGTTCGCTTTAGCTCACTGGGTGGTCAGAGCTTCCTCAGGTCGCCCTAACAAGCAATGTCAAACACAACAATACTCGGGATGAAGTTTCTTGCCCAGCCCACATGGACCAGGTGGGTGAGATAGGCTCCAGCATCCTCTGTAGAGTGCTGGATGACCCCTCTGTAAGGGTGACCTGGTGGCCTGCCCAATGGGCCCAAGGCCACTGAGGGTCAGGCTAGAGCAGGAGGATCCTTAGAATATATTGACAAGGAGAATAATGACTACTACACACCTAGAGCAGGGRGATCCTTAGAGAAATGGGTAAGGAACCCTGTTAGGGGACACCTTTCCCCCTCACCTCCCTGTCATTTCGCCACCACCTTGGCAGCTCCAGCAGCCTTCCCTGGTATTCTAGAACACTCCTAGGACACCCCTCACTTGCCTCAGGCCTTGGTAAGGAGACACCTTGTCCTTCCTAGTATTTTCTCTCTTCCTTCCACTGTCCTTCCCTTCTTTTATTCACATTCCCTTTATTTCTGTTTCCCTGCACTCCCTTCCCCTCTGGGGCATCTCCTTTCCTTTTAGATACCCTTCCTTCATCACTTCTTACAGCCTTACATGGCTAGCTACCATTGTAGTTACATGTGTTAGGCTTGTAGCCAGGTTTGGTAGTTGTTCATTACTTCCTTCCTATTTTGTTACTCCTTTTCTCACCCTTGACTACATCTTCCCACCCTCGTCACACTGTAGTCAGTTCGTAGTTGAGCTTGGGGGTTCCTTACCCATTTCTCTAAGGATCCCCCTGCTCTAGGTGTGTAGTAGTCATTATTCTCCTTCTTAATATATTCTAAGGATCCCCCTGCTCTAGTCTGACCCTCAGTGGCCTCGGGCCCATTGGGCAGACCACCAGGTCGCCCTTACAAACCCCCAAGCTCAACTACAAACTGACTACAGTGTGACAAGGGTGGGAAGATGTAGTAGAGGGTGAGAAAAGGAGTAACAAAATAGGAAGGAAGTAATGAACAACTACCAAACCTGGCTACAAGCTTAACACATGTAACTACAATGGTAGCTAGCCATGTAAGGCTGTAAGAAATGATGAAGGAAAGGTATCTAAAAGGAAAGGAGATGCCCCAGAGGGGAAGGGAGTGTGGGGAAACAGAAATAAAGGGAATGTGAATAAAAGAAGGGAAGGACAGTAGAAGGAAGAGAGAAAATACTAGGAAGGACAAGGTGTCTCCTTACCAAGGCCTGAGGCGACTAAGGCCAAGTGGCCCTTCCACAYGGCTGCCCACGAGGCAGCCACTGGCCTGCGGGTGGCGGAGTTGTTCCCGCCGCATCGTAGTGCATCACTGGACTTCCTCCGAAAGGAGGCTACTAAGTCCGCTCTCAATCTCTGGGTTGATTCATTCGCTCAGGATCCTAGCTTCCGGGGCCACAACTTTCTCGTGCTCTGGGATGGGAAGGATAAGCCCCTTCTCCCCATGTACCTCCATGGGGGTTCGTGGCTCCCTCAGACGGATCATTCCGTCTCTCTCACAGCGCGCATGACCAGGTGTATTCTTGGTCATGTGCCTATTGGTCCTTACAGGGCCCGCTTCTTTCTGGGGGAGCCGACGTCCTGTCGCTGCGGGAATCCATTGGAGACCTGTGACCACATCTTTGCGTGCTGTAGAGCGCGCAACCGCAACAGCCGCCCCCGCGCGCTCCCACGGGCGCTCAAGGACGTCATCGAGCTTCTGGAGAGCGACCTGCGTTCTTTTGCGTTCGCTTCCCAGGCAGATCTGCCCCCTGCAGGGGTCGGATAGTTGAGGGGGGCCCCTCCCTAGTAGGAAGGTTATCCCACGGGACGCCAGCCGAACGGTTGGGGCCTTCCCCCTCGTCTGTGCACGCGTCTCCCTCCTGGCCTTGGGTGACGGGGGCCTTGTCCTCTCTCTTCTCGGGAGACTAAATTAGAGTAATATACCCTCTGGTAGCGTACTTGTAGTATGTAGCTGGACGCGGACTGCAATCGGGTGCCACGTAAAATATATCAATGAAAAAAAAAAAAAAAAAAAAAAAAAGGCCTGAGGCGAGTGAGRGGTGTCCTAGGAGTGTTCTAGAAYACCARGGAAGGCTGCTGGAGCTGCCAAGGTGGTGGCAAAATGACAGGGAGGTGAGGGGGAAAGGTGTCCCCTGACACCCTCCAAACTGGTTGGGGTGAAACACCCCAAACTTCACCACCTCAAACTGGAGGTGGCATGCTACCATCTTCTTGATATGCTTGCCCAAAGTGTTGAAAAACACAATAGGCTGGAATGCCTTGGGGGTGGCATAGAAAGGTTTGCCCGGCTTTAGAATGATAACTGACAAGCTCTCCTTAAAGTGGCTAGGCCAGTATCCATGGACAAAACAGGTATTGGCAAGGCTGGCCACCAGGCACAGGACCTGGGGGCTGTCCAACAAGGACTTGTCTACCTACTATACATGACTTATAGGTACAGTGTTAAGTACTGGATTGCGGAGGAGTGCGGATATGTGTGGAAGGCTGTGGAGCACTACAAATATGGTAGGGAGTGGACCTTTGGCTTCAACCTAGTGGGTTGTGCCCTCAATCTGTATTTCAGACTAAGATAGTTATGATGCAGAGAATGCAGAGAACATGCRGAATGCAGAGAGAGTAAAGTGGAGAGTGAGGAAGAATACTAAGTTGATATTCTGACTGGGGAAATACAACCTTAGTAGCTACATCTTAAATACCTATGATAATGTATGGTAACTACTTGGAAGTAATTGTCAGGATGTTAAGGGAACAAGAACTAAGGAAACAAGGGGAAGGGTTTAATAGAAATAACAAGACAATACAAAATGTGAAACAATGCAGAAGGTTGTGGAACATATGTGGATCCGTGACATGGTGCATAACATACAGTAAGTAATATATTAGAGTGTAATTGATTAAAACTATAATTATAGTGTATTAATTAATGAAAACTCCACTCAGGCCTTGTTCAGTAGTGCAATAGAATGAAAAGACTTGGGGTAGAGAAGTTGGTTATGCCTGACTTCAGGATGTATAGGATGCTGTTTACTAGCTAAGAATATGTTGGAGGAACTCCCCTACTCTAGCCCTCACTCTCATATTTTATATGCTCCTATTGACTGCAGGTTATCCTCTTTGCCCCCAGCCAGATAGCACCCAATTATCCCAAAACTTTGAGCCCAAAGGCATGAAAATTGGAGGGGAGGATGCAGCTGACATAAGCCAACATTGTCCGTTGTTTGGAGCCGTGTGTTTAGTCAGCTTTGCGGGCGGAGTTGTAAATCGCTTCAAAGCTGGCAGCGTCGCACACAGTTTCGTCTTTCAAACATGGTGTTTGGTCTGACTATCGGTACAGAGCGGGCAAATGCGCTTCAGGCATGTTCTCTCTGCTGGCCACAGCTAATTTCCCTGTCTCACCCCCCTCCAGCAATCCATCCAGGATGAACTCATCCAGCGAGGCTACAGCCAAGATGCTGGTCGGTTTTTATTCCGTTTCCTACCCACTTGAAATCGCTAAAGGAGACATAGACCCCGTAATGGCAGAGTATATTACCATTATGGTGATTAACAACAAGACGCCAGGCAAGCGACAACCTTTGTTTCTCGAACTAATGCTGATATCATTTTCAGCCCAAATTACAACCGAGTTGGAGGATTGTACGTATTTCTTGACTCCCTCTGTTGTCCAGCCTGTTTAACCGATCGATTACAGTGATTGGCTCGGACTTTGGTATTCGCCGTTTCGTCTATTGCATCTGAACACCGAGCTTACTGGTAACACAGACCCCGCATTCACAGATTGGTTATTCGCGGAGGCCGCGAAAGGCGCTGGCGGACCAGAAGCACCTACACAACCTCAGCTTCCAACTACTTCTCAGCCCAGTGATCAGCCTGCCACACGCGAGCCTCCTTCCCATGCACCCCGAGAGTCTTCCAATCGTCCAACCCATACAACGCGCAACGGCCTCTACCAGCAAGCAGTTTCCCAAGCCACTTCCTCAGCCCCCGCACAAAAACGTACCGCGTCCGCACGGTCACCTTCACCAAGTCATCCACACAAGTCGCGGCGAACAGATCTGCCGACTGGTCCTCGAGCGATGCAACGTGACGGCAGCTCAGCTCCCAATACACGTAGTCTATTAGATCGTATGAGTGGTCATACCGGTCCTAATAGGCACCAGCACGACGAGATACAGGCTCGAATCGACAACATCACAGGCAACTCGCCAGACCCCAACATGATGATGGCAGGTGGCTTTCCAGGTATGCCTGTGGGGGGGATGGAAATGAGCGCTATGGCGATGGCAAATCCACTTATGCTGCAGGATATGTTCATGAGCAATATGGCGCTTATGCAACAGCTATCGTCACAGATTGGGATGATGCAAAATTTCGCGGGTGGAGCTACGGGATTCAACATACAAGGAGGGATGCCGGGGGATATGGGGATGTTTCCTGGAGGCGCGAATAACCTTATGCCAACAAACACTCGAGGGAGAGGTGGAGGAAGGGGCGGAAGGGGCTCTGGAAGAGGGCGAGGCGGTTCTCAGGCCGGAGCAGCTCCACCCTTGTCATTGAACCAAGACGAACCCGCCGCAGGAGCAGACTCAACTCCAATGCCTAATGCTCCTCAGCAGATGCAGATACTACCCACCGCGCCTACACTTTCCGCACCCACCCCGGCGATTCCAGCTCCAGTCGCGGTGCCCGCACCTTCCGCTCAACCTACACCATATGCTATCCCTGAACGGCCTCAGTCACCCACTCTATGTAAATTTGGTCTTAAATGTACCAATGCACATTGCCGTTGGTCCCACCCTTCGCCTGTTGCTACAGTAGAAAGTGGCGTTGTTCTTAGCAATGAAGCCTGCGAAAACGGCAAGAATTGCAAAGACAAGGATTGCATCAAGGCGCACGTTAGCCCAGCAGTTCTTAACCCTGTTGGTACGTTTGCACCCATTACCTCAGCCTACGCGCTACTGACCAGTGAATTGCAGCTCAACCTTCGATACCTACCCCCGCTCCTGTGGTGCACCATACTCCTGCAAATCCCACTCCTTGCCGATTTGGCCTCGCCTGTACCCGACCGGACTGCATGTTCACTCACCCCCGCTCACTTTCTAATCTTCAGCACGCACAGCTGTGTCGTTTTGGTGCCGGATGCACGCGTGCAAATTGCCCATACCAGCACCCTGAAGGTCGTGTTTTACCCACGTCTTTCCACCGAGGGTTGTCGACAAATGCACCGATCGTCAGCGTACCCAACCCCGACACTGGCTCCATTGGTCCCAGTCCACACAAGAGCATGACATTTAACAACTCCAAAACGAAGCTAGAAAAACAGGTGAAGGAGCTGGAGGAGAAGAAGAGCGAAGCTGAGAAGGCTGTCAAGGAGGCCCAGGCTACTGCTGCGAATGGAAAAGAGGACCTTAAGCCCGTCGCAACTGCCGCTTGAGCTTCAGGCAGTTTTTGTTGAACAAGCCGGTTTTGACCCCGGCTCCTTCGGTCACTCGAAAAGACCTGACCGAACATTTCAACACCAGTTTCTCATCTCTCGTTCTGCACCTATATGTACCTGAAGCCGCTGTAGTACTCCCCCGTAGTTCGTCCCTGCCTTATCCCTTTTGCCATCTACTACCCCTACCTTTTCCTAAATATTGCTACAATGATTGATAGATACATACTGAGCTCAGATGTATTTATGTGTCTTTTGCAGGCACACCACCTAGTGGAATCGAGGGGGAAGCATCCAATACATGGGCATGTGTTTGGTTGACAGGAAGCTGGTCAACCTATTCTTTCCCCTATTGGTGTGATCTCAAAGCGAAATATTTATTTTACATGATCCTTATTCCTAACTAATCCCTGCTCTAAACTGAAAGTAATAAATAATATAATATAATATAATATAATAGTCCCTGCAGTCTCCTACTGCGCTTTAACCTCCTCTGCCTTGGTCCTTGGCCATGGAGGACTGGCAGCAAGCCCCTTGGCAGCCTAATTAATTAATACAAAGAATCAGCCAACTTAAGAAGTAGTGAGACAAAGAGAACTAATGACATACCTGGGACAGCCAGCTTTCTCCCGAGATGCAGCAGGATTGCTGCATCATACCGTGTGCGCGGAGTGGCACTGTTCCGCGGGTTGGGCGGACGAAGCCACCTTTGAAAAAAAAAATCGGATAAGCTTGATGGGTAGTCTGATAACTGAATTTTAACTACTTACCGGTCTTGCGGGTGGAGGTGCCTTGAGCGATCCTCCATCGCATTGGTCGTGTCCGCGACCCATAGGCGCGTGTAATAGGGGTCGCCGTCGTTCCAGCGGGCCGAAGGCTCGTACGTCCACAGAAGGGCTCCGGTGACAACAGACCTCGGTGGCGGCAGCCAGAGCCTTCTGGGTTTGGTTATTTGTGATAGGGAAGAGGATAGTTGCGATGGCTGTGTTCCGGACATTGGATGTAGATGAAAGGAATACGCTTTGGACGTCGTTATTTCACGAGTAGAGTGCAGGCTATTATATATGTATGGGAGGGAGGGGGGGGGTGGGATTTTCCTTGTTACGACCTAAGCTGGATCGTTTTGCTACCGCAACCCGCAACGAAAGAGCAGTCGATCAAATCTCAACGGTTAGCGCAGATGTTATTTTCTTTTTCGTAAACCGGTCGTCATCAAATGGTTGAATTAATGCTCGAACGGGAGCTTTAAAAAATCCCGCGGGAAGCTCGTAGACTAGGAACAAAATTTTTGATATAGTCGCATCAAATGTCTCGCCAGATCGATTCTTGTCAAGCGGGTGGGGTGGACTCGACAGGAATACGGAATTCCTGAAATCCCTGTGATGCTAGGTCGAATCTCCGCCTTTGAGCGACAGAAATAGATTTTGTGGAATCTGCATTGTCTAGTACAAAGGATGCAAATTTGGGAGGTATAATCATTGAGCCGGTATTGCTGAGAAAACAGGACTGGTATCCATCAGACGAACCGAAGCACAAAGGAAACACGGTAGCAGTCTATGTCGATCGTTCAAGATATGATATCTGCACTCGGGCCTGTGTAGTATTGCATTGTCCTGGACTCCGTCGGCTGTCGCGTGACGCCTTTTACGCGGGCATGATGACAGAAAGCCATACCTCAATGTACCATACAGTACCTGGGGAGAGACCCGTCAAGGATGCCAAAAACCAAGTTCGATTAGTGTCTGAGACCATCGTGGGTCTAGTATTTTGGGTGATGAAGCGAAGGAAGACAGTTAGAGGGAAGGGTGAACGAGCGCCAATGAACGAGGACTCGGTCCAAAATGCGGCATGTTTATCAAAACACCTTGATCCACACCCACGCAACAAACAGTTCTTTCCCTGTAAGCGCCAGCCAACCTTTGGTCACACACATCGACGGGATTGGCTCCATGGACCAAACTATGGCAGGGAATTTCCGTTCAGAGTGGGCATTCGTCAACTATGTCGACGAGAGCCAGGTTCTTGTTCCTAGCTTCCAATCATACGTTTTATACACGGTAGGTGCTCCAATTCCAATGACTGGAGAGCTAATTAGAAGACCTCGTCCTCATGCAGGTCAACAGATTTGTGAAACAGGAAGGGTTCAGAAGAGTTGTAGGCTATGTCCCACCATCCCAGCTGTCGAACATCTCTGAGGATGAGGAAGAGAGTTCAATGTCCGAAGGGAAGACGGGAGGGTGCCCACAACGCACGATACGACGCCGTGCAGGTAGATGGTCCTTGCGTTGAGTCAGCGGCTGGTGTCATAGAATCTGGGAGTGACTCGGTGGGGCACTAGTACCCTGTTTTGTCGGTGGGTAATCCTCGTTGGCCCACATTGGGAGTTTTACGGAGTGCACTAATGTAAAATATCAGGCCTGTTCTCTCCGCCGGGTACGGCTCCCGTCGTAGTGGTAGTTGATACTTCCTGTGCCAATATTGTAAAGCTGGGTGTCCAATGTCTCATGTAAGGCCATTGTGGGTAGGGTTTCCTTTCAAAAATTTGCGCGGGAAACCATCAGCTGTGAATTGAAGTGTCAACTTGAATAACGAACGACCGAATGAGGCAGGCGCACGGTGTTGTATCAGTAATAGACCCTGATATTTCCCGAGGACCTCGCACTATCTCCTATCGGATCACCGAACAGTTGCAGGAGGAACCATACTCGCATGCTCGTTGTGGCCCAACAAGTCATAACTGGATAATTCTGGTTCCTTAGACCACCGATAGGCATCCTGATTCTGTGTAAAATCACGTCAAAGTGTCAAAAAAAACACCCACTATACCCGTTCTACGTGGAATCTGCAAGGTGGGTTACATGAGGTGCCTTCTGTGTATTCATGCACGGCGTCTGCGAGCTGAAGCCGAGGTTCTGGGCGCGAGCAGACCACGGGCACGCCAAGAACACCAGCAAGGGAATTGCTTTCCATTTAGGAAGTGTAGATTCGGTTTCGAAAGATCTAGTCGTCAAGGGTGATCCTGGGAAGCGACTAGGATACGTTTGAAAACGTCATTGTGAAATCCTACGATTTTCAAATTATCCTTGATGATTCTCCGCTGTAGGGGGCCCCTAGGTGTTGTCGGTGACAGTGAGAGGGTAATGTCGAGGCAGAATCATGTAATGAGAACATCGTTGCCAGAGTTATTGAGGTGGGCCGGCCCCATAGGATAAATCGTGATAATTTTACCCATAAGCGCCTATCTTCACACATAACCCAAGATTCCAAGGTTAGGCATGTAAATGTATCTCCTGGGCATGCGTTAAGGGTCTCGAATTCGAGCCACCGGCGGCGTCCATGGCTAACAAGAGGGTAAAGCTTGTCAGGAGTCCCGGCGAAGACCATGGGTAAGTGGTCAGCAGTCTTCTCTCTTCCTTTGTTGCCCCATTCACGATGGCTTCTGCTATTCCGCTGCACACATCACAACCGGAACCTTCCAAGCCAACAGAACAATCTAAGCCACCCATTCATGGCAAAATGTCTCCCATTCAGCCGGGCTTGATAACAGAGTCTATCGAAGGAGACATAGCATCACATCTGTGCCACTGTGACTGCGTGGTCAGAACCAAACACCATGAGGATGGTGAGAACCATGGCTGGGATGCTAGCCGAGAAGATAGACAGCATGGCCCTGATCATTGCTGATATGAAGAGGACCGTCATCCGAGCCATAATGAACCTAGTCGGCAGATGCCTGCGTCATGTGCGAAAACGTATTCTGAGTTTTAGCACCAGATGAGGGTCACTTGAGCGCCAAGTCTTTGAACTGGCGGCGTAATGGTACCATCACGCCACTCGATACGAGCACTGATATACACCGGTGGCCAGCAATACTGGTATGATCACTAAGGTGGAAGCAGGGGTTCAGATGGAGCTAGCGGATGCATAAGTGTTGAACGGTATAATCGGTCAAGGTAGCGATGTTCCTCCTTGGCGGTGGGGGTTTCTAGGGCATATAAAAATGCAGGGGCCGGCAGATGAAAGCTCAACGTTTGATCCCTTTACCACCTGAGATATTAAGACTCGAGTTTGGCATAACATTAATGAAGTCGGTGAGGTTGCTCGTTCTGGGAACTGAGTGAGAAGATAAAGCAAGTCGATACGCTCCATAGGAAAGGAAACGCCGGAAAGTGGCTTTGCAGTGGTATGGTGGAATGGGCCACCCCGGTTAAAACTCGTGTTGACGATCTGCCATCACATCTAGGACTTTGGAACGCACTCTGCAGTCAGGCTGCCATGTTTCTAAATTGGCGCGCCCATCCTAGATGTGCTGTAAATGATTCATGTACTCCAATATGGCCCGCGAGGCTTTTCTGCTTCTGGAAAGCAGTGATGCAACTTGATTAGAGGCGCTGGCATGATCTTTCGGCGACGGGTGTATATCTGCTGGCGACGCAAGAAAACTAAATGGCCGTCGCATGGAGGGAGATGAATATATAATGGAGGTCGAAGGGCGCGGACAGCAAACAATCACAGGACGGCACTTTATGCTTGTGTGCGGCTGGGATTCGAAGTTGGGGTACCGAATGTTGGGGCGCGGTGAACGACATCATTTCGAGGTGGTTGTGAGTTTCATTCTGCGAGGTAGGGATGCTCTCCGTGGTGCCTGAAGCGGAGAAAGGCAAAAGCTGGTCCTATTAGGTTTTAGCATGCATATCGATCGATTTGTAGACGCTACGGACTGTGTAAATTGAAATAACAGGTGCTTCAGCTCCGCTGCATTCCTTGAGGCGGGGCACTTTGTCCATCCGTTTTCTGCACCCAGTCGACAATTAAGCCCCGCAGTACAGGCTGGAATGGTAATAGCTGGCCCGGGGCTCCAGGTGTGTGGCAGTATATTCAAGCTGGCGGTAGCCATACTGGAAACGGAGGATAGGATGTCAGAGGCGAATATTTGCCTCTACTCGACATTTGTTTCGATGCGTTTTATGTAACGCCCTCGTGTTGAGAGGGAGGTAACTAGACTTGGCTTGAGGCTCTCCGCTCGGCCCAAGCCTGCCTAAAATTTACACGATTCGAGGAAAGAATGAGATAGCGGATGGGAGGCAGGAGAAGGGGCACGTGGAGGAGGAAGACGCCAGGAAGCAAACAATCCGTCATTCCCTCCTACACAAAATTCAGCTTCCAGGAACCTCTCTGCCCGTCACTGGACTCAACCGCCCCTCTTGCGGCATGGGGCATCATCTCAGTCGTAATATTGCGTAGCAGCTATCCACACACAGAAAGAATATGTAGGTTGCATCTCTCTGGCCTATTGTCTCCGGCTGAGGTGGCTTCATCCTTCTATAGGTCATCGCTCGCATAATTTACCTGCACCCTTCTCCGGCCCTTGACCACATCCCGAGCTCCCTTGCTCAAGCACCCAACACCCGAGGTCGGCTTAGGCGGTACAAGTCCAAAGTTTGAGGAGATCTGTGAAGGTCCCAGTAAGAGTGAATATTCCGGTGGCCCAGGTAATGTCACCTCTAGTTGTTCTTCGGGGACTGTGTCATAACCAAGCCATCGCTATAAGCAGAGCCGTTCCGTAGCAAATTTTCGAGCCGTAGCCATCGCCTGCATGGACTAAAACTACACCTCACTACCTCACTCCCAGGAGGACTATAGCAACGTGAATGTGTAGAGGTATGTGGCTATGAGAAAGGCAATAATTGTAGGGCAAAACCTCGTCCGGGACACATCGTTTGTCGACGTTGGGACCATCCGAAAGGCATGTTGGAATTGATTTCGCTTGGAAGAGGTGCGTTGAGTCACTAAGCTTGCCTAAAAAAATGCTTCATATTCTCTGGGCAGGTTGGCTACTTTCTAGCAGGATTCCCCGTCGGACTGACCGTCATCGTCCTCATTCTAAACCTCCCAGCTTGGTCAGCTGCGCTTCCTGTCTAAACTCGAGTCAGGATTTACATAGGGTTAGGGATCGAAGGACTTGTGTGCATTGCGACGGGTACTGGCAAAGCATATATAATTTGCCCCAGGCGATAACGGTGTTATTTTGCATGATTCAGCTCAGCTCGCTGGGTTCCTCCCCCAAGGCGGAACTGCTCTTATCTATGGACTATACCACTTTGGGGTACTGCAAGTCCATTTTCTACGAGTGGAGCAGGCTTGTGCCAAAAGGTCATTCAGCTGCCTTTCGTAAACATCCATTGTTTGAATTTATCCACGTATACTGAAGAAAAATCAAGGAACAAAGCAAAGTACTCGATCAGTCGCGGATTCCCTGACTTTGTGCCACCGACTAAAGGGATCGAGAGGAAGATACCCAGTGGGGCTTAGAAATGGACTAGAACTCAAACCATCACTGCTGGTACGAGGGTTGCGCTACATCATATTACAAGAAATCGCTCATATCGGGGTTTGTTCAAGGCAGACGGTTCTTCAGACACAATGGACTTACAGCTGGATCCAATGGCCGGGGGGACGCAACAAACCGGACCCAATCATAGCCAATCAAACCCACCAGCCACTTTTCGCGTCAGCCGCGCCTTCAACCAACATCCACGCCACCCCAACACGGCCACTCTCATTCCAGACAGCTTCACGTCTTTACCGCTAATCCCTAAGGCGAGCGACGATGGTCCTGGTCGTAGAAGGGGAGCTAGGACCGAGGAAGAACGCGCCGTGGAAGTTTAAGCAAGTCCAACATGTGGTTGCGGTCCATTATGACCCGTTGGACGCGTACCGTACGAGTCTGACTATGTACACAAATGGGGGGAGAGTGTGGAGCCTGGCGGAGGCGGAAATGTTATGGCGAATACCAAAGGAGTTCGGCGATCCCAGACGATTCTGAAAGACAGCGGTCCCCCTCATACCCTACCTCCTCGAGACGTTGAGTGGACATTCATTATTCTCGGGGAGGGGAGTGGTTACTAGAATGAGCATTCCAAGAGATAAAAACAACTCATGGCCCTGGGTTACCGGAGTGGTTCTTGAGTTTGTGGAGGTTTTCGGGACCCCAAACCTTCGCAATGAGTCCTATGCGAGGCATAGGGAGTCAAGATCTTTAGGGGAAGGACAGTGGTTTGGAATGACACCCGAAGTTGAGGGTCTCGCTAAATGCTCAGACTGGGATGTATTTTTCTCCACTATGCTTGCGAGCACGCGAAGTTTGACTACACAACTCCTGCAAGCACGTGTGTGCAAGGCACTCGAGAGCTTTGATTATCAGCAAACAATATAAACTGGTGTCAGGATATCAAGGCGAAGCGAACCAGAATACTTGTTAAATTAAGAATGATTAAAACGTTCAATATTAATCAACATCTAGCAAACGTTCTAACGTGCACTTGGGGAGAGGCGATAAGACAGAATCCTACGACGAACATAAAGGCCGAAGTCGCGCTTGGAAAACTTCAGTCGTCGTCATCAAAGTGCTTTTCTCGCGAAAGCATCTCAGCACCGCCTTTGTCGACACTGAGCCTGATCTTATCACCCTTATTCACATCTTTGAACTATGAGGAGAGCAAAAGGATAGAGACAGCGCTTAGCAAGAGGAACAAACACAAAAAGGAGCTCCACTCACTGTTAATTCGCGAGTCCTGTGTAGACTCTCAATCTCGTCGATTCTATCCCTCACGTTATCCAGCAGCTCGTCAAAGCCTTCCTCGTCGCAAACCTCTTGAGCAGCGTGTAGAAGCAGCATTGAGTCAGGTCGGACATCATGATGGATCTATGGTTTAGCATTTGCCGTTAGGCGAAGGATGGATATCAAGCTGAGATAGAGGTTGACGCACGTCAGTTGAAATGATATTGAGGCGGTCAAGTTCTTTAAATAATTCATCAAACAGTTTGAAATAACGCCAGTAACAAAAATTCATACCTTCAAGAAAATCTGCCCGCGTCATAATTTGTCGACACTTTCCCTATTTGGATAGGGAGGGCTTCAGTGACGCCAAACAAAAAGACAAACAGGAAGGGGAGAGGCGCACATAGGATATCTTGGGCAGTGGTAGGTCTGGAAGGTTTTCTGGGTCCAAAAGTCCTGCCCGCACGGCTTCTTCTCTCTCATTCTCCTGTTCCTTGCGAATTTTGACAAATTCTCGAAGGAGTAGCCATGAGCATGAGCTCCATTTTTGCTAGAAGTATGTCAGTTACCTCCCAGATCGCTTCGAGCACGTCAGAGTCACCTCGTCCATAACGTCGTCATCGCAGTCGGAAATCAGACCTTGGGGGGTAGATGAGCCTGGCAGATATTGTAAAGGAAGGGAAGTATGCACCAATTTGGCTCAGTAACCATTCCTTCTCGACGTCCAGCATGTGCTTAGCTGTTCCGATGATATCGTGCGCTCTGGAGATCTTATATCCAGCTAAGGCGCGGCCGTCGCTGAGGAGAAGGGGGGAAGACGTACCTTGTTCAAGTAGGACAACCTGCCGCCAACCAAATCGACCGCCTCCTTCAAAACTTCGGAGTCCACTGGTCGTTGGCCGACGGACTTGCGCAGACGCAGTATTGCATGGTGAGCCTCGGTAATGCTAAGATCATATATTGAAACGGTCTATCGAGAATAAGGTTGGGATTCGGGAATGGCGACGAACAGGAGACGCACATGCATTCGGGTACCAGTTCTGCCTGTTCATAGTTTAATAAATGAGATAAGACGGGGAGGATGACACGCACGCATATGATGGTAAGGCCAGAAATCATCCCTTCAATACAAGCTGTGAGGCTAGTAAACGGCCAACCGCAGATGGGCTTACGAGCTAAATATCATGGTAAGTATACCTTATTTCCAGGGATTGAGCTTTAAAAACAATAGTTCTAGGAAGTCGAGGACTTACCACTTGCTGCCCAAGCTTCTGCCCTTTGCTGAAGCTGCAAAAGCATACTTCGGCCACCATCATCGTGTTTGAAGTGGTGCACGTTATTGATAATAAGAACGAGAGGTCGATGGGTTTTCTGCGAAACCCGGAGAGCAACTTTCTCCAGCTTGTTCAGCGCTAAGCAAAGAAAGGAAAATACATCGTTGGTGAGTAGGAGATCGGGGTCACACTCATTCAAACTTCACCTCTTTCGATATCAAGGCCCGGCCCTCCTAAAGTTGGTCAGTATTTTATCAGCCCTGCAAAAATTATCCGTTGGGTGGGGTTACTTACCTTCTCTAGGGTCCCGCCGTTGGAACAACCCGGTCTGGGAATCCTCATTGAATTCATAATTGAGGGCCTTCCCGAGCCGCAGACGGAACACTTCCAGATCAGGGTGAGCATCACACATGGAAACACCGTCGGCTTGACACGCGGCCATTGACTTGAAAATCATGGAACCTTTGCCGGAGCCCTAGGCAAGCGCCAACAGGTGGAATAAATACAGAAGGCGGGGCATAGAAATAAAACTTGTATACCTTCGGCCCCAATAACATATAGTAATGCCCAGGCTCTTTTCCGTGCACGATGGAATCAATGAAATCCTGCTCCTTTCTACGCAAATTCAGCGTCCACGGATCCTCCTCATAGACATCATGACTGTCGCCATCGTATTCCTCGGTGTGCATGCGTTTGTTGTGCTGTTTGGCGAGTTCGAGAGCTGGATCGTAGCCCGGGGCAAATGCGTTTTCAATCTTGGGCACTTGAGAAATATGAACACCATGGGTTTACTGGGCGATGCAGACCTTATCGAGTACATTTTTTTTGTACCACTTCACGTAGGCGATCCCCCCAACGAACACTGGTAGCGCCAATTGGCCAAGTAACTAATGAGACAGCAGATAACGCTCACCCATGCCCAAACCAATGACTGTGGTTAGTGCAGCGTCGAATAGCGGCGAACGAGTGATCTGGAATACACTACTTCCGCCTGGACCAGGCCCACCACCCGCTCCCGGCGGGTTAAATCCGGGCACGTTCAGCGACTCGGTGCGTTCCTGCACTTCATGGCGGCGCGGGGGATGGKGCGGGATTGGTTGTTTTGGTTTAGGAGTAGGTTGGGTCGTTGGATCATTACCAGTATTCTGAGTATGTACGAAACGTGGGTTTTTAACGAGAAGTATGATGGGCCGGCGGCCATATATAGAGAGCTTCTGCCGCTGGAACAAAGAACGGGAAGGGTGACGGTGTGCAGCAGGGAGAACCAGTCTCTGCAGCGCACTCATTGTGGGGGAAAAGGGAGAGGTGGTTTGCATTCCACGTGTTGTCCTGCTCAGCCTCAGCCTTTCAGGCTCTCCAGTGCGTGGGTCAGCGCCCACCGTCTCATGTCACTCTTCCTGCACCCCCAAGTCAGTCTTCTCCAAACCATGGCCAGGCTGATGCCCTAACGCACCTGCAGTTGACACTGGTCCCATTTTCCCTAGCCAAAATTCAAATACCACATACCCAACTTACCTCTCGAGCTGTGGCGCACTTCTCGATGGCTCTTGGATCCTAGTCGCGGCGAAACACTGAACAGACGCACTCAGACCCTCAACTTACGCTGATGGATGCTTAGACGAGCTCTTCGCGTACTTGACTTTACCCCAAGTCGATTTTGGACCTCATGAAGCATGGATCGCTTACACAAGAATGGTAACCAGCAGACTGTTCCCGGACCTGGTTCGCCTGCATTGAAATGGCCTGCGATTTCTCCTTGGGGTTGTCCTCCTATTCCTCTGCCCCCAGTTTGACTTGTCAAGAAACGAGCACCGAAGACTCGTTTTGCAGTGGTTCTTGCCATAGACAACAATTCAGGCCGAGTTTTTGTGATTCACTCTTGGGGCATACAAGGATATATATTCATCCTACTCGTGGTCAGCTGTATTACCCTCGGCATATACGCTAAGCCTCCTGGCCTAGTCATTCGTCAGCCCATCCGTTAAAGAGTGCAGCGAGYAAAAATTTACATGAATAACGCCCGCACCATGCGCCGGCACACGACCACCATGTCACGTTGCGAGCCCTGCCGTCCCGACGCATTCAGTGTGACCCAACAGAGTCATCTGTAGACAAGTAGATCCTCAGGGTCTCTAATCGCCATCCAATATCCTTGATTATTGACCATGGATTGAAGGAAGGAGCTGAGCTCTCGCAGAACCTCGAAGTAGACTGTTGGAGGCTTCAATGTCAATCGTCCTCTATGCTGGCCCACCTGAAACTAGTCGATCACATTGTGTTCGCACCTCTTCCGGCCTCTTCTCCGCATCCACGTTCCCCGAGTCTTCTCGTTTGCCTCTTCCATAGCCCGACCACATACATCGCGACTTCTTCACTGATATTGATCACGCTTTCCGCGGCGACAAGTCGAGTTGCATGAAGCCTTGGCTGGGCTTCCTGGAAGGCCTGCCCAGGTCTCACCTTTAGAAAGCGCATCACGTAGCTCCAGTTCCACGGGTACACGTTCTGCCTCCGTGGTGTTGAGGTTGAGTATAGTGATCAAGACGCGAGGTTGGTAACTGGTCAGGGTCAGTTGAACCGACCGCCTTGTGTTCTGAGCCACTCAGCGACGACCACATTTACCTTATGGTTCTGAAGCACCACAGGGGGGAAGGTTGAAGCTACAAACCTACCTTCGTCGAGGTCGAGGAGTGGTCTGAAAATCGGGCCGTTGACGCCCGACTAATGTTGTCCGTCCCCATCGCTCATTGGCAAAAGCACTCTTGCTCTTGCTACCTTTTTTCCGCCCATCCATATACCGTGGTGCTCGATGTAGAAGCTCAATGATCTTGTCGTTGAGCTCGCTGCTTCGGCACCTTCGCCAAAACCCTCATGCCTAAACCAAAGAGTCAAGATGAGGATCTCGCGCACATACCAAACAAATCACGTTCCTGCTTCTCATGACCAAATACTCGACCATTTTCGGGTCCACCAGGAAGGATTGAAAATGTAGAAAGCACACGGGACAAGCCGGTGAAAGCTTGGTCTATACAACGCTCCCTTCATGTCATTCATGCCGCTAGCCGGCAGATTTTAGGGATCCTGATCGTCTGCTGGACAATATGGTGCAACTCTTTCCGGCTGCCGTCGGGATTTCAGGTTACGAGCGAATCCGCGCCATGGTAGCCATCGGGTATTGACGTGTTACCACCTAGCCCAACTGCCCTACGCTTCAACACGTAGGTTCACGGGCATCCCTTCGTCTTTCACGCCTAGCTTGCTTTGTGCCACCGGACACTGGAGGCTCGAGATTCATTTTTTTGGGATACTGAAACCCAAGATCGCGCGAAACCCAAATATCAAAAGTTCAAGTTTGGGATCGAGATAAAAGCCTCACCACACACATGCATTCGCGCACCCTACCGTAATCTTTCGGGTGCTGTGAAACCATCCGCCGTAAGACACTACTTTATCAAGAGGGGAGGACATCTGCTGACGTCCCAGCACTTTTTCGGTTCTAATTTTCCTTGCCTTTGACAGAAAAGCGCCACGACCACGGAAAAAGACTAGCTGCTTGCGGTAAAAGCGGGTTAAATTTATGCAATCTTGTGTATTCAAGGCCACGGCGCTATGTGACCACCGTATACGAAAACGGCACCCTCTTGGGCTCTAAGAATAAGGGCCTATTGAATGACTCGAACTGCCGAGTCACGCAGCATGACAACCAGAAATCCCCGACTGGTTCGCAGCGTACAGGAGAGCGACATCGACTCAATGCCCAGATTTTAGGGAGCTAGCTTGGCCTCCCGCCGATGATTAGTTGGTGCGATTTCCACGCCGTCACCCACGAGTGGAGAGATACGTTTCGGCAGAAAGTACAACAGCGGCTCTAGTTTTCTGGATGCGGCCCCCGACGGTATATTCTGCTAATGCTGGTTTCACCAACCTCAGTTCCCAAACGCTCAGGAAATGGGCAATCTGAAGGACTACTGGAAGATCCGTGGCTGAACCCTCTCATCCCTGTTACGTTCGCCCATGCGGTCTGTATCTCGCTCACATTAATTTGATGAATAAAGATGCTTACCCGTGGTGGCAGAAAGGAAGCCGCTGATATCTTCCTACATTACGTTCCAGCCTAGACGCTTGGCGGATCGAAGTCGGCTGGGTAGCTTCCGTATACAGGATGCTGTGGTCTTTACAACCCCAAACATTGGCCCCAATAATTTTTTTTTCACTATATAAGACAGCCCCGGCCAAACAACTCGACAACAAGCTGCTTGCTCTGTTATCCCTCGGTGTCCACATCCTCATGTCTGCCAACACCACTGAACCCGCTTATGTCGTTGACGGTCGTCGCCCTGTGCAACAGGGCTACTCTCATGGCCGTCCTGTGCCACGACCCGCCGCCAACACCCGTCCCACCCTCCCGCCTGTGTCCACGCTCCTGAGGGATTTACCCTCTAACCGTGAGCCGCCCCTGGAGAACCTTCTCCAGCGCATGTCCCTTCAAGACAGGAGGGACACGAGCCACGGCCTGGTCGCGCGTCGCACGCGTCTCCCAAGGTAATGTCGTTGGCCATGTGGTACATTGCCAAGGTTGACTTACGCATGCTTTTATTTCTAGACTCAACCCCATATCCCAAACGAGCCGCTACGCTCGAAGAACACCCGACGACGTCGCTGTAATTGAGCAGCTTTCCCGCACCATCCAGCACACCCTCTTCGGGCCCACGAGGTTAGTTTATCCCCCAACCTTTTCTTTCATCAGCGTTTTTGAATGACGCATGACTGTCTGTTTACCAGGGTTCGGAAAATACGCCCTCGTGGTCGGACTAATCCCCGCTGCAGAACACATTACCATCGCCAGTGTAGGTCCCCCGCTTTTTCACTTCACCTGAGAAATTTGGGATCCCCACTTACCCCCGTCGCCCCCTCCTTAGGTCTCTACCACCCCGCCATGGATTGCCCTCGTTGTCACCGCCACTCGCGCTTGATTATATAGCGCAACAACTCTCTACACACACACACACACACACTGGCCGGCTCTCCGTCTATACCCATTCCTAAAAATCCCATCGCCCTTTCATCATTTCTACATTTTTGCGTCGCTCTCATCCCTTGCCCTTTTATCACTTCAAACTACCCAGTTCTTTGCGGGGTTCCTCACTTTGTGTCATCGTGCTTTCTTGGTCCCTTTTTCTACTCTCCGTCGTTGTACCGTAGCTTGGCATTTAACTTCCCGTTGAAATTGATCTTGTGCCACACACTTGGCCCGAAAAAGTGTTCCAAATTTAGCTTAGTATTGAGCCGAACTGCAAAACACTAGCCGAGCATGGGCTTGGGATTGAAGCAGGGAACTTGTAAAGCTCCCAGGCAAGAAAGGAACCAAAAAATAAAACCTTTTTTTCATTAGTAGTCCCGCCAGCGATTAGCCCCAGACAAGCCACAGATTGGCCTTGGTCAATGCGAACAATAGACAATTCAAAAATCTCCGATTAAGTAATCGTAAATAACCCTCTCAAAGGTAAACTCTATTGTCTTTTTTTGTAAAAAAAAAAAAGAAAAGTGCAGAGAAATAAAAAGGCCTGTCCACACTGACCCAAAAATCGTCGATAAAAACGAGTGAGAGAACCTAATACAGTAACGCTACTTGGGGGCCAGGCGTAGATACAGGTTCGAAAATCAAGAGAAATAAAATGTGAAAGTATATTGCAAAAAAAAGCAGTGAATCAAAATCCAGAAATCCATTAAACGTAAGCAAGTGCGTGTGTGAGGGGGAAGCGCGGATAACTGTCGCGTTATAGGTACGATATAATGTGTGGTGGAGCAATCAAATACACAAAGGAAGGGGCGACGATGGTTCAAGTTCGCGTCAATCAATAATTCCGTCCATACGTTCCCCGCCCTGCCATATTACCGCCCCCCTGTCCCGCATCTTGTTGTTGCGGTGGACGTCCTTGCGGGGTTGCAGACCTCGACAAACTGGTCCACTGCTGACTGGGGCTTTGGTGATGAGCTGTCGGGCCTGCACCACTCACACCCCATTGTTGTGAGGGGGATTGGGGGGAATGCTGCGCGCCGCTCCACTGTTGCGACTGTTGTCTCGACGGGTGTCCATGCCCGCTCGTACTCCACTGTTGAGAATGCTGGGGCCCATGAGAGTAAGTAGCCTGACCCTGCGTGGGCGCAGGTGTAGATCGAGCATTATGATATTGAGGGTCGGTGGTATATGAAGGGCTAGGTGAATATGAGCGTTCTTGAGGCCGATGGACAGGTGCTTCGCGGGACGCGTTACTGTATTGGTATAATTGGGGTGGTGTATCAGGCACCAGCGTCTGCTGAGATCCGAATCCCTGTTGCTGGAAGTCGTGGGCACGACCACTGAGCAGGGGTTCTTGCATAGAATCAATCGGTGTCAACTCGATATCCGAAGGGCTCATCAGGTGATTGCCAGGCCCGCTAGCAAGATAAGTCTCATAACCCGACAATTTCGGGGTGCCGGGGCTGGCATAATACTGAGACTTGGACGCTTGCAGTGTAGATGTGTTATCCAACATCGTCGTGGACGCAATTGACCGTCGATCCCAATCCAGTTCTCCTCTGTCGCGCTGGTAAAGCGCAGGATCATACTCCAACTCGTGCTGGCTGATGGCAGCGATCTTGATGCCACCTGGAACGATTTGTGCATTCATTTTCTGTCCACCGTACTCATCGAGTTTAGCCTTGTCGTTGTTGATCCTGCCGGCGTACACCTGGCTCAGAAGTGGCATCATCTTGGCATGCAACATAGGCGTGAATAGCTCCATATGCAACGCAGGGTGGCCAAAGCGTTTCTCGAGCCTATTGCCTTTGTGATCCGCTCTCTCCGAATGCACCTTGGCCAGCCGGAGTTCGTCCTCAGTAGGTGTGAAATACCTGAACTGAGGCACAAAGGTGCGATTTATATAGATCTTGTAGGCCAAGACGAAGAGCATGGGGGGTACGGTGGACACCCATTGAAAAGAGCTGAAGCGGTATTGAAGGCCAATAGCTGGGGGGACAATTGGTCAATGATCACAAGACAGATGCTACAACAACTACTTACTGAGGATCATCATCAGCTGCATCAGGACAACGCAAGCAAGGAGGCGATTGATAACAACGTTCCAGAGGCGCTACAAGCGAGTCAGTAACTCCGAAAATGAACAAGGTAGAAATCAACGTACCCCGCCACTCTCAACTTTTGAAACGAAAACAAACATCAACTGGTACTTGTATACCCAGGAGCTTATCCAAAAGACGATAGCAGCGGCGACGACGACGAGCGGCGCCAGAGGAGCAAAAACAAGTCCGACAGCACCCATAAAAAGCTGATACCATACAGGTGATTATCACGGCATTAAGATTGACGTCACACAACACTTACAATGTTAGAGCTGTTAAAATCTTGTCAATAACGATATTCAAATACGATGTATACAGAAAAGACTCACTAATAGATAGCATATTGGAAATCGGGCGGCTGGGTCCATTCGCGTATGTCGCGGGGGGTACGGCCAAAGACGCTATAAAGACGTTGAGAATTTCAAAAATGGTAAAATATATATCAACACTCACTGTGTCTTGAAAGACAGCCAAACGAGGTTCACAATCTGCGCAAGATCAAAGATAGCCAAAAATCCACGGAGGCTGATCGAAAATCAGCATTGCACTTGAAATAGATAAATATACTTACGGGAAGAACGTCAACCAATACGAAGCTTGGTTGATGTAGGTCCTGTTGATAGTATCCGGGAGCGCTAAGTAAAAGCGTCAGACGTTACTTGGGGAAAAAAAGAAGGGCGAGAAAAAAAATTACTATGAAGGTTATCCAAAATTTCTGAGAAGCTAGCACGCCGACCGATTTGTTCGATAATTTCCCTGACGGAATCTGAACCGGACCATCAGCTGAATCCAAAATAGGGGACAAATCAACATACTAAAGAGAACACCGATCAAGGTAAAAATCACAAGTTGACTGATCACCAAGAAGGCGAAGTAGCGCGCAATGACAGCTCGATCAAGTTTAGAGTGTGTGAGAGCTCCCATGTACTGGGTGTGTCATCAACAATCAAACCGCAGTCAGGTACTGGCAGGGTGGAAAAAAACTCACCCTGGTCAACCATCGCATGATGATAGGCAAGAAGAAACCAAAGACGCCAGAGATCGCGGGCGGCAGGACACCAGATACGAACGCGAAGGAAAAGGCATTGGCATCATACCAATTTTGTAARAACGGGACATAAGCCCGCAACTAACCAGTAYCACAATGTCAGYTAAGCTTGTAGAGGATATTCRAYTYCRCACGTACAGCGTCCAAATTGGCCAAGATAGAGATAATAAACAAGGGGGCGGTGTTGAAGAAACACACAAGGCCAAGCCACAAGAAYCCAATCAGCTTCTTRYGCGCCAGTTCACCACTGGTTTTATTRATATTGTTCCAGATCTAAGGKACTCCACTGAGCCTAGGAAATRCGACAATAGAAGAAAATAGCTCACAATGTCCTTTGGGTTGGGTGCCAGTTCGATCGTAGTTCCCTTTGGGTGCTTGCCCTCTAACATCTTTGCGACAATGTGGGCATAAGGAACAGCGGCCATGCTAGCAAACCCATAATTTTCAGCTTTCCGAGTATCGATCTGAGCGCGATACTCTTCGATGGCAGCCTCAGTACGCTTGAGCTTGGCACTGCACGAGGGGAAGAACAATTCAAACAAGTGTAAAAGTAAGTCAGAAACGACTCACGTGTAAAACTCGATGGCATCCTTCTTGACACCACCACAACCACAGGTCGCCCCAATTCTGAYAGTGGGCCTCTTCGACCTGATCTTCCCCCCTTTGAGATATTTRACCAATACCTCCTCAAATTCCCTCACGGTCTGATTGTGGTARTCGATAAGGTCCGAGAGCTTTCCAACTTTACGGCCGATATGCACACTGGTCGTTGGATAGGGGACACCCAAGCCTTCAAARATAGCCTTGAGACCCTCGTCGGTCTGGTACTTCTTGGGGACGCCCTTGACCTGCAAGGTCCGGGCGTAGAAGGACTGAAGATACTCGGCTGAGCGAAACCACGCATGGCGAAGCTGGATCATCTTCGTCCAGTGCACGTGGACGCAAAAGATGATAAGGAAGGTGATGAGGTACGTGACCACGACGTGCGCATACAAGAAGGAGCCGGAGACGTCCCGAATTGTAAGCATACTGAGAATGTCACGTCGTTTGGAGGGAACATTGCGAAGGTTGTAAACGATGTTGAAGGGGATGAGRATGGCGCAGGTAAGGGCAGCGATGCCGGTGAAGAGCCATCGCATGAGACGGAGGAAGCGCAGGTAGGCAACGGCATCAAGGCCGAGTTTGTCGAGAAGCTCTGGCTCTTTGGTGTGTATCAGCGGTGGAAGCCAACCGCACAGCGAGTCGGATATGCGAGGAGGCGGTTTTGAGCCGACATGGTACTTGACCTTGGGTTCGTAGATGATCTAAAGGGAAAGGGATGGTGAGATTCCAGCGTGTGGGGGAGACGACGGCGGAGGGAGCACCCGCCCCTGCAAAATAAGGCAGTGATGCGCACCTTGTTCTTTGGGCGTAATACATTAAAGAATAAGATAGTGACGACCTATGGATGGCGCATGTATAAACAAGTGGGGAATCGATCGAGTGAGCATCAAGAACCCACCGAGACAATGCTCATAAGCGCGACCTGGGATCCAACCGCAGCGGGCGCCAGCGCTCGCGAGTTTTCATTGAGGATCTGATTAGCACCGTCGACGACAGACATGGTGGGGAGAGATTATCCAGGGGTGATGTGAGCACCGAGAGAAGCAAGCGCTGTGGAGTGGGGTGGAGCTGCTGTCGATGGCTGAGCAGGACGGAGCGGAAGGAAAGGAATGTGCAATAGTTAGGGGGCAACGGAACCGCCGTGGACGGGGACCAGCAGAGTCTGGCGACGCAAAGTGGGTGGGGAGAGGAAAAAACACAAACCTGGATCCCCACAAAGCCCGAATCCGGAGGAAATTCGGGCACAAAAAGGGTCGGCGTTTCCAAAAATGGCCGTCTAGCTCTTTTGTTCTCTATATAACATACAAAGATAACTAGCCAAGTACAAGGCACAGCTGGCCACAGGTCAATGGGGAGCCCACACGGGCAGAATAAAAAGTCTGCCACCGCACGCAGGACAGGACGAACGGCTGAGAGAAACTTCCGCATGGAGCAACGCGAAGCATCATGTCCCCCCCATCAGCGTGTTCAACACTCGAACAATCTGCCCAATCCCTTCTCTCACGTTCTCCTGCTCCTCCTCCCGCACCAGCTTCATAAACCTTCCCTCAAACTTGTCTGGATGAAACTTTAAAAATGTCTCTCGCAACACGTCTTTCCGGCTCTTCTCCCCCTCTGCAGTCGGCCCACCAGCAGGCAGCAGAAATGTAGATATTGCTTCCAGAGTTAGGTCGTCCAATGATATTGCCATGGCCTCTGATCTCCGTCCCGATTTGTAGGTGCGGATGATGGGCCAAGGCACATCGTTGAAACCAAACAGCTCCAGGACACCCGGGCTCTCACAGTTGCCAGCCAAAAGTGCTTTCCATCTGGTGTGATACGCCTCTCTGGCGCACTCCCATCGTCGTGCATCCCGCTCCTGTTTCTTCTGCTTGCGTTCCTCTTCAGCGGCCTTTTCTAGCCGTACAGTCTCTTCCTTGCGCGCTTTATCCTCGGCGAGCCGAGCAGCATGAGCGGCCTTTTGTCTCCGTTGTTCTTCATATTCATCCGCATGGGTTTTCCTGCGGCAGGTACACATGTAAGCGATGAGAAATGTAAAATGAAACGGCGAATTAGAACACACCGATACATTCCCATGCGTATCCACTCTGCATACTCTTCATCATCCATTTGCTGAGGGTCCATCTTGAGCCAGTCATCGTCCTGTGAGGCATTAAACCGCGTCCTCGTTGAAGTCGACCTCCATCTATCAGGGACATGCGCAAATTCATTCAACCTCGCCTCCAACGAATCCAGTCTCTCATTATCTGTCAACGCATCAAACAACTTGTCCCGAAACCGCATCTCGTCTATTTCAGCGGCGGTGAGCATGTCCTGGTCCGGCTTGTGACGATGAGAAGCGTGATCGGAGTAGCCGTTCGATGGAGCAGGTTGTGGGCCATACTGCTCATCCTCATCGCTCGATGCCCACTTGCGTTCGGGTTGCCCGTCCGAGTCCCTAGCCACGCGTGCCCGCTTGCGCGATGTCGATGAGGAACTGTGTGGCTCTGATGGTTCACCGCAAGTGTCGTACCGCGGCTGCCTGTGCCTGTGTTTCTCCTTCCTCTTCTTCTTATGTAGGCGGCGAGCTTCTTCCTCCGGGGTGCGTTTGAGGTGGAGTTTGGGCATAATCTGTGAAAGAGGAGTACTAGTGGCTCGTGATTTGAGGCTTATGAAAGCATCCAACACTATGGAAAGCGAGTCTGATAATTGGCCGGCTTTTATTTTCCCCTATATGTTCTAATTACCACACGCCTGAGCGGTTCCAATACACGGCGAGAAAAGGCAGGCGAGAAATACAACGATGCTCCGATGCGGACAGGTAGCAGCGCCTTTTTGAAAGACATATGAGTGCATTTGTGGAGGACGCGATACGGTACAGATACACACACACCTTGGTGACACCATAGGCAACCACTGCATTCGCCACGTCTCCAGCGAGGTGTCCAGACGTGGCTAGAACCTCATCCCAACTGTCCACCTCTCCCGCCTTTCTCTTCTCGTAGCCAAATATCCCGTATCGCCTCCCAACTCGAGCCGCCCATCGATCGCCCTCCTCCACCCACCCCCGCAGCTTGTGTTTTCCCCAAACTAGAGCAGGGTGGCCGCTGGTCTCGTCGTCGTTGTTAGTGGTGTTGGTGGTTATGGTGCGAACGACGGCATCACCGACGCCGAGGGTGCGAGACGCATAGAATACACCGACGAGCGGGACGATGGCGGTCAGCTCGTGGAGGATACCAAAGGAGAGGACGAGGGACGGCAGGGGAGAGCCAGTACGCGCGGAGAGGGCCTTGAGTGCATCACGGTAGCCTGCCATCATTAACAAACCCTCATTTGGCATCTCCTTTTTTCCGTTCTCTATGAAGCCTATGCTCAGCCTCCGACCATCGTACTTGTCACGCCGCTACCACAACCTCAACGACATCTGGGCTCCACCGTCGACAGCACCACCACCGCACACCCCGTCACCGCCGCGAAGGCCAAGACCAGCCGAACAAGCACCCGTGCTGCTCGCTGAAAACCGATGTGCCCACATCAAGACCTGGGATTTTCTGCGCAACCCAGCAGAGGCTTTGACACTCATACGCGCTGTCGAGCAGGCTTACGGTCCAGTCGAGAGCTTTCGGTTTCAAAAGGTGCGCGGGTCAAACTTTGCCAATTTCTTCCACACACCCCCCTGAACTGGCCTGGTCTCCTCAAAGGACTTTGACAATTCGCAACTCTACCAAGTTGTTGTCAAAGTGAATTTCCGCGACATTGCATCCTTCCACCGTATCCCCGCGTCCTCTGAAACTTTCCACATTCGAGCACCCAAGGTCGAGCAAAAACGGCCAGGTGGTATTGGTTTAGACGAGATTAACCAGGTTTTCTCTCATGACGGCAAGATCGAGTTCCTCACGGCTGATCAAGTCACGGAGATGGGTCCAGAGGGCACTATCGACTTTCGGATAGAGCGTGCAAGTACGTACACTACAACAACACTTTGCTCTTCACATGGGGGACTAATTCGTCGCAGAACGTGCCTATTATGAGGAAAGCCCATACCGCTTCACCGGCTCAAATCACAAATACCGAAAAGTAGTCGGCACGAGAATGTTGGAGTGGGGTGGTTTCCACAAGATGAACCCTATAGACTCGACAACGCCGATCACTGACGAAGATTTGACCTCGGTTGCTCTGGACCACGTTCACATGCGGAGAGCACTGAGGGAATGGGCCACATACCTTCACGTGCGCAACCCATTCGAGACTTATCCCGCGGAGAAATCAGAGACGGGGGATGGTACTCGGAAACCGGAAGTGAACGCGACGGAGGTAATCAAGGTGGAACAATCAGAGCAGACACAGCCAGAACCTACACCGGAAGAGTGGGTGCCTCTGGAAACCGGGGTGTCTAGGACTATCAAAGAGCCTTTCGACGAGATGATAGGTCTGGTGGACACCAAGGCGGCACCAGGAGCCGTTACAGAACCATCGGAACCATTAATAGAAGATATTTTAATCGACTCGGCATCACCATCTCCCTCCTTGGAGTTGGAAGAGACCATCGTCTCGGCAACGCAAACTACAGCAGAACCTACACCAGCAACCGCCGAAACTTCAATATCGGCCCCCACTGTCCCTCCTTCACCCCAGCCTCACCCAGCCTCTTCAGATCTTCCCTCCCTCCAAAATAGCAACCCGACGCCGTTAGCTTCCGAAACCACTCGAACCCATTTACCCTCGAATTCACACCCTCCGCCTCGACCCATGTCCCAACCCTCCAAACCCAAAGTTGACCAGCAAAAATTGCAATCCCAGCTTGAAGAAGCGAGGAGAATAGCAGCCACGATCAGATCATTTGAGAAGAAGAAAGTGGCTAGTCGAGAGAACGAGCAGGCTGAGAGAGTAGTACAGGAGAAGCAGCAGGAGAAACCGGCTGTGCTGAGAGAGACGGAAGAGGAAAGCGTGGTAGAGGTGAATCCTCGATTTAGTGGATTATTGAGTAGGCTACAGAATGTCTTCAAAAGTTAATCATATGAGATGTTGTTTGTGTGTGTTTGGATCTGAGGCCCCTGAGCCCATGTGTCCGGGAATTTGGAGAGATCAAGCAACCCCCCTCAAGATTCTCAACGGCGCCGGCACTCTTCAAAACGAAACATGGGCTCTACCAGGTGAGCGACGACCTCTTGATGTATGAGGGCGATACTCGAGCACTTTTGCGAGATCTGGAGTTGGATGGGTGGGATGGATGGGAGTCACCGCGGATGGATGATGCTACTCCTTGGCCAGACACAACGCTCGAATATCGCTGTGAGGCACGGGAACTAAATTCACATACCGGCTCACAACCCTCTCCAACCTTTCGCTCTATACTCCTCCATCGAACTGGACTAAACGAGACTATTTTACTTTGCAGATTGTACAGCAAAGGCCGTGTCCTGGGCCACAAGCGGGCCAAGCGCAACTCACGCCCCAATACCTCGCTGATACAAATTGAGGGCGTTGCAACCAAGGAGGATGCTCAGTTTTACCTTGGCAAGGTTCGTTCGTGCCCGAGTCACTACCTGTAACTGTGGTATTGATGGAGGAAATTCCCACTTGGTAGCGTGTTGCCTACGTCTACAAGGCCAAGCGGGAGATCCAGGGCTCCAAAGTCCGTGTGATCTGGGGGTCAGTTTGCGGTTTTTTGGATGATGTGATTAAATGAGATTATTGACGGGTTCCGTGTAGACGTGTAACCAGACCACATGGATCGTCAGGCGTTGTCAAGTCAAAATTCCGGTCTAATCTCCCTCCCCGCGCATTCGGTGCCAGCGTCCGAGTGGTAAGTGGCCTGAGATTTTGGAGGCGAGGTCAGGCAGACGATGCTAACCGCTACTGCTGCCTTCCAGATGCTCTATCCCTCGAACATCTAATTTTTTTGTACGCAATACACACATGGTCTTCTCCTTCACTTCTTACAATATGACATGTTTGCATGCGTCCATGATAAATTACTGAGTGTAACTGTACATAAGATAGAATGGAGAAGCCTTGCTCCGCGCGATCAGGTGAGGTCCGTGTTCTCATCCGCCCCGCCGGCAACGCCTTTCCCGGATCTCACCCTCTTGAGCGCCCCCTCTCCCCGCTCTCTCCCACTGCACACCATGTTGTCCTTTGCTACCTACTCCTCCCGCGCCCTCCGCGCTGCTGTGGCTGGATCCAAATCTTCAGCTCTTGTCGGTCGGCGAGCAGCCTCTAGCCGTGAGTGGTGTATGCACTCTCGTTCAACCCCTAACCCTTGGCTCATTATGGACCGGAACTAGAGCTGGCCAAGTTCAACTGGGAGGTGAGCAATGGCTCRTACGTTGGCACATGGAACGCGTCCTGAGAGTCATTACACAGGATCCCCTAAACTTGGAATCTCAACTAACGGAAGATGAGATCGCCATTCGGTACGTCTCGAATCCAGAAGCTGGTGGACTGTATCACTAAAAGTCAATTAGGGACACTGCCCACCAGTATTGTCAAGTGGGTCCACCTCCATCTATTCCCTCTAGTCACGAGATTGACCTTATATTTCAGGAGAATCTTATGCCCAGGGTGCTCAACCAGTGGAGGACAGAAGGTTTTTGTCGTGAACCCGCTACTGACTTGCACAAGTGCTGAGCATTATATTGGGCAGAATTTAATCACGATATCCTACCAGAAATGGGCAAACTTGGTTTGCTCGGACCCACTATCAAAGGGTACGGATGTGCAGGCGCGAGTAATGTTGCGTACGGACTTATTGCACGAGAGATAGAGAGGTAGAGTTCCCTTTTGCTCTAGATTCATGGTACGTTTACTCAACATAACTGCGCTAGGGTTGATTCTGGCTATCGCTCGACATCGTCGGTGCAGTCCTCGCTTGTGATGCACCCCATTTATGAATTTGGGTCCGAAGCGCAGAAGGAGAAGTATCTCCCCCGGCTGGGTACGTTGATCTTTGAGGCTAGTCGCACACCTGCCCTCGTTTACGAAATGCATTCCCATTTCTACCCAGCTAAAGGAGAGATTGTGGGAGCTTTTGTAAGCCACTCCGATTCTTGTTCAGTAACATGAATTTCTGACCAAAAACGCTTTACTAGGGACTGACTGAGCCTAATCACGGTTCCGACCCAGCAGGGATGGAAACAACCGCCGAAGAAGTTGATGGTGGCTTCATTATCAAAGGCAGCAAGATGTGGATTTCTAATGCACCTGTCGCGTGAGCGTCGATAACTTTCTGGATCATCGCGACATAGCATCTGACCCCTCGTTCCAGTGACTTGTTTGTTATTTGGGCAAGATGCAAATGGGATAGTCGCGTGCGCGGTTTCCTCATTGAAAAGGTAATTTGTTGCCAAACTTTCGATCTCAGGACACACTCACATGTAAAACGTAGGGTGCACAGGGCCTATCTGCACCTGCAATGAAGAACAAGCTCGCCCTTAGGGTATCCCTCACTGGGTCTGTTTTCATGGACTCCGTGAGAGTATCTCATGATGCCCTCCTCCCCAAGAGTAGCGGCTTGGGATCCGCGTTCTCTTGCTTAAACTCCGCTCGGTACGCGTCAACAAAACGAAAGCAGCTTCAACTTGTTTGACTGATTCCCGCTACCAAAAAGGTTCGGTATCTCCTGGGGAGTGATGGGCTCACTTGAAGACTGTCTGGCACGCACCCGCCAATACGCGCTCGAGCGCCACCAGTTCAACCGGCCTATTGGCTCCTTCCAGCTCATTCAGAAGAAACTTGCAGATGCACAGACTGAGATTGCTCTTGGCTTGCATGCTAGTTTGCAGGTGGGCAAGCTTAAGGATCAGGGCAAGTTGGCGTCGGAGATGGTGAGCTTGGTGAAGAGGAATAATTGTGGCAAGGCGYTGCAGCATTCGAGGGTCTTGTTGGATATATTGGGAGGGAATGCTTGTGCTGATGAGTGCGGTCTTTTTTTATTTTTACCTTTCTTGGTCACCTTTTTTGAATCTGATCATAATTGATTTAGGTATCATGTTGGACGACATGTTGCAAATCTACAAGTGACCAATACTTATGAAGGCACAAATGTGAGACGCATGCTATCAGGCTCGTTGATAACGTTTTGACCTATAATTGACTTTGTAGGACATCCATGCCCTCATCCTGGGCAAAGCTATCACTGGTATACCCGCGTTCGCCAACTAGAAATTACCTCTTGCAGCTCTACATGGTTGTACCGAGAACTTTTCTGGTAGACGCTTGATAATAAATATTCGTGTTCAGATTGAAACCGAAACGTCCCAGCTCAGTTGATTGGTCGAGCACGAGACAAATCCCGCAAAGCAAAATAATGTGAATCAAAGCCTAAACGTCGAACGCAAGCCTACAGTCCCTTTTCTTTTTTACAGCTAGGCGAYGTGATACTTTGTTTTATGGATATGTCCTTTCCGGCCGAATTCGATTCTGGTGCTACCYCTTGAGATCCCTCTGGGGGCCGCCGACATATACACRCTTGGCTCCGATCCCGACTCTTCGCAAGGAAGCGGCGTGTCCGCTGTTCCTCTACAGATATGGTGGAGCCTAACTTTTCACGCCCCAAACGATGAAGCCTTTCCGCGCTGTATGGGATAATGCCATGGCGTAGATGGCAGCACCGCTGCTTTTGCCACTGGAATGACCCATCAGCAGCAAGTCCTAGCAAGTCCCAACCACCCCAAGGCTCACCTACGCATTCCTGGTACACCCCTCGATCATACACTAGTGACATCGTCTCCCGGATAAATGGGCACTTTCTCTCCGTACACAAGAATAAACCACTGGATCCTCACAGGCTTTTTTCGCCCAGGAATCTCCCTTCTCTGCAAACAGTGGACGGTATAAGTAAACAGRCCATGTTCAAAAGTGCGCACCGCAGAAATAAAATAAAATAAAATAACACACGCTAGCCAATTTCTGGAGTTCTTGCCATGACATGGCCTTCAGCTGGTCTCGGTCGAGATATCGACGCGGCCTAAACGCCGCTTTGAGCTCTTTCCTGACCTCTTCAGCTCTTTTACACTCTACCCGTCTGTCCTTCTGCTTGGCCATTACGACGGAATATAGGAGGCAGGAATCAAAAATATTTACCCAGGTGGTTGGGTCTACCCCATGGCTGACTTCCAAGGAGAGTTTTAAGGCCCTCAGGCGCCGATCTTTCACTCAGAATACAAAGGTCATTGGTGGGGACTCCACGTTTGTTTTTTCCAGTGGTGACTTTTGTCACGTCGGCCACAGAGGGGGGAGTCAATAACTCAATGACGGCAAGGGCCTGTGGCGCATTTGTCTTCGAAGCCCTGCCATTGCGCTGGGAATAAATTACAACGGCATATTGCGTGGCACTGCAGCAATCTTTCTGACCGATTTGCTCTTTCTGCTTTGCAAAAATCGCTTTCCCTTTTCTGTGGGAATATGACGAAGTCTAGGATCGAATTAAGGATCGGCTGCGCCTTGAGTGAAGCTGGAACAACCAGGGATAGGGCGGTGCTGGTGCTCCACTGTGTTTTAGCGGCCTGCCCCTGAAGACTGGGAAGGGCAGTAGGAGAGAAACACCGTCAGCTCGGAACGCCACCGCAAGGAAATGTCATAGAGCACAGCGGGAAGGTGCACCGCACGACATCTCTATCAGGGACAAGGAGATTTACAATGTTGTGGCAAATGCTTGGCCCCTGAGGGTGAACGCGCGAGACGCGGGGCCGTTCGAGATAGAACCGAAGAAGAAACAGCGGGCATTTTCAGATGTCGCGGGCCACCCTAAGATGACTCTCACAGAATAATTATGGAGTACCCATACAAGGACACATAACACGCATGTTAACCCCGATCGGGTGAGTCGTGGCTGAGTTCAATGTAACCAAGATTCATGATGACCCGGAATAAGTTGGTCATCATCGTAATGTTGCAGACGACGGTCGACAGCAACAGCCTAATGACCATCCGAAACCACCCCCATTGCTGTATTTTTGTTGCGAGGGGGTTAGAAATAACTAGTTGAATCAAATTGAAAACCCTGAGGCTTGAGGTCCATCGTCGGAGGGATGATGGAGTTGCAAGTGCTTGACCGGCTTGATCTTTGTAGTAGAGGCTTTGTTTGGCAAGTAATTTACCTAAGGAGGTTATAACGCCGTCGCACGCGCAGCCAGGCCTATACTTGTACAAAGCATGCTTGAGATCCTGGGTTAATGGCGAATCCAGTGGTTTGAGGAAATGACAGGGGCTGTGGGCATACCGTCGACTGTCGTGGGTGCAAGGATATCTTTCTAGTGTCAGGTTACACATCTTTTTTTGACGCTGGGAACAAATAACACTCGTGAACTGTCAAACGAAAAGGAACGGAGATGATCTAGCCCCGGATTAAACTAGTGTCCTATATTTCAAATACAAACACTCCTCCATATTCCATTCAGGTAAATAGGGTCAGAGCATTTCGATTTGTTATGACCACAGGCCAATGACCTGCCTAAGGCCAAGTCTGCTGTGTTCGTCACACGGTGATTGTAAATATACGCGGTACAATGCTCGAAGTATTCAGGGCATGGCAAGTAGGTGTGGTGAAAAATGTGGGTTGTGGATACGTCAAAGACGGTCTGGCGTATCCTCTTGCTTCGAAGTCCACCAATATTCTGGGAAGTCTTGAGCATTCATCTCCTTTAACTCGACCACATCCTTCAAATCGGGTGCTGTCTTGTTCAGATATAACAGAAGCTCCGGGTCCACYAATATCTTCTGAAYGCTCGGGCGCACAAGGAGGGCAGCCCGTATCTCTGGTACAAAACGTTCGCTGTGCAGAGCAGAGAGCATTCGAACCCCGATAACCTGAAGCCGATCCCAGCCTGACATGGGAGAAGACCCRAAATTTGAAAACACACGGACACGCTCTGGCATTGGGTGTGAAAAGAAAACGTGAGTCGCAGTTGGGAAGATCTCCATGAACGTGGTGAGGTTGGACCGGTTAAGGAGTTGACGCTCGAGAGTGAGATACTTGAGCATAGGATATTTCCCGACGCCTGGTGGGAATTGCCCCGAATCACTCAGGAGGTGGTAGCCATCGCTAGTGACATTCCAACTGAGGGACTCGAGGTTAGGTGTATCGACGCACAGAAGGAAATGAACGCCAGTCGCTCCCATAGCTGACAGCTCCAAGTGGCGAAGTTTGGGGAGCTGGATATAGGAGCGGTTGCGGTGGATTGGCCACGAGTGACCGTCGATATGACCATGAAGCGAAAAGCTGGTCAGATTGGATGGTACCCGAAGGATTTCCACAAGGTTGTCGAAGCGGAGGGAAAAACCTCGCCCAACCCCAACGAGACGCAGGACCGTGATGTTTGTTAAAGRGGGAACAGACCGGAGAGGTTCCATTTCGACAGAATTGAGCCGGGGAAGGCCCCCTTTGAACGTCGAGCCCAGGCCCTCCATTCCGTTCTGTGCGGCAACAATGAACGGAGAGAAGGTCCTACTGCGCCTCCCGACATGGACACACAGCCGTTCCAATAAGGGTGCTTCTGCATGCTCGAATGATCGAAAGATATGATACACGTTCGCTTCGTGATAAGTGAAGATAAAAAGGTTCCGGAAGCGATGAACTTGAGGAACGAATATCGTGCATATATCGTTAATAAACGTTGCGCTCACGTTTCCCATCCGATCGGCGTCGTATAAGTCGAARCGGACGTCGATTGGTGCAGCCCCGGAACGGGCCAGCCACTCTTGTATGCAAGGGATAGATTCTTGCGAAAAGAGCGTAATGCTGGACCACAGGCGATGGGTCGCGATTGCAACCTCTCGCCAATGTCTGCAAACATGGGATAGGGATACTTGAAAAGGCAAGGCRTGCTGGAATCGTCGAATTGTCCGAGTATGGAGGAAAATGGCGGAGAGGATCTCGGGTGGTAATTTATTCACTATAGGAATTTCTTCCTTGGCGGCTTGGGGGTTCGACATGGGGTGTCCAAATTGCTGGCCCGGTAGGCTTGCCACGGGCTTAAGTATTGTATTTCGTGGTGCCAGYTGCGGTCTCTCACTGGAGTGACAGTGAGTCATCAAGTCGCAGCACTGGGACGCGGGAGTAAATGGCACCCTGGGATGGCTGTTTGCGTGATCGCAGAAGTGAAGTCGAAAATGCCAAAATGAGGGTCTAGTAAAAACCGTTACCAAGTTACGCCAATTCASATATCCATTTGTACCATACTGTAGGCGCCTTGGGGCGACAAGGCAGGAGACCCACGATAATCAGGGTCGACRAGAATCTCTACATCAAGAAAAATCTATGCTTTCGTCCCCACTTCAGTTGATTAAGG
This sequence comes from Lepiota subincarnata, assembly GCA_023014305.1. Lineage (NCBI taxonomy): Eukaryota > Fungi > Basidiomycota > Agaricomycetes > Agaricales > Agaricaceae > Lepiota > Lepiota subincarnata. The sequence continues at coordinate 764,687 of JAECYV010000008.1, forward strand.
CAATCTCCTCCAAACTCCGTCTTCTTTCAAAGTGCATCATCTATCTCCATCACTGCGTCCGAGGGCTTCTTGCGCTGAACCATATCCCAAAAGTCTACCGGCTGCTGCCCGCATCGCAATCCCTTGCAATCTTTCCATTCATCCCTCCACTGACCAACCTCCCCCTCAATAAGCACAACTCTAGAATCCACTTCCCGAATTTCCGAGATCAACATCCAGATGCTGGACTCTCGCACCGAAACGAGCGAGGTCCTCAGCAACCCCCCAAAAATACCAACGACGACCATCTTCAGTTCCTTCCTCGTCGATAACAATTGAACAATCTCTTCCGCAAACACAAGATCATTATCCTCGTTGGAATCTRCGCGTCGGGCAAGTTGTAAATGCGTAAGGTTCGGGGCRTAGTTGAGCGCCGCGATAATTGACAGTGGYGACTGCCACGTGTCGCTAGGTTCACAAATSCGGAGATGTGTGAGAGAGGTCGAAAAATAGGTAGGYAGAAGTATGGGTGTGAACGGATCGCGGGTGCAAAGATCCTCAAAAGACTGGACCGTCAAATCCGTTGGTCCATCCTGATGGAGGGTTACAGATGGAGATATGCCAATATAGCAGCAGGATGGCGCCGCAAGTGTGCGTATGGAAGTACAGCTAGCAACAATTTGCCGAAGTTGTTGCTCGATAGTCGGGGTAAAGTACTCGGGTTCCCAAGTTATGGCCAGCCTCTTGACGTGGGTCAGGAGATAAGAGGACCTGGGTGAGGACGCCGTACGATGAAGGAGGGCGACGGTCTGGAAACTATCTAGGACAATAGTCCTATAGATAATAATGTTTATGAATTGTCTGATGATGCGGGATATTAGAGCGAGGTCCCTGGGGCGGTCACTAGAGAGGGCGAGTTCGAGGATGTTGATGATAATTTCGGCGGGGAGATTGTGCAACAGCGGAGGCGTTTGCATCCCCATCAACGATAATGAGAAGGTACGCTTCCTCGTCGTAGTTACGGAGAATGTGGCAGTCATCGAGGCTGGCGAGGTCTATGAGGAGATGCGAAATCTAAAGTCGAAGCAAGGCAGATAGGTCTATATGAAGGATTGGGCAGGCTGACTGARGAGTCTAAAATTTCGGACCGTTGGCAACATAAGCATTACGGCTGCCTAAATATCGCGCTGAACTCGGCTCACCGACATGACATCAAGGATTATGAATAGATTACGAGATGCTGACCAGCATGAGGCAAGCAATGAGGTCGACGGCATTCTCCTATCTGCCTTGGAGAGCTATGTGGTGCCCGATGATGTAGACCACTTGGGTTACTCCCACCTAAGTTGACTTGAGGCGCGTGATACATCTTGACAAAAATATGGCCATTGGTGGAGAGGGATGGATGAATCCGTGTTAATCGCAGTCGCGGTCAAGCGCCTGGCGCTCTGTACTTACCTTTAAAGTATGGACCTGGGAAATGATGGCACACAGGCGACACGCCGCGTCCATTGATGTTCAGATAACAGGGATAGCAGAAAGAAGCGTGTATTGGCTGAAGAATTCTGTTACGTTGTTCACCAGGGCCTATGTACGCAGGTGTACGCAGAAGTAGGCTGTACAAAAAGGACCCCACTGAGCTAGAATGGTGAAAGGTCGATGTCACATCAGTGGCTGAATTGAGTGGGCAGCAGCCACATGCGCTTCTTTGCCTCTGACCCAGGTGCTCAACACAGCACCTTGTCTACTAAGAATCACGAAATCAGCATCGGCACCGGGTCGCAATGTTCCTTTCCTGTTCTCGATTCCGAGACATCTGAACAAAAAGAAAAGAAGGCTTCGTAGGCGGGCAAACGTAGAAAAAATTGGGTAGAGCTTACTTCGCGGGATTGTAGGTGGCACATTTGATAGCTTCGCCAAGAGAACATCCAGTGAATCTAGAAAGGTTGCGCACGCATTTGTCCAGTGTGACTACGCTGTATATTAAAGTTCTATGAGGGGCGATTATGAAGCTAACATGGGATTAGATCCGCACCTGCCTGCGAGGGTATCTGTACCCTCAAGATACAGCTTCAGACCCTCCTTAACGTAGTGATGACCGTCGCGCCATGCATAAACGCCGTCTTTAAGATGGGGATCAAGAATTTTCTGAGCTGAAAGAGTATTCGAGATTCTAAGGATGGATGGGCGGTTTGGAGTATCGAATCGAGCTCACCGTCCGTAATGAGAAGACACCCTTCAGGGTGTGCAGAGTATGCGAGCTATCAAGATTTTCTCAGACACGTGGGGTCAGGATATGTTGAGATAAAAAACGCACCCTAACAGAATTGGGGTGACAATGGATGCCATCCACGATGATTCCATAGAATGGCCGTTCAAACTCCATATCAACGACTTGTCCTTTCTCGAGATGTAAGCTCTTCCGACTACCCTTTCGATTCGTCGCATTTAGTGGCGTTGAAGTCGTGTTCGCTATTGAAAGTTTTTGCACAGAAGAACTTAGGGTCTGCAGAGATGTGACGCTACCAGCCACTGAAGCGGGTTCCTCTACAGTGTTCGGGGCTTTACCGAGCACTGGCGACTCAGTCCTGGTTTGATCGCCCGAGTCAGGTAGAGGAGAGAGATGCGGGGAAGCACCCAAGAGGCCGATAATAGAAGGATCTCGATGATGTAACTGAAGCATTGCGTTGAAGAGATGGGTTATGAGTTTTGCGCCGTGCCGAACCGCATTTGTCGCCACATCGGTGCTTGCAACACTAGAGCCAGAAATTAGCTCAGAATATGACTCCCAAGAGAAAGGGGTTTTACCTGTGTCCGATAGAAAAAACGATTCCACGTTTGTTCAGATCCTTCATTGCGTCCATGACGCCTGTGATTTCTGGCGCAGCCGTTATTAACCTAACGGCTGCGACGGATTCAGTGTTCCCCATGAGCCAATCTTCTTGGTGAACGAGGTTCTCGGCGCCATAGACTTCCTCAAAAGTCTTTGTTCCATTGGGTGCGTCAAGGAGGAACGACTCAGCATGAATTCCTCGTTTCGAATGTTCGATGAAGGGCCCCTCTGCGTGCCACCCAAGGAAAGCGGCGGATGTCTCCGTCTGGAACGGACGCAGCAAGCTCAGGATCTTGGGATAATAAGACCTCTCCTGAGTCTGTCCGTTTGGGTGTAAGTTTGATAGCCGTAACGATGAGCAGAAGATGACGCACAATGATGGTGGGAACTAGACTGATGGAGGACTGTGAGATGCATCTTTTACGAGCCCTGGAGAGCCAACTCACGAAGTAACTCCTGTTTCTATTATCCTTTCGGCTACCATTCGGAGGCCTTCCTTATACGCCTCATCGTCGCCTTCATATACCGAAAAGTCAAAACCATAACCACCATTGAGCTGTATGTCTATAAACCCCGGGCTATGCGGTGAAACGGTTTAGGGGCTATCCGCCACACTTAAAGCAAAAACGGACCTCAGAACATTTCCACCAAGATCAATTATGCGCTCGGGCCTATTTCGTCGCAAATAAAAGGTTTTCTGTACATGTTTACATTAAGTGGCGGTGATAACTCGAGCAAGTGGGGACAATTCTCCACCTGAGCATCTAGAATAACACCACGCTGTTCGTCAATCCACAGATCTTTCTCGATCAAACTGCCGTCCTCTTGAGGTAACAAGCAGTTGGTGAARCAGACGAGGCTGTTGGGCGAGGTCATGGCAGGATGTTGCAGGGGAAATTCGGAACTGAGTCCRTCCTGAAAGCTTAGACCGGATTCTATTTGAGTCAGCAGTCACAACTCCTCTCCAGYCCACATGGGACGACATGATGCCATGTACTACCTGGCCTGGGGCAAATATAGCAAACACTTCGCYACGCCGGAAGCTCCGTCRAGTWTATCGCTACCACATGCACGTTCGTGGTCAATGTTCAAATCCAYGCAGTGAATACCAAAGAAAAGTSGTGAACGGCTRGTTAGGAAGRCGTGCTGCACGTTTCTGTGCTCTTTAGGCACYCAATGGAAGGTAGGACCATATGGGAGAGCAGACCTGTGACGCCCAATATAGCGCAGAAGCATGTGATCAACATGCACGTGCCTCGTACTCTGTACCAGCGACCCTTCGAATGCAGCCTTTCCGCCGGAACATGGCCGGGACTCTTGACTTTTCCAAATTACCAGGGCACATGCCTCGAGCCAACTAGGGGGAGTATGCAGGAACTGACCGTGCTAGTTAGGGACTTCGTCGATATTCCACTGGCACACCATCGTGCTCAGTGGCTAGGCTTAGCTRCCCAGAGGGCCCAAACTAGTCAGGCCACCCGTACCTTGAACCCTAATGATAGCCTTCCCCTCCCTAATCACCCTTAAGCCCTTAGTATGTGTGTAATTGGGTATATTTTTGTACTTCGATACCCAGAGTAGGTGACTGAGAAAGGCCCACCACCCTCTCCTTGTAAGGATTTTCCATCCTTTGAGAAGTCCGGACCTTCTATGTGAGAGAGATTCCGAGTAATTGACATTATTTTTCCCTTGTTCCTACGGCAGAACAGCCGTCGCAAACACAAAGGTCCCAGGAACTCGCTTATCGCTTTACCAGGAACTGACGCTTGTTAAGATATTTTCGCGTTCTACCCGCTGAATTCGTTTCGGACTTTGAGGCGGGATACCGGGGGAGAATTTTATGCGCCCGACTTCTTTTTTTTTTTTTTTTCGTCCGAGTTCGATTGGAATATGTAGGGGCTTCAAGAATAAATGGCAGGTCTGGGAAATTGGGAATACCACACTCGTTCCATTGACCAGATTTTTCAATTGCTCTTACGACTGAAACCAATATCCGCAGAAGCAAAAGGGACAACTGACTAAAAACGAAACAAATCAACGGGCACCGCAAACTCCCGTCCCCCGTCACCTTGCCCACCTTGCTTCTCAGAGATTGTCAAGATGCAGAAATGGCCACGTGCGCCAGTGAGAAAAAAACAAACAAATACAAAACCGTTGAGAGCGAATCAAGCAACGAGTTCCTAAGCTCTCAAAGAGCGTTATCTCCGGCCAGAACTTTCCGCGAAGCTTGTCAAGTTCGAGAGAACCGCCTTTAGATAGGGACAACTGGTTTCCTGACACTTTTTATTACTGAAGTTTTTAATGAAGGCGCTCAACTGCCATGTCAGCTTGCTCGCTTCCCGTTTTTTCTTTTTCTTCTAAGACTAGCCGAGATCACAGAGCACCACAAAGTTTTGACAGCGGCAGCCCCCTCCCCAACAGTAACCTCATGAATCCCACAGATATGCATAAACCGACCGACGAAATAACACAAGCATACACCCACCTAGGCGACCGTTCCCACTCAAAACCACATGCTTATGTGTTGTTACCAGTCCCGCATACCGGCTACTCGCCCCAAGGACGCCTATCTCAGCCACACAAAAATTCCGAAAAAGAGAAGTGAACAAATAAGAAATCAAAAATATATGTGCCCCTGCGGCCGCAGACACCGGCACCCGGCATTCCGGAGAGAGGAGGGTTGGGGCCAAGGAGGGGTGCATGGGGTCCCTCCGCCCATTTTTCCCTCCGTCCTCCGTCCGGGAGGTCCGAGTGACTGACCTCCCCCTGGACCCCCCTTCCCTTTCCTTTGACCCTCAGGGCTCGTGCGTCACTGTTATAAAAACTCTACTTCGTGCCCGCTCAGACCCAAAGCCCGAACCCTGAAACACAGCTCTCACAACAACAAAACTTAGCGGCAATTGGGGATCGGTAAGGTGAAAGGGCAAGCCTTGATGGTCAGGAGGTTGATCTGATAGTAATAATACATCACTGCCTCCAGGTCCGCCGCGGCTCGCCACAGTGTTTGAAGTTTCCCGCCTAGCCCGTCTTGAACGCCTAAAGTCCTGAACTATCAACTATCACCTTGCCAGACCCACAAATACCCTCGCAAATTTTCCATCACACAAGATGATGATCTAGACAGATCATTGTAAGGTGATCATCAGCACCGCGCATCGCAGATGTCGTGCCGTCTGCCACCGATTGGCCGTTGCTATTTATGTTTAATGAAGAAGTTCATTGGGTGATTGCAAGGAAACAACCACAGACATGGTCTCAGTATCAAGCAACGCAAGGTCCTAGGGGGTTGTCAGGGCGCTGTTGCGACCCAACAACGCAACAAGGCCCCCCAGCTCTGTTTATCACCCCGTCCGTGCATACACGCTCGTTGTCAATTGAAAAAAAAATCGACAAGACGGCGTCGACAGAGTACGTAAACCCATGGTAGTGCGCCCATGAGAATGGCGCTCAGTCAACCTACAATCTTAGCATAGCTGTCCATACAGTTCTCCTTGGCCCAAGTTTGGATCCACGGGAAAAAAAGATGTATACCAAGAGCCCAACAGACTACTCCACAAATATGTCCGAATATTAGTAAATGAGACGAGATATTCAAGTACCGGTTCGACGGAGAATGAGAACAAGTAGGGTATATGCTATAGATATGTATGTTCTTATGATAATGATGATGGTGCATGACGATAGGAAGCATAGGTAGTTAGGTATCTGTTCAACACATAAGGAGTGAAGGGGGTACCACCACCGATTTTGATATAAGGAAACAAAAAAGAGAGACAAAGGAAGGGGAAGACTTCTTCATCTAGTGGCTTTCGCTTTGGGAAACAAAGGGTATTCAACAAGGGGGGGAAGGGGAGAACAAAGGGACATAGGCAATACAAACAAAACGAAAAGCATTTTGAGGATTTGAGGGGCCACCACAACAATTATGAAGAGGACTAAATGGAGTGATACGTTATGAAAGAGAGAGAAGGAAATAACAATAAGTGGGGGATGACAGTGCCCATTCGGGAACACTTCCARCAGTCTAGCAGATCTGGACCTCCCACTCACCACCCTCGGCACCGCCAGGTTGGGGCATGCTCTTCAGTGCGATGCGCACTCTCCGTTTTTGTCCCTGGGTGTCGGGTATTGAGAACTCGCCACCCCCAAGACCAAAGTCTGAAACAGATGAGGGAAGTGGATAGCTCATACTGTTAAGGTCATCACCACTCTGCGAACCTGCACCGCCGTAGAGCATGCCAAAGCTCTCATCGAGCATGGGAGACAGGCCAAACTCATTAACGGGGCCTCCGATGCCAAAGAAAGGRTCGGAACCAGTAGGGGAGGAGAAAGCAGAAGTRGAGACGGAGGGCGATGAGGTAGCGGATACGGAAGATGGCGACGGCACAGAATATGTCCCGTCGGTGCGAGAGTGGTCCGAGTCCCACAATGACGAAGAGGACGAGGCTCCCGGAGAAGTTGCCCTCGATGAAGCCGAGGAGGACGGATGAATCCTGACTCGGATCTTGCCACTTTCTGAAGGGGTAGCATCGAAAGAGATATCCAAATTGCCGAGGGCCCCAACATCTTCAGTATCGATATCAGAGGCGAACTCGAGCTTGCGGGTGGTTGAGGCGGCAGAAAGTTTGCGATGATGATGGTGATCAGGATCAAGCTCCATGATGGAGGCACTGGACCGGGACCAATCATAGTCGTTGGGAAGGTAGGAATTGAGATCGAAGGAGGCTGAGGCGGGTGGGGGGAGGGGCGTGGGGATAGTGAAGCTGGTGGTGGCAGACTGCATGGGCATGGAAAGGAGGGTTGGCAGCGCGCATAGAAGGACCTGTTTAGTGTGCGATTAGGACTGGAGGGAGAACAGGCTATTTTGGGCATACCATCAAACCAAGGCTGGCACCGGACTTGTTCGGGGAAGGCACGTTTGGAGAGCGCGCGGAGGATGAGAGTGAAAAGTTGCCGTCAGAAGCCTCGACCTTGACAGGTGCCTCTTGGTGCGAAGAAGCACAAGTCTGGCTCGCTAACTGGGCACTAAGCTCACGCTCCCGATCCCTAACGGTCGCGAGCTCAGCCTTGAGCTGCTCGACCTCGGAAGCAAGCTTCATATCGCTTGAGCCTTGCGTGAGCGCCAACAGACGGGCGTTCTCGCTCTCGAGCTCAGCAACGCGGCTGTGTGAGCTAAAATGAGCTTGGACCACAATGCWCAAAGAAAGGCAACGAACTGCTCCATGCATTCAAACTCTTCGCGCTTGCGCTGCCTGCTAAGGAACGCAGCGGCGCGGTTCTTGACAAGACGTGCCTCGCGCTTGGTGAGACCACTGACGTCTGGAGGGATAAAGTCTTTGGACGAGATGCGCTCGCCAGCTGCACGAGGCTTTTTTGCCGGGGCAGGGCTTGGGCTTGCAGAGCGCTTGTGACTCTGGATTACCGGCTGTGGGTTAGGGGACACGGAGGATGCGCGAGGRGCTGGGGTGGGTTTCGTGAGAGAGGGGGCAGGGGAGGGCGGGGAATGAAGGTCAAAGAGCTGATGGGTGGGCATGCAGGCGTCGGGGAGTGCGTCTGGGGACATGCGAGACTTGAGGATGCGCTGGGGCGGGACAGGGGACGAGGTGGAGGGGAGAGAGGGGGGCGGAGAGGGCATGTGCGAGTAGTAGGCAAAGTGGGGGTCGGGGTGGATGTCCCACTGGTGATCAGCCATGGCGGGAGAGAGCGGGGAGAGAATGGGTGCGTCGTTTGCGAGGACCTGGGAGAGAGGGAGGGAGAGCTGGGAGGGCTGGGGGAGGGGCATGATAGTGGTGGGTGGGTTATAAGGATGAACTCAACTTTTTGTCACAAGTCACTCCCTCCGACAACCGCCCGGCGTCAATGTCCAAATCAGGGCGACCCGGACCCACGCCAAAAATCCCCGCCCCTCAGATACCCCGCGCTGCACGTGCCCACGAGCCTCTTCAGATCCTCGGACACAAAATATGTACTTATCTGATGTCAGCCCGACGGTTCGATGCGGACATAGCCAGCAGCGTCATCGTCCTTCTAATCGACGATCACAGGGTCCCTTGCTGGATAAAGCACGGAGTATTGAAGCAATTCTATGCAACCTACGCGCTGCCTCTCCAAGGCGCAATTTATCTGCACAGAGAGACGTCCTCCTACCCGCTCGGAAAAACATTCTATGTCATCCCTATCTACCCCGGATTGCCCACACGATAGCATTGTGGGGTTTGCGTCTGATCAGGAGCACCGTTCACAATTTTTGGATTCACACCCTACCTGACACTTCAACGAGCTAATTGATCAAGATCCAAGAACGCACCCACCRCCGTACATAATCCAATACTTCCTACCTAGGCCACTCGCTTTCAAGAGTCCGGGGTGATCCGTCACCCCACAACGCTGCCCGTCTCTAATTGTGATGGTCTTCTTGTGACTTCCAAAAGCCTTCAAGTATTGTGCGGGATGCTCCAAGCGCTTGCCTCACCCACCCCGGATAACCCCTAGAACTCCAGTGACAAAGCAGATGGGTCTGTCGATTCGCCGCCCCGGAAGCATTCAACACAGTGGTCACGAACAACCTCTGCATTCTCTATCAACAACCATCCGAACGCCCCGGACTATTCACTCAACCCATGGACTTGGATAACGTGCAGTGCGGGGAAATTCAAAATCTTGGCCGGCAGTTGAAGCTRGGCATATGACGCACCCTATACTCACAAATGCCTCGTATGACCACCTCAGGTGGTTGCAATTACGCTCAAGGTAGCACACTAACGTAAGGTGAGGAGGAGTCGATCTCCCCATAAACGGGGCTCACATTCACACATAGCCCTACTCAAGGGCCGTAGAGCCGTTCACAATCACTCTACCATTGACGTCCTAGCTTTTATCTGATATGCGATGTCGAGACGAGGATTGCCCGCTCCGAGCCAACTTCCATAAGACTGTTTAAAAATAAACCGGCAACGGACTTAGTACCACACTGTTGATAGGTTAACCCTATTCAAAACGAAGCTTCTTCCGGAGAACTTGGTTGAAGAAGGATGGGGAGGAAGCTGYACAACAATCTCGAAGCGGAATGAAAGTGCGGGGGGGTGGGATGAATCCCCCMYGTTTGGRCTGCCTCTTCGCCATCAGGTTTGTTCTCCGTAGCATCGTGACAAGRGCCATGCTAATATGTACCGCTATGGTATCATTATTCGTAAGCTGTTC